>CM060900.1:415104853-415447353 GCA_030762935.1 Hymenopus coronatus | reverse complement strand
CTGACACGAACTTGAGCTTCTTGTGGCGAGGTTTCCCAACAATCCTGGAATTTTTTATAGGTTGCAGGTTCACTTTGCAGGGACATTGCAGGTCGTTGCATCGAAAGTTCCTCTGATGCCTTGTTGTATTTTGTGCTTTGGATTTTGTATTATTTCTCGAAGTCTCTTTCTATTTGCCTTTCATGCACAGATGAAAGGATAGAATTCACTTTCCTGACTAGTACATAGTTCTTAATGCGTTCTATGTAGGTACTTGTCTTACTACAAAGATAGTTGTTAATTTTTTTTTTTCATTTGAAGTTCGTGGACACAATGATAATATTGTTTCGTTAATTGCAAACTGTTTACATAATATTGTATTTTAGAAACTCCTCCGATGGGTTCGGAGAAGTGCCTTCAGGTGTTCACTGCAATTGTTATTGAAACTTGTCCATTGCACCTACGAGCAACGTAGCACCTACATCCTAATCGTGCATTACATTTATTTTATTTGTCGGTACGAATAAATTATATTGAGCAGCAAAATATGAACGGCTCATTATAAAATGACAAAAAAAGACAGCATAAAAATAAATGTATCTAAGGAGGCTTGAACCCTCAACTCACTCGATAATTTAACCTGATGCTCATATGATAAACATAGCGCCAAATAATGCCACTATTCCTACCCTCCCTGAAGTCCAAGTGCTCACGTCACAGCCCACTGAGGTTTGATCAGTGGCGTGCTAACTCTCAATACATTTTATGTTATAGCAAAGAATTTTAAACCCTTAGCCCATAGGTTCCCTATCTCAAACTGTTTATTTAGAACCCGTCTACAATCCTGCCAATTTGTGCGATGGAATTCTGGGATACCTTGTATATATATTTGAGCCAACCATTTGAGAAATACTCCGTGTTATTGGCTTCCATTATAAAGCTTAACTTTTCTCAAATGGGAAGCCCACATCCGTTTATTTTTTTTTTACTTCTGACCATGGAAAGAGAAGCGTTGCAATCGCATAGCGACAGCTTTAAAAAGATTTGACTGCTGCTTTAGCCTAGAATATTCCCCTATTTCCCGTCTACTTATACGAACTAAGTAATAAGACCATTTCTGGCAATGTTTTACCATAATATACATAAATGAATAATCTTTTGTACGAATAGTTCGTTTGCAGAACAGGTAGAGAAAATCATATGAATGGAACACGTATTGTTTTTTAAAATATAGTACTATATCTGCCTATTTGTGTCCTAAATACTACACCACTTCATAGAAAAAATTACTGATGTATACCTATATTGGAGTAGATGGGTAAACTTCAGCGCATCCGTTAGGGTAAGTTCCGCTCTTCAAAATTGGTACTGCTGTATGGCAGTTTCGGTGTGCTCAAGTTGTATTGTTACTTTCATTGTGAATGTGTGCAATTTATTTTCTCCTGTTTTGCTTTGAACTACTTCACCCGGTAATCATATTTTCTATCATTATTTATTCATTTTCTCAGAAAATATTGAAGATAGCTAAATTAAACTTTAGGATGATAAATAACCTCAAAATGCAGTTCTATATCTATTTTGGTACCTATTATTGACATGCTTGGTTTATTTTTGAAACTAATATAAATATTTGATAACTTTTAATCAAAATATAATAAAATTAATAAAACAGTCTTCTCATTCTTAATAAGGAAACTTGTTGGATAAGATAGATCAGTAAATATAGAAGGTATTCATCTGAATCCTCTAAAAATTCAGTCATATAGTAAAATACTCCCTGAGGTAATTGATCATGAATTTAACTTTGGGGTATAGCGGCACCGTGTTCGAGTGTTTAGACAGTTCGCTTCTCACCAAGTCGATCCGGGTTCCATCCCAGGGGGTCACATTTAGTATTTGTGCTGATAAGTCAGCATCTGGGCGAGTTTTTTCCCGGTTCCTCAGTTTCTCCCGCCATTCAATCTACCAGCCACTCCATCGTCAACTTTCCTATCATTAATGTTTCGCTATCATTTCATACCGTCTTCCTCACCCTCCTATCAGGCATAGGAGTGATCACCCAGAGAGTTAGTCTGCTCATCAACAGACATCTGATCCTAGGCGCTGGCTTGTAAGTCCTGGGGAGTGTAAATCCTCCTTTCGAGGAGGGTAAATTACGAAAGCAGGAGGAGAACGTTGGTGTATAGGGTTTTTATCTGCCTTCAACTAATTGCAACTTAATGGGAGTTTCAGAACGTTAAAACAATTTTGATGTCTTCCATTCATATGTCTTTCTCTAGCTGTCAGATAAACAACTTACCTTACAAAATATTATTCTTTTATCTACGACATGCTAATCAAGGTAAATATTAGCAGAAATTGTCTTATTACTTGCTCCCTTGTAAGTAGAAGGGACATAAAGGAATAAACTAGGCTAAATTGATAGTGTATTTTTTAAAAGCTGGTCCTATGTGAAACAACTGAAGTGCGATTCGCTTTGCATGACCTACAGTGAAACAAGAGAGATGAATCGAAACGTCACTTCCCGTTTGAGAAAAGTTAAAGCAGTTTAAAATAGAAACCAATAACAAGGAATATCTCAGAAACGGTAAGCTCTACATAAAAATGTATATGACATTAATTATATGTTCTAACCAGATCTAAATTTTATCAAGTCTTTGTCTATCTCTTACAGTTTAGCAGTTATGCAAAATTCTGCAAAGCTCATCCAGAGATCTTCAGAGGCTACTTCCAGAAAATTCAAAATATTAATTTTATTTGTTTAATATACGGTATTTTAATCAAAAATTTTAAAGCCACTTTTGAGAAAAATAAATTCTCAACAACGTTTTCCATGTAAAGGATAGTTTGGAATGGGGGAATTTTCTTGAAAATCTTTGTGTGCCATCCTTGGAAGATACTATACTATAAGTGATCAGGCACACCCTTCCTTCATAAACTCATAAACCGTGATATTCTCATACGAGGTGACATTTCCTTCCATACGTAAGGGAAAGGGGAACCTGTTACGATGCAAAATATGTGGTTTACAATTTGATCATGATCGTGCATCTGTATTGTGTTGGAGTTGGTATCAAGGGATGGTCTAGGTATGCTGTGCTAGCTAGACGATACAATGAACAGTTGTAATACACGGTAATGCTCGATAATATTTTGATTCCCTCTGTGAGAATGTGTTCTCTATTGCGAATGTGCAGGTTTAGGTAAAAAGAGAGCTACACTCCAATACCTATAAGTGGGCGAAGAACAAAATATGACTCCTGGACACAAATTCAAGAAGCCTGGGTTCTTGTAGCTTCTCGTCCACATTACTGTAGGCATTTATTTTGTCTATGCCCCGAAGTTTGAGGGCAGTTATACGGGCTGAGGGTTCATACACCCGATATTAATGTTATTTATTTTTTGTAGTTTTATAATAACAGTTTATTTACACATATTTTTTTCAGTTATTTAACACAAGTGTTTGTAGAATTATGTTTTTGTGTGCATCAAATGCAAAGTTATATTATTGCAATATTATGTTCTACATATCTAGTCATAAAATTAACAAGCATAAAAAATGGCAAGCAGCGCGAGATTTGAACCTAGGGACTTATGAATGGAAGCAAGGCCTTCTTAACCTCTCAGTCACCGTTGTTCCGAGAGCTGTTTTCAGTATTCAGAAGTTAACTATTGCGCTCTCAATTACTGGCCACTGTACACTTCTTTCATGTGCGTTGTGAACACAGCTTTTACGAAGATACCCGAAGATCTTCGATCGACACATGGAATCTGGAGATGACTCGCTTTGTTTGGCGACGGGTGTACATTGTACGTACGGGCTAGAGAAAGTAAGGATGTCGGTATAAGACACGAATGCCGTTTTCTGTCTCGCAGGATATAAGTGTTACTTAGGAACCAATGCAAAACCTTATTTTCGTTTCGTATTTCAGTTCTATTCTAAGGATATTCTTCTCGGCCCCCAAGGCCGCGTTCTCTAGTGTCTAGCTTTGTTGCTGCGAGGAGCAGGGCATAGCGGGTTCAGGTCCCATCTTGGGCATAGGTGTTGTGGTATACTTCTGTGTGTGTGTGTGTGTGTGTGTGTGTGTTCAATCAATTACATTGATATTGCCAAAAGTCTGCAGAACCATTCAAATTATTCACCAATTCTTAGCAACGCACATAGACATCACCATCTTTTCCACTTACCAACTTGGACTCTTAAGATATTTTCATCAGCACACTAACTTTAGCCGCTTTTTATGAACACAATATATCACGCTTATTTCAAAATCCGAAACACAAGCTATTTTCACTATTCACTCCTAAACAGTCGACTTTACCATGCTTTCACTTCTCCATCGAACTTTGCCAAAAAATTAACATCCGCCATGTGTGTGTGTGTTTTATCGAATAATAACTCATTCTCTCTCCCCAATTAGCCCACGGCTGTAGGCTAATATCCGAGTAAATTAAAGAAAAAGAAAAATCTTCCTTCCTGTGCAGATTATTCCAAATCCTTTTTCTTTCTTCTTCTTCTGGCAATTCATTTTCGGCGATAGACCTGCACTTATCAGACATTAAAGTACAAAAACTAAACAAGTCTGATAAAACCACACAGTTACTGTGGTTGAAACTTCAGCAAGAGTGCTACAAGTCTTATGTACGGCAGGGCCGTGGCCGAGTGGTTAGACCACTTGCCTCTCAGCTAGATGGCCCAGGTTCGATCCCAAGTGACCACATGTGAGATTTGTGGTGGACAAAGCGGCGCAGGGGCGGGTTTTCTCCAGGTTCTCAGTTTACCCGCCATCGCATTCCACCGGTGCTCCATCTTCATTTCATATATCACCAGTGTCATTACCACAAGTAGTAAAAGCGGGCGTTAAACACTGCAAAAAATTCCAATGTGTTGCATTCTCGTGACTTTCTCTACTCACCCATATACCAGAAGCTAATAATTGCAGCTATTTTTGATATCCGTATATTTACAACTTCCGTTAGGAAATATTGCTATAGGATGGAATAGTTACAGTTTTTGCAGAGTGTGCGGCTATATCACTTCGAAATCTTATGTCTCTGCCTGAGAAAAGATCTTAAGTGTACCATTTACATAACCTTCTCTAGTTTTTCCAAATACAAAATTCTTACAAAAGATTATTATTTTATCTACATCATGCTAATCGATATAAACATTAGCATAATTGGTTTTATTATTTGCTTCAATGTAAGGAAGAGAAACAAGGAAACACATTATGCTAAAAGATAGTCAAATCTTTTAAAAGCTGGTCGCTCTGTGAAACAATTGAGGTTCATTTCGCTCTGCATGCTCTCGTTTGAAAAAGGTTAGGTAGTTTATAACTGAAACCAATAACAAAGAATATGTCAAAAGAGTCAACTTTACGAGAAAATCGTATACGAAATAAATTATGTGTTTTAACGATATCTACATTTCCTGTGTGCTCTGTTTTTGTCTATCTCTTATAATTTAACTGTTATGCAAAATTTTGCAAAACTCATCCGTTATAAAGAGGTCTTAGAGGCTATTACCAGAAAATTCAAAATATGCATTTTGTTTTTATGCAAATATCTTTAATTTACTGTATTGTAATCAAAATAGTTACAGCCATTTTGGGGGAGAAACAACATTTTCAACAACAAAAAAATGTTCCATGTAAAAGGTAGTTTGTGAGGAGAGGATGTTTTTTTTAAAATCTTCATGTCTTATCTTTGGCAGATACTAAACATAAATACCAAGTTTGGATTTTTAATGGTAATTTCATTTTTGAGCTATGCTGTCCATAGATGCACACACACGGACCTTTTAATAAAAATGTTTTTTTTTTCGGACTCAAGGACCTGAAAACATATATTTCAGGTGAAATCTCGACATCGAATTTTTGGGGTAATACATTACCTTCTCTAGCTACTATGTATATACGTGCCAGAGAAAAGAAAAACTAATATATAGCACTTTCCATTTGAGATAAGTAGTTAGGAGTACTTGAAAATTCAAAGTAGTAATAAGCGATATCTTTGAATCTTTAGTTCCACGTGATATTCAGAGTGTCTCGAAACGTGTATTTCTTGTGATATCTTGGTATGGAATTTTTGGGTGGAATGCAATACTCCCAATACAATAATCTACTTACTATCGGTAAGTATTAGAGAAAGGAGTAATTTGCACAAAATTACAATAGCAATAAAACGTTTTGAACTACCATCATGTGTAAACTTAAGTTTATGTAAACTAGACACGCCGAAGCAAAACTCCTTTAGCTGAAATTTCACTCACATAAGAGTGAAATAATAAAATAAATTTTAATGGTAGGTTTCTCTAAACTGTCATAATGTGCTATATTTACATATTATAGCGCAAACTTTGGAGTTTTCTTGTTCATATCTGCAATGCGTCATTTTGAACAAGCTAGTATATAGCTTGGACGTAAGTGTTCTTATTGCATTAATTTGCATACAGAGAAGGCAAATCTCGTTAGCACAAAATACAACATAAATAAAATAACGTGACTGGTGCGGAGGTCCCTAGTTTCATTATCGACAAGTCCTGGTTTGATTACTGTATTTGAATGAGTGGCAAACACGTTTGATGCGCTTACGTCCCAGTATCCTCCTGTTGAATAAAAATTGGATCCTTCGTGTACCCTTAGTTTATACTCCTGATTATAGTGTAGTTTTTCTTGGCATATAGTCTACATTTCAAAAAAGGATAATAACATACTTACGTCACAAAACACGCTTCGAGATAAACCCTAAGTTTTATTCCGCAATGGATTCTTCACTGCCTTTGGAATACTGAATTGTCGACGGTTGTTTTTCCCTTTTATTCCAATTGAAATTCTGTGGAAATATTTTTCAATTTATAAACATCAGCTATTATGTCAGAGTTCACTAGCTCACCAGAAATAAAGCTTCAAAAACCCCGCAAAGAATGGTTACTTCCAAATATAGACATATTAGAGACTTTTGATAATATGTCATATAATGCGCCATATTGTTATTAAGGATATTAACAAACCACTCTTGTCTATTTTGAACATATTCCAGAATTCTTTGAGATAACACGGGCAGCTAATGTGTTCAAAATTGAATCTTATAAATTGGATAATATTGCTGCTTGTAAATTTCGTAGGACCCTTTGCAAAGAGACTGTCTGTAGTTTATTGCAAGCTGTTTGGAGATCGAGGAAGAGTTTACGAGAGAAATTTAAAATTATCCAATACACTTAAATCGTGTGTAATTTTTTTTTCTCGATAATAGCGAATAATAGAAATTGTAGTTACGCGAAAATAGAAATATTTGCTAATAGTTGCTGAACATGGTGGTCGCAGTAGCAAAGTCATCAAAAATAACCTGGTAAGCAAACTGGCGATTATTTATCCACGTCCGGTTGTTGAGCTTAGCATAATCAGTAATTTGTAGCTCACACTTAGCTGCTGCATGAATTAAATCGTAAGTAGATAATAACAAATAAAGACCCAATAAAGATCCACGTAAGATGCAGATAAAAAAAATCAACGATAAATATTAATGTGTTTATACTCCAGGCCTACAATAATACATAATATCAAAAAGAGGGTTTAATACAGTTCATGCACATACGTGGAGTAAAATAGACCACACACGTAGGTCGGTTAGGTTACCACCACCGAGTACAGGAAATTCAAATTTCCACCTTGACAGCACGAACGGAAATTAGATAAAAGCACTGTCATCGAAAGAAGTGTTGAAAGCAAATATAAGGGATCCCCTTATTGTGAAACTTGCAAGTTTACGCTCTGACGATTCACAAGGAGTCAGTTGGGGGGGGGGGTTCAAGTACCGTTAGCTTACCACACAGGACATACCACAGTAATAAGTTGGTTATGACGATTTTACGGAGGCCTCTCCTATGAGAATTTTATTTCAACAGCTTCCAGGATGTTGCGGGCTGAAAAATTAATTGAGTTTTATTTATGAACGCTGTTTAACTACTATGGTTCTCAGCGTCCTCCTCTAAACTGGACGTGAAGGACCACTTACTTTTGCTCAGAGACCTCTTTATCAGGCTTGAGGCTGTTTAATGTGCCGTAAATCTGCGACACGGGGCTTTACTTCCCTTCCGAAAAAAGTCATGCTAAGGATCTTTACGGCCGAAAAAAATCCATCGCCCTCCGCCGGATTTGAGTCCACAACCTTTTGAAGTGTTGAGGAATGCATCATGAATGTTATCCAAAACACTTGCCATAAATATATGGTAAAAAGTAAACAAACCAACATGTAACTTGATTCCATCTAAAACAAAAATACACTGATAATACAGTTAACTTTTTCTGATTTTATCTCTCACAGGTTTTGGAAATTATGCAGATTTTAAGTTTATATGTTTTATATTTTGAAAATTACTACATTATGTAGTTGACAAGTGTTTACTTCTACAATACGTGAATCGTAAAAACATTTAAGAAGACTGAAAAATAGTCCCATAACGAAAACTGAGGCATTAATGACAACGTTCAGAAAAAATATGTTAATTAATCACGATATTTCAAATGTATTTCTATGCCAATTTAAATTGCACACTGTGATATTGTGACCCTCACTTCACTAATGTGATCTAGTTCAACTTACTGTGATTTCATTTAGTTCATATTGGCTCTTCACTAATGTGGTCTAGTTCAATTTTCTCGGTCACTTCCCTTTACTTCGTATTGTAGTGCGAAGGAAATACGAGCAAAGCAGCCTCTTGTTGGAATAATTTAGCGCTGGGAAGTCGAACATAATACGAGGTACGTCCAGAAAGTAAGTTCCGTTTCAATTTATCTCCGCTGCGATCGCAGTTCCGCACATGCGCGGTAGACGCTCTGCATCAAGGAGAAGAAACGTGCGCCATTTTGAGATCGCTGTCAGCCACATACTCTTTGTTGTGCTTGTTTACAATGTCGGTGTTGATTGAAAATCCCGCCGCTTGTGAAATCAGATCTGTGATTCGTTTTCTGAATGCTAGGAAAGTGAAACCAATAGAAATTTATCGGCAAATTTGCGAAGTTTACGGACAAAATGCGATGAGTGATTCAAAGGTGAGAAGATGGGTCCGACGGTTCAATGAAGGACGTAGTGAAGTACACGATGAAGAACGAAGTGGGCGTCCATCTTTGGTTACAGAAGCCCTGACCTCGCTCCTAGCGACTTTCATCTGTTGTTACATCTCAAGTCTTTCCTTGGCGATCAACACTTCAACAACGACGAAGAGCTGAAAGAAAATGTTTCCAACTTTTTGAAGCCACAGGCGGCAAACTTCTATGAAGAAGGTATACAAAAGCTTGTACCACGCTATGACAAATGCCTGCAAAATTTCGGCAGTTATGTGGAAAGGTAGTTTGAGTTGTAGAATTTTGTGCAATAAATAATTATTCTGTATCTGTACACAATTTAATTTTATTACCAAACGGAACTTACTTTCTGGACATACCTGTATGTCTCGTGGAAGTAGCACTCATTCTGCGTCACCAGTATATCGCAAACCCACTTGCAGAATTACCCTTGATTTCGCATCAGAAACGCCCTCGCTAACTCGTTTACTAACTCGGTACACGATGGCTTACAGAGCCGCTAGAGTGATCCACAGAATTCTAGAATGTTCTGGAGTCGGAGGAGGGAAAATTTCGGAGCAATCCCATTAAATACATTTTCTAATAAGTGTAGCTTAATTCTGAAATTTCTGCACATAAGAAGTTGAAAAACTGAGCAAATGTCCAAAATTTATGTCATAGCATGAAACATTGAAAATCGCTAGAGCACGTAATAAACCGTATAACTTTTTGTTCTTTTTTCGTATTAAAATGACAATTTTCTCTTCATTAATTTGTTTCCTAGATTTTTTTTAAAACGAGAGTCCGAAAACTTTGTCTTCTGGCTGCACAAACATGGGAGAAAAAGGTAGGAAAGCGCAGGTATAGTTAATAAAACGAAGAATCTAAGGAAGCATCAAAACCAAGGAAACTAAAGATGGCTTTCGTTGGAGTTAACAGCGAATAAGATATTGAAAGTCAGACAGTAATAATTCTTCTGAGTCTAAGAAAGGTGTAATAAAACAAAATCCTGTGTTATCGGAGTGAAAGTTTGAAGTGTGGGACGGTACGAGATACATGCATTATATTTGAAGAGAATATTTGCAAGTTGTGATTATATATATAATCGCAATATATGCAAATAATATATATTGGCCTTCAGGCGTGACATTCCTCGCCATCTAAAAAATAAAAACTACTTAGATAGTACAGAAACACAAACTCACACCCCTAAACATACATACCCATAGCGAGATTTGAACCCTTATGCGGCAGAACGGTCAACGCCAAACGTGCCAACGGCCACGGCTACCGGGACCGGCCGGTGTGAGGTTCACTGATACTGAAGTGTAGAGCACTTGTGTTTACTAATCCTTGCTTCGTATACCTAACCTTGCCCTGCAGATAAATATCATCCCGCTCTAAATTGCCTTCCCTTTCCCGTATTGACTAATGTACACATTGAATGGCGACAAACAAGCCGTGTGCCACGTAAATATAGGCGATAGAAGCTATATAAACACACTGTTGTGATAGATGCACATGCTATCGGCATCCTGAGAGGAAGATAAGAACTAACGATCCTCCCATCTGTTTATAGAGAACATTTTAGATGGATTTTAAACCATTAATTCTGTTACATAATAAATGTTTTGCATTTGGTCATTAAAATAAAAATTTGGTAGTTTTCGGGTATATTACTATAAGTGGGCGTGATAAGAAGGAACTATTTTTCACCGCACGACAGCCTACTCCACAACAGTCAATGAGAGGTGATTGGTCACGTGATAGTTAAAGAGATGCCGACAAGTTTATGTAGAACAAGCCTTAGTAGATAAGAGCAGCCCATCGACAGCTCGTTGCACAAAAATTTCGTGCTTTCCTTATACAGTGTAGTATGTTTGAGCTCATGGCCTCCGTTACTTCAGTATAGTCAAATGAAAATCAACCTAAAATCCGTCCGCGACATAATGTTCTCTCTGGTTAGCGACCGGCAAAGCTCAAAGCACCATCGCGAAGAGTGAATACAACAGAGATGGAATGACCCTGATTAGTAGATGAGCAAGGTCAGGTTATCAGGGGTGTAAAGGCAATTGGGTCACGGCAGGTCGTGACTTGTAACCTCAGTTCTGAATGGGGATGAATATTAAACACGCCTTCGAAGACCCGAGCGTGGTGGAGGATATAGTAGCAATTAAATCCAATATAGATGTGGTTGTGGCGATACTATCATTATGGACATACAGGCCAGTGTACTCATAAGTCAAAACGGGTAGTAGTTACCTTGATTAACAGGACGAGTAATAATATAAGTTAAAATTTCAAGAAAACCTATATGCAAATGTACTTGTCCCACAACTATTCCTGTCTGCCGCACCCGTCGACCTACAAAAAGCCACAGCTTGTTCGTGTTATGCTGATTTGAAAAGTCTCTTTGCACTATTATAGTATGAACTGATATTCGGATGTTATTTTTTTCTTTTTCGAACTGTCTTGATTGTATTATGTGCATCAAGCGGGTTACCCAATTTTGACCTGTAAACCTGTGTGCGCGGTGTTTGGAGTGACGTTAGAAAACATTGGAATTGGGTGATGTTCGACGACGACATGAGGGGAATTACAGCTGGAGATTAAACAAGAGTGCGTTACCCACAGAAATAACAATACCTATATCTGATATTCGGTAAAGTATAGGGTAAGATGATTGGTTTGTATCATACATATTATTTTGTGAAATGCTGTGTTACATATTAACAAATGAATGTTCTATGACAACAGCGAGCTGGTCTCTTATTCTTCCCAGCTCTTAGCTAAGATATCAGTACAGGGCCAGTGAGCAAAGCGGAAAGCCGACGTTACTTTTAGCTAAAGAATTGTTTGTTGTAGTTTGTATTCATGAGGGGTTGTTTTAGTAATATTTTTTGTTTTACAATAAATTATAACATAAATATTTTCATTGGTTTAGTTTAGCCAATACTTCAGATCTTTTCTACCAACTATCAATGATAGCCAAATACTTGTATTAGCACAACATAAGTACTTCTGAACTTCTTCATAGAATCCCACTGCCCGTCCATTTATGAAACAGGTAGCAATTATGAGAGTTAGAACATTCTGTATAGAAAATTAGCTTTTGATAATATCTTAGGGTTATTCTTGAGGGAAATAATGAGTTGCCTGTTTGGGCGGAGGTCGGATTTTACATTGCTGTCCGAATTGTGATGAAGATCGGACTTAGGGACCACAAGTTTCAATCCTGCTTGCAACCTACGATACCAATAATGCTCCTTTTTCTGCAATTGAATCTGGCCTACAAAAAATGCATTTCTGTGATAGTACAGGTTTAGTAAGAAAATATGTATATATAGTTAATGAACTATACCGAAATATTTTCACAGAATACGTAGATTACTTAAATAAGTAATTTGGGATAGGAGACTTATGGCCTGTTTATTGGAATTTCGAAGTAACTGCTATAAGTTTCTGAAGTGCCAGTACGCCACTGGCTAACTTATCAACCATTCGAGAGCATAACACGAAAAACGAAGGGACAATTTACAGCGTACCTCTCTAGCGTAGTGGTTATAATACTGGCTTTCAAGTGAAAGATAGTTTCCAAGTTCGGGTCTCGTTCACGTATCGCGGCACTTCGTCTGGAACGATAAAAACAACATTAAAAACATTTACTCTATGACAGGAATCGAACTCATGATCCTTGGGATAGCAGTTTACTGCGTTACGCATTAAGCCACCAGAGTAGTTGAAAAAGCGCCTTCAGAGTAGGCTACATAACTCAAGAACGTAGTTAATGAATGCTCAGTGTCGCACTGTCAAGTGATTTGTTCGAGATTTTACAGATTTTTGCGACATTAAATCTTGAGAATGTTAGTAACGAGCTGCTAAAAATCGATATTTCTATACTCTGTCAGCAGTTTTAAAGACATTCTAAGCCATTTTTTCAACCTGCTTTGTTTTAACACCGACGTATCAGTACCCACACGTTTAACGCTATGTAGTTGCGTTATGTTTATCCGGGGACCGCGCATCGCCGATCTCAAATTGCTATATAGCATATGTGTGTGTGTGTGTGTATATCCTGTGAATAAAACTTTTCAGATTTGTATAAAAAGGTCCGTGTATGTGTCTGTGTCTGTTTACGTATCTATGAACAGCACAACTCAAAAACAAAATACTGGTATATGCCATAGTGCAGACATATTGATTTTCAAAATAAATCACCTCCCCCAACTACCCTCAGTGAATATGCTATCGAAAATTATTGTAACGATTTTGATTAAAATACCACACGTTCAAAATATTTACTTAAACATTTATACATTCATTTTCCGTAAAATAATTTGCAAAAATACGATTCTGGCCGAACAAATTTTACATCCATTTATATGCTTGAGATAATACCTACTACCTTGAGTGGTCATTTAATAGGTAGTAGGTAGTGATTTTTCAAAGCTATATAGCTATTATTTCCTTTATATTCGGTTTTCTCTGAAAGTGAGCCAATCATAGTGATACATTGCAAGAATATGTAATCACATTGTTTCGTTATTTTGAACTATATTCATCTGTATATCTTGATTATTATGTTCATTAGGAATGTTGTTAGTAAAAATATGCTTTCTTCATAAATTTTTTTTTTTTTTGCATGAAATATAAGCGTTCCGTGAAAGCTCTAGTTGAGCTATTGCATTCCTTTGTGTTTTCTCTAAATAACACAGAGCTCACAGCGCTTTCACTGAATTACCAAATTTTATCGGTGATAGATTCTGCAAAAAAGAAACATAAAGGTCTATTGAAAACGCGCTGTGTTCAGTTCATGTTTACCGAGTGCCGCAACTACCGACGTTTGCTTTTTAGAACGAGACAAGCTACATTCGTTCGACTTTGATAGGATATGTTCGACCTTGCCGCTTGTTTATTGGATGGACTCTCCCCTTTACACAACTCAGTGAAGGTAGAAGCCCTGTACGACTTTTAGAGGAATGGGTAATCAATTTCACGGGCTGCCACACATATTTTGGTGCCTAACGGATTTTATTATTTCTTTGTATGGAAAATAAATATAAATCATTAGGTTGACATCATGTTTGTATAAGCTATACATTCCATACTGGTCATGATATAGATCCGTTTTATATAAACAAACACAAACTAATTAAACTACGTTTATGAAGATATCCGCTAGTTAGAAACTCTAGAATAATTACCGTGCAAATTAATTATCAAGTCGTTATAACCATAAACACAAACATCTCAAAATTACTTTAAAACATACGCTACCCCTTGATCAGTATCATATCCAAAGGAAACGACTGGAGTAGAGACGCTATCCCCAAATGGGAACGAATTAAAAATGAATTGATGATTTTCATAATCTTAATAATTAATAGAAAAGTCTTGGGTTAAACCAATCCAACAAATTCTCAATCTTTGCTATTTTTTTTTAAACAAGTGTTTACTATGATTTGACCGAATTGTATCGATTGGAAAATCAATAAGCCAAGCAGGGCCATCCATTCTAATCAACAAATATCGCTTAAATCATGTCTGTTCGAAGAATTTCATAGCGTTCAGGCATTTTAAATCACATGTCTTACTTATACGTAGTATTGTTGGATGTGCAGCAAGGCTCAGGTTGCCCCGTCTTGGTTTCGCGTTTTAAGTTCGATCATTGCTCGAAAGTAATTTAAAAATATTTCTGAAATATAGTTATCAAATATACACCAAATTTGTATCAAGTATGCAGCAGGTAGTATCGTGCATGCATGTTTTATCGGATGAACTCATCTGCAATGACTTAGGAGAAATCGGTGCTTTACTAAATCATACACTTTTGCTTATTTCAGTAACGGGATGCTATATAACATAAACCATTCTTTCTACACATAAGCGTAAGTTTCCTGCCTCGGGTTTGCCTTTGAAGGTACGTCAGTGTTTTGAAAGACACACAGATGATTCGCTAATGGATTTGTGGAGGGGGGGGTCTATGAATCCTTACCTGTCACTTTAGCCTGCGAATAATGGACAACGACAATGCCGTTAATGGACAAATCCTCATTGTCTCTTCCTGTTTATTCTTTTCTTTTCAGTTTCCTGGAAGCTTTTATCAGAAAATTAGCTCTACTTTTCCAATGCGGTTATGATTGGAAATGTTACTAAAGTATGTCGTCCTACGTGGTGTAGGATTAATGCTAGTCTCGGGTTCAAACACTGCGGAGAGTGATGGGGGGCGTAAAATCCTTAGCATGACTTCCTCCGGAAGGGAAGTAAAACCGTTGGTCCCATGTTGTAGATTTATGGCACCTAAATGAACCCCAAGCCTGACAAAGCGACCTCTGAAGAAAATAAGGCAATATTTCACGCCCAATATAGAAGGGGACGATGAGAACCATCGCAGTCACAGAGTGTCCATAAATAAACTCATTTATTTTTACTTCCTCGACCTCGTATGTACAATGTACATAATGAGTAAAGTGTTGTATTCCACCCAAAACATCGATACCGAGATTTCACATAAAATTTAGTTTGTGAGGGACTTGAATAAGAATAAAAATAGCCTTTTTAGAAAAAGGTCTATGGGTATGTGTGGTTCCATGTGTTAACAGCATAAATCAAAAACTAAAAGTCCGTCATTTCTTTTACATCTTCCAAGGATACAACACGAAGATTTAAAAGTCAATCTCCCACCCCAACTACCCTTTATATGGAACATTTTTCGAAAATATTGATTTTCTCAAAAATGACTAACCGTTTTGGTTAAAATATTATATGCTTATGATATTCTATGACAACTGGAATGCATATCTTGAGTTTTCTGAACATAGCCTTTGAAGACCTCTTTATTCTGGATGACTTTTGTATTACTGATAGACCCTGAAGTAGACAAAAATTTGCTACTCAAAAATTTGTATCTCTTTAAAACACACGATTTATGTTTGTAATACTGATAAACCCTGAGATTAAAAAAAATTACTACTTAAAAACATGAATCTCTTTAAAACACACAATTATAGTATTATACTTGTTGAGAGTTAAAACAATTTCTTTGATATTCCTTGTTACTGGTCTGATTTTAAAAGTACTTACAACTATTTTCTAACGGGATGATGTATTCTTATCATGTCTCCCTTGGTTTACTCCTGGCCGTGCAAAGAGAAACGAATTTCAGTTGTTTCAAATAGGGATCAGCTTTTAAGAGGTTTGATTATACCTATAGCATAATGTACTCCGTTATTTCTCTTCTATTTTATGAGGAAGGAAGTAACAAACCATTTCTGCTAAACTTTACCGTGATCAGCATGATGCAGATAAAAGAATGTTTTGCATCATGCTGATGAAGATACTATATATATAATGCTCCTAGAGAAAAAGATGATAGACCACTGCGCGTGTTACGGCCTCAGCCCAGTCGTTCTATAGCTCTTCCGTAAGGTAAGTAATGAGAGCCTTGACTTACTTAGTATTCTTGTTCAACCCATTCAGCGTTTAACCTGTGATTTCAGAGGCGATATAATGGATCCTGTTCTAGATTACTTTTTATGGTGCAACTTTCACTTCTTATAGAGAGCATTTCTACTACAATGATACATGCCGTGGCCTGTGCTTCATTGACTTCCGTTAAATCAAATTTTATCTCTTTCTGTGCCATACATGAATTTATTGCACCTATAAGGTTTGCAAATGTAATAAATATGTATATTATAATTTTGATCAATTTGCAAGTTTGTTGGGAAATACGAAGCGGAGGAATTCACTGCACGTTCGAGGGTATCACCCGCACATGAAGATCTGAATATTCGTGGTTCAATTTTCTAACTTCAGCCTTCACATAAATATCGTGAAAGAACAACTATAACGAATAAACAATTAATAATTTGATAACGCTGGAGGCAACTGCTCTGCTGAAACTGACTGATCTAGAGAACGATGTTATATATCGTTGAAGATGCTGTATTGATTAGCTCATAAATAATTAACCAGAAATCTCTCCCTTCGGTATTACATTTAATCCGCTTCACCACTCGTGTCTAGCGCAAATTTCAACCCTAAGAGCATTTCTCAAATCGGATTTCCATCTCTCGTGGTTAGAGTATAAGGTCTCAAGCATTCTCATAACACCACAACACGGTTACCAGCATAGACGCAAGGGTGTGTTTACAGTACCCTGCAAAATCCAGAACACAAGAGTATTTAATTGACGCGTGTACTTAGTTACACGTTTTAAGTTTTGTTGAATCTGCTTCGTTAAAATTGTGACAAATAGGAACACCGGTTGATTTGTAAATAAGTTTATTCATTCCACGAAATACGTTATAATCTAAGCTTTGGTTTGCTGCTCTGACTTACAAATCGCCGTAACTCTTACAGCTATCTCGTTAGTAACCCAGATTTATTTTCTGCCGTGATTTAGCACGATGTTGCTAGGGAGATGCAGTAATACAATGTTGCAGAATTTAACTGGAGTATAGGTAGCGAACTTTATCGCAGAGTAGCAACTCAAAGCTTCTTCCTGTTCTTGACCAAGTGTACTGTAATGTACTACGGTTCGCTTTCTCGTATTCCCCGCGCTCAGAGCCTGCGATGACTGGACCCACTGTATCTTTTGGATTATGCCACAATATATTTTTAACATTCTGTGTTCAAAAGTGCTCTTGGAAAAACAATCTTATTAGAAATTATTATTGTATGGGTCTTAAGTCACTGATATTTTTTTTTTTTTTTTTTTTGAAGTTTAGGGCCATTCCCGTACGATTCCTGTGTTGAAATGTTCAAGCTTGTATGAGAGGTGGGAATGGGCAGCTTAATGGAGCATGCCATTAGAGGAGGGATCAGTTAATGTTAATTGTGCCTGCCTCATCTGGATTTACTTCTCTCGTCACTAAAACATATAGGTAGCTTCCAACCACGCACGTTAGTGTCGGGTGGGAAATAGGAAACATATTTTCCGGGCCTTTAATAACACATGAGACTTCTTTTTCGTTATCTCTTTCTGTTTCTTTAGGCATGAGAGAAAAAACTGCGAATCCAAGTGCAATATAGTTCCTAATTAGTTTCTCTAATAGGTGGTGAATAATGCATTGCAGCCAAAAAGTCTGAAGCTTCCTGAACAAAAAATATATCAGTTTTAGGAGAGAAAAAGATGTTTGTTTGCGTGTTTATTAACACTATAACTCTAGAAAGAAAGCTACGAAGTCCCAAACTTGGTATTCAAATTGTGTATGTTTCAAAGATGCAGGACCAAGCGTTTCAGGAATCCTCAATCCACACTACCCTTTACCTGTACATTTTCCCAAAACTTTTATTGTGTTAAGAAATAGATATGTGTTATATGTTTAAGATACATTAAAAATAAAACGTTTATCTGTGATTGTCCAGGAAAGCTGCGAACGGTGTACTCGTATTGTGTAATTTTGTATAACTTATAAAATTTAAGAGATACACAAATTACATTCTGCACCAAAAATGCAGATCTGGTTAAAACGTAATCTATTCCAAATATACCTGTGTGTGGC
Source organism: Hymenopus coronatus (assembly GCA_030762935.1). Lineage (NCBI taxonomy): Eukaryota > Metazoa > Arthropoda > Insecta > Mantodea > Hymenopodidae > Hymenopus > Hymenopus coronatus. The sequence continues at coordinate 415,428,800 of CM060900.1, read as the reverse complement.
ATCAGCTACTTCGAAGCTATGCGTTATTATTGGTTTGAACTTTTTAATGTTTCATTTTTACAGTTCTGTCATATTGGTTATTTCTCGCGGTTTCATAGAAAGTGTAGGGAAATATGAGGTCAGCAGCAGCCATTCTAAACTTCGATTCCCTTTTATACTTATCCTGCTTGTTACTATAACGAAATGTGTAATAAAACTTTTTCCGCAAGGGTTGATCACGATTAACCTGAAGCAGATAGAAAAATAAGTTTTCGTAAAAATATTTGGTAGCAGGGATATAAAAATAAGTGGTGCATGTAGAGTACCGTGTGAATGTAACATAGCATAGTATGTTTGAGTTTTTAACAGCGTAAAATTCTTCATGTATTTTTCTTTTTTTTTTTTTTTTTAATTTTAAGCTGATTGACGGTTTCTTGCGGATTTATCTGCGTTTAACTTAATTCATCAGGTTCAGATTGTGAACCGGTTTAGGCCAGGTTGAAAATATGAGCGGTGATAGCTTTTGAAGTTTTAAAGGGCTCTATAATTTACATGCAGTCATATAACTGTAGTGCACACTTTGATCGACCAAGATGTATAGTTTTGTTTATAAGGGGTTTAAACGATGTGGTTGGGAGCTAATATGATTTTTAAAATTTTCTAGTTCCTTTGTGACCGAAAATAGGATGTTCATCGTTGTTGAAATTTCTATGATAACCAATGAATTTTACCAGGTCCTTCAGTATATTTGTGCAATATTTTGAGCAGATGATTTAACAGTGAACGTTTCTATATAAAGATTTGCTTTTGAACGCTTTAATATATACTAAAATATGTCCTGTAAGGTAAGTGCGCAATTTTTTGTTGTTTAGATAGACCAAAGAGAGTTGGTTTGTGCGTTAGAGTTTTAAACTAGGAATTGAAAGACAGGATATAATAGGTTTTGAAAGTTGTGGGATAGTTTTATCATGTTTGTTAGATTCTAAAACTAGGATGCAACAAGTTCTCAAAGTGACAAAGTGATATCTTGATAACAAGGTTCACCAGAATCGGGGAGATTTCGTGACACAGTATGTAATTTTTCTTTTCAATAACTCGGTTTTAAAAGGTTTTGATCCCCCTATTTACCCCTGAAGTAATTAAAAATCTATTAATGCAAAAAAGTGCAAAACATATCATCTGATATTCATATTCAACTGAATGTGTTTCAAACTGGGTAACATGTATGTGGTTGTCCACAGTTTTACGATTATTTTATAGCCTCCGTTGGAAAAACGGCGTTTCTTTAATTATTTTTCAAGTATTATCAAAATGTTGAGTGGTTTCCAAGTTTACCTCCACTACCGCAAACTCAGTTTCTTAATATTGTTAAATATATATAATACACACATGCATGCGGAATTTTGTCTTAAGTACATGGATATAAGAGGTTTTCAGAGTAATATTTCGACTTTTCCCTTTCTATTAACAGGGAAACAAAAATAAACCTAAGGTAACGAATCATTTGCAGTTCATTGTCATCTATCTGGTTCTTTTACTCATCGTATCTCATAACTTTAGTTTTATACGCTTAGCGAATAACATTATATATCTTTGTTTGGTATTTTAAACTCTCAATTACGATGTTCGTTTGTAATTTAATTTATTGGACTTCAAAGCTATATCTGTAATGCCTTAGCATCAGATGTGATTATAAACAATTCTTTATTGACCAAAGACAAAGCAGGTAAACACACACACTAGCATAACGTGTGGTATGGTGGAAGGGGCTCAAAATTATCGTGACGTAATAAATGAATGCTCCCTATATTGATACCCAAAAATGAATTTGTCTGAAACTATTTTCTGGTTTTACATTGGAATCCCCCAGATTTGATGCCGGAAGAGGTATTACTGATGAGTTGATTACAAATGTGGGATAATGGTAAAGTTTGAGGAAAGTGTGGACTACCATAACTTAGGTAAGTAGCAGAGTTTAACGTTATAAACTTTCTGAACTGAACGCCACTCTCCAGGCAAATGCTCTAAAATTACAGCCTTTGGCATTTTTGAATTTTAAACCTGACATTTAAGCGAAAGCCATTCAACACAAATGAGTAGGAACGTTAAGTCATTTAGGGGAAGATGTTTGAAATATTTTTCGGTTCATACATGCAGATGCACACGGGTGTTAAAATGATTCAAAACTTAATCACTATTCAAAACTGTATATTCTCTGCAAAATTTGCTAATATAATCATGTTTAAATTCTGCATTTATTTACTGGAGTGGCATTTACAGTTTAATGGGTATTTTCTGATATATCAATTTTCAATACAATTATATGTATTGAAACTAATGGGATTTATAGAATAGTAACGTAGTGGTTACAATTTTTAGTGTAAGATCTGTAACCAAGGTAGAAAATTAATGTTTAATTACTGTCATTTGAGGCATGAAATATATGAAAAAAAGACAATTAGAATTAATATATGTTGGTTATGCAATTGGCGTTCAAACATTGTTTTCTTCTTGGTAGTCGGCATATTAAAGGAACACTACGTGATCTTTGTTCCAAAATGTTCCTGTTCTTAAATATTTAGCTTTTGAATCTGGTTTCTAATACCCTCAAAAATGTTAGGTTTACAGAAAGGCATCTCTGAGAATCTTAATCGTTTTAGACCGTAGTATATTTACATAACATATAAGGTTTGTTGGGGGTATAGTTGCAGATATTTCTATTGGTAATTAAGCACAGTGTATTGAACAACATAACATCAATATTTACTTCATTTGAGGACGTATAATTTTAATTATTAAAATTAGTATGTTTTCACTTGGATAGTGCCTCCAAGTAGGTGTGGCACACACAGAACGTTCGTGTTTAATTTCCCTGATTTCCTGGATTGGAAGACGTAATCCTGAATGGTCCAGTCTCGCTATAATTAATATTGTATCGGAATTGAGTCTGAATGCTTCCTGTAAGGTCAATGACTCCAACAATATCTAGGCCAGCAGGTCACGTATTTAGATGTGAAAAGTGGAGGAAAAAGGATAGTTTATAGCGACAGGCGTTCTTCATTTCGCCGCGCAGTTAAGTCCATGCAAAGCATATTAGTTAGTAAATTATGTGACTAACTTGTAGGAAAACTGTTAGACGAAGAGAAAAACAACTAACTCGCCGAAGTGGATACATGTTAAGGTATAATTTGTCAAAATATCTGTATCTATACCTCCAAAAACCTGTATATACCTGAGTAATTGTATAAGGTGCAAAGTTTACCGGCATCCCTGCTAAAAATGGCTGTGCCGTGGCCAAGTGGCCTCTCACCAAGGCGACCGCTTGTGGGATGTATGGAGGAAAAAGCGTGGCAGGAGCAGATCCTCTACGGTTTCCCCCACAATTGAAATCCATCTTCATTCCCTGTATCATCTGTGTCCTCGCCTGCGGTGTCATACTAGTAAAAGCGGTCGTTAAAAACTATCAAAAAATTCCTATTAAAAGGACGTTAAGAAAATGATCAACATTCGCCCATATTTGCCACTCATTTCCGTATGTACCTTCCGCAATATATCGGGCCCTAGGCCGCAAAGCTGACCCCAATGTTGAGGGACCGTAAGCCGCAAAGCGTAACCAAGGGAGCTGTATAAGTAGAATCACGATCATCCAGGGCGTAGACGGAGGACCTGCCAATCCAACTGATTTCCTTCCTCGGTTCAGGTTGACAACGGACAATATTGCGTGTTTTCGTCATTTCTCGCAGATTTTTCTCTATAAAAGAGAACGCCCTATTTATGGTGTGTGGATGGGTGGTTTACAGACTCCCAAGGTGTCAGCAGCTACTAAATTGCTAATGTAATTTAATCTTATTATTTTATTTTCTTAACAATAAATCCGGTACAAGTATGGAAATAGGCTTACAAGTTTTAATCACTCTCCTGCAGTGTTTTAGGGGACAAGAAAATACATTTTGTAAAGTACGATAATTGCTCATTCCATGCATCTTTTGTGGTGAAAACCTTAAATAACTTTTTTCAAGTACAGAATTTATATAGTTTGTGTAAAATATGTAGCTTACGAGTCTAACGAATTTGGCCATAATGCCTCAGCAGCCGTGGTGTCAGCGTTCCGGCTTCACAATCCAGAGGTCTTGGGATCAATCCCCGGTACGGCGGGGGATGTTTCTTCAAGTAGATTATTTCCCTATCCTCCAGAGAGTCTGGAAGTGAATGTCAATGTGTCTAATAATTACAAAGTGACAACAACGAAGTTAAAATTCTACAGTTCAGCGACCTATAATTCCATCAGATGCTTCTCAAGTCATAGCCCTCAATATGACCAAAGAAGTTTACTTGAGAATATACAAATCAAACAATTGAAGAAAAGAAACGGCAAGATCTGAATTCAATAGTTTTCTTTTGGTTTTTTTGTTTCATTTGTAACACTTACTTCTATGGTCATAAAGGGGCTTTAACTTGTGAAACAACTTATATATTCAATGTAGGTTATTGCCATTACTCTAATCATCTTATAGCATTAAATAGACGCACATTTACTTTCACATTCTGTGGGAGATAGGGAATAATTCTGGTTAAAGAAAAAAATTCCTGCTCCAGCCAGGATTCGATCTCGGGACCTCCGGGAGAGAAGTTGCCTCACTGACCACTTGACGGTGACATTCTACAGACTTTTATACCGCACACCTAATAGCACTTATTTCTTTTTCTATTCGTAGTGTGCCTCTTAGCTGATAGTTTGCATGATGTGTTCCTGGGACTCCAGGAAAGTGTGACGTTTTGGGTACTGTTGGTAATGTGCCCATTTCACGTGTACTTTGCCCATTTCACTTGCCCGTTTAGAAAACTATCGGAACTGAAGCTTGCTCGAACTCAGATTCTTTGATAAAGAAAGAAAATTACCTTTGAGATAATACAAAGACTTGAGCGACCGCTTCAAGCATTCCTTCTTTACCGTCCTCAATCCTTTCATCTTTGCTGTCAGTAAAAATTCTTGTGCATGTAGAGTGGCCCTTTGCTATTCGTGCAACTTAATATTCTGAATGGAGTGTATGCTTCACAATAACAAGTCTACATCAAAATGAAATGAAATGGAGATTTTTATGCTCTTTAACTACTGTGATGAAAAACCGCTTAACTTTGTTCAGAGGCCCCTTTAGCAGACTTTAGGTTCTTTTACGTGCCGTAAATCTACGACACGGAACTAACGGCTTTACTTCCCTTCCGAAGGAAGCCATGCTAAGAATTTTTACTCCCGAAAATATCTATCGTCCTTCGCCGGGTTTCAATCTAAGGTAGCAGCTGCCAGGGGCACAGAATGGAATTCTAGAACAAATGCCAATCATGCCAGGAAACCAGGTTTTTGTCAAAGTTTATGGGCAGTTGCATCACAACATTAACATTATTTCTCATATCGTAGCTATACCACTAAAACTGGTGATTTTTAACGCAGGTTATAAAGTCGTATGTGTACACAATCTATCGAATTGCAATTCTGTGCTCTGTGCATGAGCGAGCACATCATCCAATGAAGACAACTCTATTGTTCGTGATGACTTGTTAACTGAAATTATCCATAGCTTAGGCAGAGAGGAAACACGTTGAGCGAGAGAGACAGAAAGACAGACAGACAAAAAAATAGTGGATAAATATAATACATCCCAGCATTTGCGTAGCCACATTAGCAAACCACAAGAAAGTACTTGGTGTGCTGTGCCTCATTCTTGGTGTTTGAGTCCGGGGCCCTTCGGGATGCAAGGTTAACGTTTTGTAAATTGTGAAATTGAGTAAAAACGAAACCTTTACAAACACTCTCGAAAATATAAAATGTTTTGTTCAATCACAGTTGCAATATTCCAAATATTTTATTCAAAATATGAATAGATATTGTACACAAACGATACATTTAAGTCAGATGACGTTGAAGCGAACATTTTAATTGAAATATTTAAATTGAACCTTTTAATTATAACACTTTCTGTACTTAAATACTTAAGAGCAGAAAATGTAGAATGTAAAACAATTAATGTAGTCTCAAACAGAGGAATTTATTTGTAAACGGCGGCTGATAAAATAGGGTCATAACCTCTGCGAAGTGAAAGAGTTAGGATAACTTGAATTTAATGACTCACGGAAATCAGAGTAACATAATTACTTTACACAATTGCTGTATTTGTCTTTGATTTATACGTTGTATGCTTTCAACCATAGTTCCTTTTGATCTTCTTCCCCATCATGTATCGTGGTAAAAAGTTTAATTTCTTCATTGGGTGCTGGTAACTTAACCTATATGCATGTGAGCATAAAGTATACTAAATCTTCTAACATGTTACATACTTATTATTGGAGACATGGTAAAATTACATCATCAAAATAGTATGATAATAATCCATTTAAATATTCTGTTTTATTAATATTGACTTAGGATATAACTAAATCAGCAGTCAAGAAAAATATTTGTTTTTAAGATCCTGAACCAGGTGTGGGTAATCGAATGGCCATTTCAGCACTAAAGCTAAGTTGATGATATTAATACCGGGATTACCATGCTCAACAGCTGTTGGTAATACATTTTATTTTCGTGTTTGTACTATTTATAATATTCAGCATCATCGGAAGCATAGTATGTAATACACATATATTAAGTGGATTGGGAAATCTTTAAGCTTTTCCTCGTTTTTCAGCTATGCACTTCTCACGTTTATATCGCAATATATTATTGCACATCAGGACCCTGTTTCACAAGTACACAATCCTTGTAAATTGTAATTTTTCTTTTTAATTTGTAAAAATAGGTTTCAAATTGGAAATGTGTAATGCTGTACTACAAAAACACGCTTAAACACCTACAAATCAAATGTACTTAGAATTTATAAGCGTTTTGATTCAGTATCAATATCAATTTTACACAGCAGAAATGTATATTTGTAAAGTAAGCAGTTTATCTACAAATGATTTAATGTACGTGAAGAAAGCCATATTTGGTAATATTTTAAGCGAAATATAAAAAAGAAAGAAACAAAACAAATAAAAAGGTGCGTTACCTTTAGTAATTACACAGTAAAAGATAACTGAAAACTGCATAAAATGCTATGTAGCAGCAGTTTCATAATTCAAATAATTATGAAGTTCATATAAAGGACGCTGTAAGGCAAACATTTTGGAAGGCCTTCAAGCCTGTTTGTGAGTACAATGTTAGGTTTAGAATGAGTTATTCAGCAATGAAATAGATATTGCAAGGTATTTGATGTCACATTCAGTATGCAAAAGGTTAAGTGAAGCCTTAACCTCAAAACAACTATGTGTTGCTTTGAACTGGTTGGATACTGGCTGTCACTTTTCTGTAGTAGCAGTCATGTGGCATTGTGGGACTGTGGAATTAATTATTGCTTTGCGATTGATACGCTCTCTCCAACAGCAGCCGAAATTAATCCATTGAAGCGGGATAGCACTATCGTGCAGATTCTCGATTTGCTCTACGAACATCAAACCTAAATTTGGTTGAAGCTTAACCTATGGTGTGGGTTGTTAGGCTATCATTTTATTGGGTCCATTTTCCTGAAAACAATGGTTTCTTTCTATAGACTTCTCTAATGGACGGTATTTTTTTAGATGTCTCACAGCAACTAGCTCTCTAATAATAGAGCAACAGCGTTACTGAAAATAAACTGCAACTAACCTAAGCCTGGCAGATCGACCTACAAATCTACGAAGTACAACTTCAAAAAGTGGACAGCGAATATGGTAATCATTCGTGTATTTCATCATCCTCTTCTCAACGCATATTGCCATGAAGTTGAATAATAGTATACATGTAGTATATTGCGACGCAAGTGTCGTATGTACAGTATTGGAGAACGAAGAAGTGTTTGAAAATACGAGAGGAAGTCGAGTTCTCCATTGAATTTAACACATTTGTGTTGCATACTATTTGTTCGACGATAGTGAATAATATAAATAGCACTTAAGCAAAAATAAAATTCATTATTAACATATGTTCAATATAATAGTTCCAGTAGCATGGTCACCAATGTTAACATTGGTGGTGATCGATTATCCTTATCTGATTGTTAACCTTAGAAGTATCAATCATTTGCAGCTTATATTTAGTTGCTGCAGGAACCAAATCGTAAGTGAATATTGTGCCTTCACTACATTCCAAGGCCGCAACAGTCTTATAGGCGTGTCGGCCGAGACGGTAATAGACTCTGTATTACGCCACTACACAGAAACGGCACAAGACATGCCAAGGGTACGTTGAACTGCTATTTACGGTCTCCGTTGTTTGCTTTGTCTTCGTGTTGCGAAGTGTTTCGGCAATTTAATTATCAAATATGATATTGCATGTATGCAATACTAAAGGTATACAAAGGAGGAGAATTTAATGTAGTTAATGTACATACGTGCAATAAAATAATCAAAACACGAGGAAAGTCAGGTTTTCAACATTGCATATAGTAAATTCAACTTTCTACCATGGCAGCATGAAAGAGAAGTGGAGAAAAACAGAGGTCATCGAAAAGGTATTTTGCACCATCGTATGTTCCATGTTTGTAATGTTTTTGCCTGGTTTACAATAACGTTGTTTCATTGTAAACAGCTATGTTGTTCGTCATATTGGTGAACGGTTTCAGAGCGACATGCAAATGCACACGCAACACACCCACGTACCATACAGAAAACTAGTGGTTCTCGTATATACATGTGTCACATTTGAGTCTGTAAAACGTACTGGTATTGACAACGCTTCCAACTGCAGTTTCCAATAGCTGTTTCAGGAGGTACAGACATTCCATACGTTCCCTTGGAGCCTGTAAGTTTTGCTGCTGTTACAGTCTACAACTTCGCCACCTTCCCTCGTGAGAAACATGGCCAACGGCAACACTTGGGAACCGTATACTTTAAATGTCCCCCGGGGATTGCGGCCACCAACTAATGTACATGCATTTACGCTATATCCTTAAGCCATACTTTATTCATATCCTTTGTGAGATTAAATGTGAATTTAATGTCTGAAAAGGCAAAATTAAAACATTTATGTTGAGATTTCACGTGACCTTGTAACCTTACTGACTGTCGACCACTTCCTTGGCTATTCTTTATTTTGGTGCTGTTATCACTATGAATCGAGATAAGAAAGAAGGTTTTTACTGCCGTAAGTGTAAGAAACAACGTACATCTTCTATGTCTAACCGAAAATGGTGACTGAGGCCATTTAAAACAATGAATCGGAGGTCAGCGGTTCAAAAACCGCCAGGACGTTTTTGCTTTACTGGGATTCTTTTGCAGATTTTCCGCAGTCTTCATAACTGAAAAATGCAAAGGAGGTATCGTTGACTTAGACCTGAAACGTTTGTTTCCAATAGTTAACTTTCCCGATTAGCATTTCATTTCAAGCAATATTAGTGTACACCGTCTCTGGTGAAAGTTTCAGTAAGAACTAATCTACTTCTGCGAGCTCAAAGGAATATCACTGTTAAACAGTTTCTAGTTACCAAACTGTCGTTTGTTACACACCATGAAATATTCATATTTTTTGGTACATTGTTCAAAGAAAGAATTCTTAATGAGCGCAACTTTTACCGAGCAAGATGACTCCACGGAAATGGGTGAGACTCGCATTCGGGTGATGTGGGTCGGATATTCGTCGACCGTCACCCACTCTGACGTTAGGCTTTCGTAGTTTTCCCTGGTCGATAGGGGATTGGTGAAGTGATCTCCCATCTACCACGATTTACCTTCCACTATTTCTTTTCATTCAGTTTCCTTCTCTTCTTTCAAGTGTTAAATTGAAATTGAGTTTTATGTATGGACGGTCTTTAACTGCTTGATTCTAAAAGCACTCTATACTGGGTGAGAAAGATCGCTTAATTTTACTCATATGCTTTTTTATGAGACTTGAGATTCTTTTACGTGCCGTAAATCTACGACACAGGACCGCTGGATTTACTTCCTTTCCGAAGGAAGCCATCCTAAAGATTTTATGCCCAAAAAATCCATCGTCCTCCGCCGGGTTTGGACCCGCCAACTTGGGAACCTTAAGTTCCCATGTTGTTACCTTTAGATCATGGAGGACGAAACCTTTCTGGTATGCTTATAGATTTCTAGTGTATGGCGTTGCCGGTGCCTGTCTGCGTACTGCCTATAGCTTGCTGCACTTCTTTTATTTTATTCCTTCCCCCAGGGGATATCCTAGCCTCAACAAATGTACGTAGGTCGTTGTGGGCGAGATGTCCCCTTTCGTTGTATAACCTATACGAAACGATATAACTGTTAAATAAAATATCATAATGGAAAGAACTTGCCATTTTACAAATTACTCAATACAATAAGGTTGAACAAGTTTTGTGCATCTCGTCATTCATGTTTTTGATTAATACTAAGCTGTAAAAACACACATCAACATACACATCCATAAACACACATCCACGTGCTTTAACAAGATCTACATATGTGTATAGTAAGGGTTTGTCTATCACTTGCGGTTTACTAATTATACAAAAGTCATCCAAAATGAAAAGGTCTTCAGAGGCTATTTCGTGAACACTCAAATTATACATTTCGTTTGTCATGCAAATGGCTTAAACATATGGTATTTTAATCAATATAGCCAGCAGTCCCGTGTCGTATATATTAGTTAAGTTTCTGAGATGTTCCTTGTTATTGTTTTCATCTTTAAACTACTTCAGCTTTTCTCAAACCTTTCTCGTTTCATATCTCTCTTGTTTTACTTCTGGCCATTTAAAGAGAACCGAATTTCCATTGTTTCACATAGCGAGCAGCTTTTAAAAGATCTGATATGTTCCCTGATTTCGGTTCTACTTATAAGGAACTAAGTAGCATGATAATTTCTGCTGATATTTATCTTGTTAGCATGAAGTATATAAAAGAGTAATATTTTGTAAGGATAGTTTGTGTGCAGAACAGGTAGAGCAAGTCATGTGAATGGAACGCATTTTTTAACTTGTGCCAATTGTAGAGAAAACCCAGATAGCTTTATTTTTATTTTCGATCTATTTTCACAAAAAACGAAAATCCAGTTGATGTCTGACATCAATATGGAAGTGCCCCCTTTAAAGCTCATATCGGTGGATTTATGTTGGTAACAATTACGAATTGGAAATGATGTTTATTTGCTTTACTGTTGTGTTATCTTTGAATTTGTTTACTGCGTTTTTCTTTATAAAAATTAAATTCGCACTGACGTTCACACTCCCACTCACACTTCCAGACTCTAGGGAGGATGAAAATATTCATGACCAAAGGCACTTTCTCATCCTCCAGCCGCAAATCGAATTTGGCCTTCTGGTTGTGGAAGCTAGCAAGATAACCATGTATCAAACTTTGTTCGCCTCTCTCTGCAAACTCATTTTGTCATTGAAATGTGCTTTTTCTCAGATTTGTGTTGACCGATCCGCATGAAATTTTGCGTGTGTCTATATAGCAGATGTAGCTGAAAATACCTTAAACTAGGATTATGTAAATTGCGTCAATATTTTACACACAATTACATTCAATATATTTATAATTTGGTAAAATTGTAAGGTATTTCGTTTGAAAGAAAAATTTTAAATAAATTCACACATCATACAGCAAATACAATATTAATTGAATTAATGTAGAAAACTCAGTGGTATTCTTGAATTAATTGTTGAAAGGTAAAGGACATTCATATGTGGATATTTTAGTACTTTTCCTTAGATTTGTTAATTTAATAAATTTAATCTATAAAGGCTAAGAGACCACTTAATAGAATCTTAAGTTCTCCTAAAATGTAAAATAAATTATGATAAAAATTGGAAAAACTAGAAAGTGGAATGCGAATATATGTGTATCATATTTCCCGGTTTCTTTAAGAGTAGCAGATACTGCTTTGGTTTAATATAATGCGTAACAGTTCAATTGAATTATATTCAGCATACTTGCTTAATTAGAATAGGCATAACTTGAAATAATCACATGGAATCATATTCGTTTCGTTGAAATCAGTATACCATTTAATGGAGTATTCAACCCAGCTGCACATATCTATACCTACTTCAATTCCAGGTTGATTTTAATTTTTTTCTGCGATATTTGCTTCATATTTCGGCACTAAAAGAAATACAGAAACCTTGAAAAGAGGAATCAATTGTTTTGGTCTATTGACAGCACTTGCAGTTATACAAGGCGTGAATACCAAGCGAGATGGCTCCGCGGTAGCGTGTGAGGCTCATATTCGGGAGGTCTTGAGTTCGATTATCGGTGCCCGCCCACTGTGACCACGGTTTGAAAGCTGAGGTGGTGTATTCTACCAGAGATTTCCTCTCTTCCTATTTCCTCTCATTTCATTTCCCTCTTTCATGTTCCATGTTGACTCCGGCATGTGTGATGGTCGGTTATAGAGTAGAAGCTTACACATTGGAACATATCGGATCTGCCATATAACATCTTTTTGAGCGTTCACTGCTGGGTCGATTTCTCCCCGGTCTCGCTGGAGGGACTCCTCTCCAATGTCTTGAAGGGACACCTCTCAGCGACCATCCTCTGGCTGGGTGGTGAAGTCTGAATTTGATAGGGAACTCTAGGTGTCTTTGTTGACCGCGCAGACATGTTCTACAGCTCATATATCTCCTGCGGTTCCTTCACCTCATTCGTTCCTCCCGAGGATGTAAGCCAACATATCTGTTGGGGGACTAAAAGCTAGGAGTACCCTTCGTAAACTGGTCTTAGTCATAGAGGTCCTGAACGATGCTGTTCTATTCTTTTTTTGAAGGATAGTGTGTTTCTCACTTATATGTCAGACTAAGAACAAAGGTAGGATTAACTTGTTAACATTCCACTAATTCTGCTCACAGTCCGGCAAGTGGAGCCAGGTCATCACCACAAGAGTGGAGCAGATTATTCGTTGTTTGCCGGTTTCCCGATTCCGCTGGGCATTATTGGAATTACTCCACTACTTTTCTGTTGTGCACACTGTGACCCCTACATTATATACACAAAGCCTGGAGGATGTTCGCTGTTTGGAAACTTTTTATTAAGGAACCTATATATCTAAAAGTTTCACAAATCTCTTAGATATTCTGTAGATTAAAGAGAGAGAAAAACTGGCTGCGTTTCATTAGTAAAATGGTAGTTGCCAATTACTAAGACAGAACGACGCGGTAATGGATAAAACGTGAAAGCGGATTTCCATCTTAGAAAAATAAGTTTGCGTGTGCTGCTGACTGAAGAAAATTTCCAATCTCCGGAATGGGGTGGGGATGCTTATAAACAAAGATTTACAGTCATATAAACACAAAAGTACGTTTATTTTATAACCAATTAACCCTATGCTACCGAAGTATTTTATGTTATGCTATTAACAATATCAGCAGCAAAACTACCGATCAAAATTTGAGAGAAAGTTTATTTAAACAATAATATCCCACTTCTTCCTGGACTACAGCATTGTCATTTCATGATTATCTCAAGGAAGCAATATAGATTATCAATATTTATGAGCCTATCAATCTCTCCAGAGCTACACAATTTTCTCATTGCTGAAATAAAAGCTAAGAATGTCATACAATAATCCATTTTTTATTTTAGGCATTGCCTGTGCAGCAACATACTAACAAAGCAAAAAATAAAAGGAAAGAAAAAGCTTTATTAGCATGTCTTCCAGACGAATATTCATAAAAAATAAACATGTAATGCCAAAAAATTAAAATCATAATTCTACAGCTCCAGGTGAGCCATGGCCTACCACAAAAATGCTGCCTGCATCCGTTATCTTCACCTGTGTAATCCATCGCAGCAATATTGATATTGGCATCTGTTCTGTATCAAGACGTTTCGAAACCAGAAATAGCTACTTCTCAGGCAATTAGCTCCTGAAAGATGTAACTTATTCCAGAGCGCCAGTAGCTGCGACTGAACCAGGTTTATTATTTTTTTTTATCGATTTCGTCACGTTAACCAAATGTAACTTGGAAAAAATATTAAATGGCCCAAACTCAAGCTTCTGGCCATGTAAATCTTGGCTAACACATTATTTCAATTTTTTGTATTTTTACTTTCTTGATTATGAGCTTAAGAAGTAAAGGAAGTAGGTATTGCATTCCACCCGAAAGTTTGATATCGAAATCTCACCATAAATATGTTTTGAGGTTGCCTGAATCCCAAAAATGCATTTAGAGAAAAAGGTGCGTGCACAAGTCTGTGTTTGTGTGTGCATGTGTGTGTAGTGAAACACGAAGAATGCCGATGAATTAAAATCGTATATAAGTTTTGCATTTTGCAATGTTTGCGATGCGAAGGTTTTATCCCACCTCAAACGATCCCTTTACATTAAAAATGTTAGTTATTTGTTTATTTTCTCAGAAATGGCTCTAAAGATTTTGATTAAAATATCATAGCTTTAAGTATTTTATATTAAACGTATATCTTGAGTTTTGTGGGGTCCTCTTCATTATGAATGACTTCTGTAAAATTGGTGAACCGTAAGAGATACAAATGTAGAACTCCAAACTTAAATTCATGTATTGTCACTGTCTGTAATTGGTATTCGTAACAAATGTTTTATCCATTTTATTAAATAATGAAATAATAAATAATTTTATTCAATGAATAAAACAACTTTAAGGGGTGGCGTTCCCCTACTTGCGATTAACGGCCGGTTTCATCAACAACGATAATTTTTCGTGGTATTTTAATTTATATAAACCTAATTTAGTTTGCATATTGAAGCATATTTCACCACATGGTAGCAAACCACGATCAAGAAATTGTGGTTCAAGTTAATACAAGCCAGCAATTTCTCATTCATAGCAATTATATAAATAATGTGTATGTTGTGTAAATCGGAGAGGAGGTGGAAACTAAAAGTAATTATGCTTTATTGTGCCACAAAATATGTTGAGAATGAACGTACACACATTTTTGGCTGTAAAGAACTGTGTAATTAGAATATAGTATTTATTTGTTTCAATTGTATACCTCTCTATAAGTTTAGAGTCATATTTAAGAAGTTTACTCGAAAAGCAATTAATTGATCTTGCCTTAATTAGCGTTAGCTCTTAACAACTTCTATCTTAAAGCTCTTCCAAATGCATGATTCCAGACTATGGTAGAGAAAATTTTTAAATAAAAAGTATAAAACGCAATACGGTATTCGAATACCGGGCTATGACATTGTAAACCAGTAATGCTAGACACTCGGCTAGAGAGGTAGGCAAAGAAACGGTGTGCGAGGTGTATATACACTCTAAAGTCTACGTCATAAACCAGAGTATACGCTGAACTATTAATTACTTCGCTACTTGATCCATTGTGGTCACTTTCTATTGCTAACTGCAACTTGGATCCTAAACAGTGAAAATAACCGGTAACGCTTTAACCGGTTTTGCAGACCTCGGCAACCATTATTCTGGTTGGTGAAACAGCTGTTTTAGTGAAGCGCGGGTTTAACAACTTCCATCCAAAAAATGGAGTTTTATTTATGGACGCTCTTTAACTGCTGTGGTTCTCAGCGTCCCATTCTATACTGCGCGTGAAGGACCGATTAATTTTGCTCAGAGGCCTCTCTATCAGGCTTGAGGTTCTTTTACGTGCCGTAAATCTACGACCGCGACCTTGGGTATATGAACCTAGCATGGTAACCATTACACCACCGAGGTATACCTCTATCGTTGTTTGCAAAATAGTCTCTAAGGTTGGCAAAGGCAATGGTTCATTAAGTAGCGACGCCAATTGTATGAACGAATCGCTTAAAATGTCGCACTTCGCTCCTATGTGCTTCGAACTAACAACTGGTGTATACTGAACTGTTGTTTTGTAGTTGATACATTTAGTAACACTCACTGCTCATTCTATTTAACCTTTTTAATACTGTTACTAAATTCTGACAGCAAGAGTAGTATGTAAATTGCACCTGCAACTACTCCGTCGTGAGTGCAAGGATTTTGGAGTACAATGTTTAATAGCGTTAGCTCTTTGCCAGGACACTTTCATCACTTAATCGAATATTTTGCTACCACTTGAATTGGAAGGTCATGTCGGGAGACTGCAAGAAAAGAGGTGGTCATACAATACTACCTTGAGGGACCCCAGCTTAACAAGACGAATGCCAGGTGAACCGAGACGTAGATGGACAGACCTTTTCTTGGAACACCCAGGTCAACGATGGTCACGAGTAGCGAAAGAAAGAAGAGCCGGAATCTCAGGAGAGACATCTGTGTAGTAGTTAAATACTGAATAAGCAGTGTTTTACTACGCAGTGATTGAGTAGTGCACACACTCATCCGCGTAGTGTTATTAAATAGTGTTTTACGAGTAGTGCATCACAGGATCAGACAAAATTGACTAAATAAATATGTGCAACACCTAACATGAAATAGTGATAATGAGATTTCCCTATTTCATAGGAGATCTTTACCCTTCATGGGATATCTTCGTCTATTTTGCTTTTTTCATTTTTTTTTCGGTACAAAAGGTGTAGTTTTGTCCAGCTTGTGTTGAGTGAAATGCTTCAACATTTTCCGAGATAATTAATGTGAATAATTCACAGTAAGGAATATTAACGAGCGAAAACGTTTATTAGAATAAACTGGTGCATTCCGTCCCTACGTCGTAAAATGGAAATCCCCACTGCAAGCTGAGATTTTTGGGTGCATAAATGAAATACTCGTCCAAATTGATCACTTTTTTTAACATAGCGTGTATTATTGTCAGCAACATCAAAGATCAGAGCCCGCTCTCAAAAATTAGATGCCTTCGCGTCTTCTAAATTAGAAATATTCTTATCAGCTTCAAAGCAAACTTTTTGAGGTTACGGTATAACCCCACTTAAACCTAATAAAGGGAACACGATGTTTCGGATGATGTATTTGTTCGGTAAATAGACTCCAACACATTTCAGCAGCGAAAGGAAGAAAATAATTTTATTTCAAATATAGAAACTAATATTTAATAAATATATATACACCATTAAGATATTCTGGCAGTCCAGTCTCCAATGTCACCTCACAAAATTGTCACTGTATCTTCACTTAGTTCTTATTGTCGCTTCACTTTCTTCTCGTCGTAGCAGCGTAAGGAAGTAAGCATGACGCATTCTCTTATTCAGGTGGCTCACTCGCTGGGGAATCGAACACAGGGTGTCTCTAATCTCTTGCGGATGCAGGACTCACAACGCAGTCATCGCAAATTCGCTCGGAGAACAGCACCTGTTTTCGCACCAGTAACGTACTTGCTCACTCATTCGCGAGCGAGCTTAAATAGCAATTGGAAATTTCTACAGTTCTTCCTCGTGTGTTCTGCAAGCAGAGAGAAGAAAACCTTCGGAAACTTCAAGTTTTTTACTCTGATTGTAGTTCTGGCGTATACGTTGGGCAAGAGCAGTGCCACATCAACTTTTCTCTGCAACTGCTCGGCCAATTGGCGCCAATTCCAATAAATTTCGGCCACAGCTGCTGCGTTACAATATTCATTACTGTGTACATATGTATATACAGATACTTTAAAATACTGTTTCATAAAGTCAGCAATATATTTTATCAACTCTCTTCTTACAACGCTTGCGAGCAGCTGAATCACATCACCGTTTGAGTTGCGTTGTATCTCTTGATGTTGACTTACTGCTTCATATTACAAATGTAAGACAACATAAAAACAAAAGGTTTTGTGTTATTTGGTTTTGTCGTAATTTAATATTTCCCATTACGACTTGAATATGAATTTTCTTACCTCTAATACTTTGAATTCCTCAAAGACTGTTTCTGTGTTACTGTTCAATACACGATTTCTTTTTGCTTACTAATTAAATACACATAAACCACACTGAACAACACAAATAGTGAAATAAAGTGGGCCTCCACAGTCATTCCGTTTGCAAGTGGTTGACACGTGTTACAACGATACAATAGTTCTTTGGATGTAGGGTAAAGTTTGACTATTAACTGAATACATTACCAAGTGTATATTTGTACCTGTATTTCAATTTAGGACTAGCATAAAAGAGCATTGCGAATTGTAGCAACAACAATACCAGTGCAAATTTGATCTGTTTTTTTTTTCTTCATTTTTACTTAGTTTCTTTCTTCCTTTTTTTTTGTTTTTGTTTGCCTTTCATCACTCAATTTCTTCGACGTTTTGATTAAACGCAGTTCGGTTTTTGTTGCTAGAGTTTGCTGTATGGCATTTGTCTTGAACAAACCATTATTAAGTGCTTGATGTGTTATTCCACCATGTTTGAAATTACTTTTCCTTTTATACTGAGAAGGTTCACATTAAATGTAACAACACTGCATGGGTAATAAATAATTACTTATATGTGAGTCTAGCTGCTGTCATATTTGGAAATTTGAAGTCGACAAAACGCCCAAGAGTAGCATTATTTTCATAAACCTACCCTTATTTCTCGCCCACAGCACTACTTGGTAAACAGATAATGTATATCATAATTGTCATCTCCCCATTCTTGTTCCTTGCACACAACACTACTCGATGAACTGAACAACAGTGTTGTAATTGACATTTCCACATATTTTTTTCTTGGCCAATAGCACTCGACAAACTGACCAAAGGTGTCCTAATTGTCAAATCCATGTTTGTTCCTAGTACACATTAGCACTCGACATAACAACTAAGCGTATCGTAATTGTCATACACACATCCTTGTTTCTCCTGTAGAACTAACCGATAAAACGTTTTGTAATTTTCATACCCACATACTTGTTTCTTGGATACAAAACTTCCCGACAAAAACGTATCATAATTGTCGTATTCTTGTTTCTCGTACACAGCACGCTCGACAAACCGATCAAGCGCATTGTCATATCAACATCCTTGTTTTTCGTATACAGCACACGCCACAAACCCACCAAGCATATTCTCATATCCTCATCCTTGTTTCTCGTATACAGCACGCTGGAAAATCCGACCAAGCGTATAATCATATCCTCATCCTTGTTTCTCGTATACAGCACCCTGGAAAATCCTCCAAGCGTATTCTCATATCCTTATCCTTGATTGTCATATACGACGCACTAGAAAATCCGACCAAGGGTATTGTCATATCCTCATCCTAATTTCTCGTATACAGCACCCTGTAAAATCCACCAAGCGTATTCTCATATCCTTATCCTTGATTGTCATATACGACGCACTAGAAAATCCGACCAAGCGTATTATCATATCCTCATCCATATTTCTCGTATACAGCATATTGGAAAATCCGACCAAGGGTATAATCATATCCTCATCCTTGTTTCTCGTATACAGCACCCTGTAAAATCCACCAAGCGTATTCTCATATCCTTATCCTTGATTGTCATATACGACGCACTAGAAAATCCGACCAAGGGTATTGTCATATCCTCATCCTTGTTTCTTGTATACAGCACACTGGAAAATCCGACCAAGCGTAATATCATATGCTCATCCTTGTTTCTCGTACACAACACAGTGGAAAAGCTGACCAAGCGCATTAGCTATGATATTCCCATCCCTGTTTCTGGGATTCAATCTGAGAGCTGACGCGTGCTAATTACAATATTTCCAGCCATTGTAACTCGACGAGCCGAACAAACACTTTAATTGTCATATTCTCATCCTTGTTTCTATACACAATAGTACTTGACAAACTGAGTAAGCCTGATGTAATTCCATATCAATATCCTTGTTTCTCAGACCCAGTTATACTTGACAAACCAACCAAGCATATCGTAAATGCCACATCCACTTCAGTGTTTCTGGTACACAGAACTTCTTGACAAAATCGCAACATAATTGTCTCACACCTATCCTTGTTTCTCATATCCATAAACCGACCAAGGCATCAATTGTCATATTCCCAGCATTATTTCTCATATAGAGTACTTGTCAAAGCGACCAAGCGTATTAATGGTCATATTCATTGTTTCTTGCATACAGCAGTACTCGACAAACCAACCCAGAAGAAGGGTAAGAACAGATAACATTGCTATATTAAGCATTTCACCATACATAGATATCAGTTTTTCTAGTGGTAGGTATATAATTAGTGCCAGCATAAAACTTTATCGTGAACCATTTATTTTACAATCATGGGACTTCTACAGGCCTTCAAAGTAATCGCTGCATCATGTTGCACCCGTTTCCAGATGTGGGGAAGTCGCAGAATACCAGCAGCGGTGCCCTTTACTATATTGATGTCTCAAGAGAATGCCCTATAGCTCGAAAGTATGACATCTCTGGTTCGGAAACGCATTCCTCGCCGTGGTTCTTTCATCTTAGAAAATAAACGAGACTTAGGGACTCGTCTCCGGTCAATAGAGTGGGTGCTCTAGAAGCTCCCACCCCATTGTTCAAACAGGTTCCGCACAGCAACTGCCTTGTGACAACGGGTGTTGACTCGGAACTTGGGTCGGTTTTTGCTCAGTTTCCTACCTCGTGAGCGAATTCCTTAGAAGGCCACCTCTTGTCAATGGGTAACAATGATTGAATCAATTCCATTACTCGATTTTCAAACGCATGTGGACCTCCACCTGGTTTCTGATGCACACATTCACATCCTGCACGAAAAACTGCAACTCAACGTGTCACAGTCCCATACGGCAATGCGTCTTTTCTATATACGTCACACAGTGCAGAGTGAAATTCCCTGGCGTTTGGCCACTTCGAACTTGATCCATACATGTGTTCTCACTTGGAAAACATCCCCTCTAGAGCAGTGTGATATGACAACCTACATTCAACACACGCCACTCTTATCACTACAGCGTGATACACTAGCGCCGCCACCCGAGCTGTATAGCTCTACTCACCCTCTACATGTGTTTCCAACAGCAGCTTAAACACGTGCACGTGGCTAAAACAGTGTTGCCGCTTATTTCTTTCCGGCCCTCGTATGTTCTAACACTTGATGTAATAAACACTTTCATAACAAAAAATCTGATACGTTAAATCCGTATGGCCGTCTCTACGCATAATTAATCTCTCTTCCTGCGTGCTCTAACTGTCGGAGGTGTTTGGTAGATTAATTAACTTAGTTTCGTCTTTAAGGGTTTTCTGGAATGCAGGTTCGCTGTAACAACACAGCTCTTACCCTGTCCAAATGAGATTAGTTTTATGAATAATTGGTTAAAATTTCTTCGATCACTGTTTGTCTCTCTCCCTCCCTCTCTCTCCCTCCCCCTATCTCTCTCGTGCCATAGGTGTGAAATTAGGGAAAACAAGATGCGTTATATTCACATAGATTAATTTCTGCATCCACTGTTGCTTATTTTTTATATTTCTGCTGCAAACAATGTCCACAAAAGCTTATTTTTCTGTTTACTCGATGTTAAACCAGATAAGGATTGCTTCACAGCGGATTCCGCTGTAGGTAAAGGAGGGACTTTGCAGTTCAAAACATGTGTCACCTAGTACCAAAAATTTTAATCAATAGCAACGTACATCTCAAAAACGATTAATTACACGAAAGGCATTGAGGTATGCGTTTTCAACTCAAATCTATATTTTTCGTGTAATAAGTGTTTTTGTTATTCTTTATTATTTCTGTTTGCCAGTTATACAACGTTATCTATACAAAATTTACGCCAAATGTCCTGTTATTCGCACAAAATTCAAAGAACACATTTTAGTAGCCACATAAATATTTAAGGTAATGCATGTGTGAAATATGGAAAACCACAACATGCAATATATCTTGTTGAAACGCTTGCCAACTATTAAAAAAAATAATAGTGATAATTTTTTTATCTTTAAAAACTTTAGCTTGTATGGCTATTCAAATTAAAGATATTTTTGTCTAAAATCATTGCTTTAACACAGTGCTCCACACGATGCATTTTTAAAAAATGGCATAACAATTATAGTTTTACAGTAAATGGGTTAATAAATAGCTGTATATCAGATTTTATATTAACGTCTAATACTATGGAAAAGTATACTCTCCAAAGCTCTTGAATTTTTAAAAATGAATAATTTATTTCTCAAAATTGAATCATTCTTTTGAAAAAAAAAAGAAGTCCTTTTTAATGTAAAGATGAGAAGCAGCAAAACATTTTTGAAACAGATTAGTCAATAATTTAATCGTGCAATTTGATAATGGAAAAATGTGTAGAGGTTTACGAATAAAAAAGGTTTTAATTTCGGCTTGCTTATATTCATTTAGAGATTCAGCTAATTGGTTGTTGAAATCCGTCTAGTGAAAAATTACATATTTTCTTAGTTTAAAATGCACATCATATTATTATAAAATTAATGCTCCTTTTTTTTTTTTTTTTGATAAAATTTCACAGATGCATTCATTAAACATATGGTACTTTAATAAAACTTGATTTTATTTACTGTGAAGCCCGGGACTTAAAAGTTCTTACGCGATTTGGATGTGTTGCATTAACATGAATTTAAGGACGGCTTGTGGCTTACCGGAAAAATTGCGAGTTAGTTGGGGAATTCAATGTCGTGCTGGTATTTTGTCATAGTAGCAAGCCTAATATAGTTCAAATTCCTGCTATGGCATTGCATTTTTCACTCTAATTTTATCTTTCTAACATTGCTTCTATTAGATTCTACTTCCTGTACCTACCATAAGCAGGAAGAGAAAGTAAATATTTTGATGGAAATGGTGAAGACTCCTTGGAGCAACTAGTCAAAGGGCAAACGAACTCAGTAAGAGTCACCTACTCAAAGGAATACATAGAGCATTTTATTGTTCGTTTTTCAAAAGTTGTAGAACCATTCCAATGCTACTATGAAGGTTGTAATAAAATAGCCTACTACTCGGAGCAAGAGACCATTAGAGTGACTGTCTATTTCACCAAGTCACTGCCTTCTTCTAATGAGGAATCAGCTAATTTCATTTCTACAAGCTTACTAAATGAATTACACCATGAGAACGTATAACTGCGATTACGAATTGCTTTCTTAATGCATTCGTCGTGAAAAGAAACGCCAGATGGCTTCCATTAAAATGGATCTACATTACATTCCATGTGAGAATTTTCAGACACCTGGATATCATTTCTGAGTGGTAGTACAGCGAATGCCTTTGTTGTACTAATAGTTACTGAAAAAAGATAGTATCGCTTAAAATCCAAGGTACATTGTTAAATATTTGGAATTACTAGCTCTTAGATTTAGATAATACCGAGTGGAATGGCTCAAACAGTTTGTATTTTATTTTACATGTAAGCATCTATTTATAAGTTTATTAAGAACGGATTCTTTTAAAAATGTTATTTATTGTTTAACATATGCAGTGCGCATTCCCAGAGGTCTGGGTTCAAATCCCGGGGCCGACCAAACTGACCGAAGGTTTCCGTTTTTTCTTTTTGAGCTTTTCCTCGGTCGCTAGGCGAATATTGGGTTGGTTAATTTGTTCCGCGAATTTTCCTATTGTTCACTGCGTTTGATTCTTCCCTTCCTTGCCACCATACCACACATAGGCTGATCACCCAACCAGGATATGCTACAGCTTGTCGTCGACAGGCGTCTTCCTCGGTGGTCTAGGGCAGTGGTGTCAAGGTAAAACGCAGTTCAGGCCAAAGTGGGCCACTAGTTGTAACAGTGGCCCTGTACACAGAATCAGCCGGCAGTCAATATCTTCGTGCGTTTACCTACTGCAGGCTATCGCTTGAAAATTCCGCCTCTTTCCCCACTCTTTGAACTGCGCAACTTTACTGCTCTCCGTTATTTGCGTGTATAATACAGGTTTGATGTATTAACAGAGTACTGCTTCTTAGTGTATCATTCATAAATATAAAACTACTTATACGTTAACGTAGTTATTCAAGTTTATTAAATTAATTAAAAACTGTTATAACTTTGAGATGATTTGGCTTACCTTTTAGAGATTATTAAAAATACTCTGACTCTTAGGTTAGCGGTTCTCAAACTGTGAAGCACAACCATTTAGACAACTGCATGCCTCTTAAAAATAGACGATTTTATGACTGTATAATCTGAGGTGTAAAAATATTAAAATAAATAAAAGACAATAGTGACTTGGATTTTTCGGAGGAAGTGAAATAACATGCAACATAATTAGTTATACGGGAAGGTCTGTATGTACATGTTTTTGAAAACTACTGGCGTAAGCCAGTAACACAAGAACTTCTAGTGTTAAGATTTACATTCCCTATTTATATTATCCCTATTTATATCCCCTTTTAGATTGTCTTAAACTGAACGTAAATAAAAATGCCACGCATTACAGATATGTAGGATCAGTCTCTTGGCATATCTTCCCAATATTGAGCTTTATGTCGTTATAAAGATAGATTCTAAGACTAGGATCGCAATTCCTATTTCACAGCTTGTTTCTATGGTGGGTTTTAAGGAGTTTCATTATAGAGAAACCCTTTTCAGAAAGATATGTACCACCAAACATTGCCAAAGTTTTTATCGCCTGTGTATGATTTTTAGCACAGCATACTGTTAAATTTAGGCACTCTATGCTATTGCCGTCAACTTTGCAGAGAAATTGTTTTACTCATGCCGATTTAAAATACCTACGAAAAATAGCGATTCCGAGCGATTCCGAGCGATTCTGCTTGCAGTTTCCGACGCAGCCATTGCCGTGCGTTCATCGCGCTCAAATGTGGCAGTACGGGCCGCGATTGACACCACTGGTCTAGGGGTACGCTAGCTTCGAGTTCCCGAGTTTGCGGCTTAGAATCTGGCGGATGGCGATGGTTTTCTTTTGGCGTAGAAATTCTTAGAATGGCTTAAATCCAGTGGTCCCGTGACGTGTATTTATGACACCTTAAAATAATAACCTTAAAACTGATAAAAAGACTACTGTGCAAAAGTTTCTGTCTTTCATGTTCAATAAAACGCTAAGAACCATCATAGTTAAAGTGCATACAACTCAATTTTTCCACCTAAGTCATTGTAGTGTAAGTCCTTGGAGTGTAAGTCCTACAATAACAGGAGGACAGTCCGAGAAAGAAGAAGAAACATTTAGGCAATTCAAATTTTGCACACATGTCGAGGCCTTTTGAAATTAACTGTGGAAAGTTTTAGCTTAATTTTTATTTTCTACTTTTATTTTTTCTTGGGGAATTTAACGCCAATAGTAACCAGATGGTAAATGTACACATAGGATATTTTACATATTATGTCTGACGTTCTGGTATTGATTATACATTTTTTGAAATAATCCTAAACACCGCACATACTTAGTATATTTTTAGCAGACTCCCCATACAAGCTAGTCTTAAAATTCTATCTACGCATTACATCCATGAATGTTTTTTTTTTTTTTTTTTTAAATACAGTACCGGAGTCTGATCAGGACTCCGGCACTATATAACCTACTTTTATTTACCTTTTTTTTCTTTTTACTTTGTTTTGCCCTATTATTACTGTTTATTACTGTTTTCTTACTTTTACAACACACACATATACACAAACATATAACACCCATGCCCGGCGGGACTCGAACCCACGATCCCCAGCGTTACGAAGCACCAAAGCGGGACGCCTTGGCGAGCGCGGCCATGGGGACCGGCTGTTCGCATTCTATTTCTTATCCTTCTTTAATATCATTTGTTTTCTTGCCATTTAACTCTTTAGTATTTGTGTTGGGTCAGCTATGTTTATTTTCCTTATATTCTCTTACAAATAGCATTGTAAAAGTTGCAAGTGGTGCGTAATTTCTTATATCGTTGAGTCATTTGAAATTGTTTTGTTGAGACCATTGCTGGTAGTATTATTTTCCGTTAGTGAGCCATTGCGTTACATTTTACCTAATGCGAGTGTGTACGTTAGTTTGAAGAAAAGGAGTGCAGAAACAAGACAAAATGGTTTCTCTGTTTCTGTATGAGTAAATGTAAAGATTGCTATAGATACTTTTTTTTCGTAATACTTTTTCTTTTCTTAATCACAAGGGGAATATGAGATTATTCCAAATCTTTCTTCACAGAATAACAAAATATTTAGAAACTGATGAATAATTGGATCCTTTTCCGCGAAAATGTTGAATATCTAGGAAGTTTCTCTAAACTAGAAGATAACGATGTTAAAAGTAAGGTGAACTTGGTGCTAAATCAGTTACCGAGGTCTCTTTAGATGAAACTTTTTGGAGCAATGAAGAATCTTATTTTCTGGGTAGAAATTACAAAAATAAAGGAGCACAAACATTCAACACTCAGTGCTACTTGTATGTTGCATGTGTGTAAACTACTTTACAAAGTTGGGCCCCCCCCAGGGATCTCACAGGCTGAGTGCACCCCAGACCAGATCTCCCAGCGGGGGGAAAATCCCCACGCCGATACTGGGAATCGAACCCAGGTCTCCCGCTTGGTAAGCAGCTGCGCTACCAATGTACACATATGTCATTCTTCAAATCACAAATACACCCGGATGGGTACACTGAGAAATTTTAAGAAATCCTGTTCCACAGTTTATGGCTGAGAGAGAGAGAGAGAGAGAGAGACAGAGACAGAGACAGAGACAGAGACAGAGACAGAGACAGAGACAGAGACAGAGACAGAGAGAGAGAGCGAGAGAGAGAGAGAGAGAGATGCAGATATGCCTGACGACAGGACGCCGTCCCCATTCAGGTGGCTGGCGAAATCACACTTGACAACTAAAGTCAGGTCTACCGCAGAGAAGAATGCAGTTGACTTCGATATCGCGGCAAAATTATTACTGCATTACTGAAAGGATTTTAATGCTAGTATAATT
The DNA here is from genome assembly GCA_030762935.1 of Hymenopus coronatus. NCBI lineage: Eukaryota > Metazoa > Arthropoda > Insecta > Mantodea > Hymenopodidae > Hymenopus > Hymenopus coronatus. Next base: position 415,402,187 of record CM060900.1, on the reverse strand, counting down.
TTACTGTCGGACATAAAATCAGTTTATCTCCTCATTTCAGCGGAGATTAAAAGCCTCATCCTGCCAAAGTAAATAGATAAACTTATGACCCATTTACCCGGAAACTATTTGCGATATCTGATATAAATATTTGTAGTATTTAGAGGTTATGGGTGACATCCTTAAAGCTCAGTGATCTACTGTTATCCAATATATTTGTGTATTGAGAAAAGTTATGATTATTTTCTTAATTATATTATCTTCTGATCAAAATATATCAGCGGTTATTCATTTTAAAAGTAACCATTATATAATAAAAATAAAAATACCCTACCAGAGCATTTAGTAATTTGTTTTACCGTCCATAGCTGTTCAAACTTGCTATATACAAAACAAAAACGCATTAGCTCGAAGATGCAGAAGCTACGTTATTTAACTGTACCAGCAATTTGTAGAAGACAACTTCTCTAAAAGGATTGGCTAAAATTTACCTCTTCAATCTAGGGTAGTATGTAGAAGTTATGACGTTATGTGAAGTTATGTGAAGTGATGCAGAATATGGAGTTCAAAATTAGAGATGCAGTAATATTTAACACTTGATGAAATATATAAAATTAAAGATACAATTCCATAGAGCATTAGGAAACCAAATTGGAATAGGACATTAGGAAATAATTCCCATTGCAACTCACACTTGGCTTATGGAAATACTTAAGGCAACAGTTAGAATACTCAATCAAGGCAATGCCGTCGAGAGCTTTATGTTTCTATTGCCTCCACCTGTTTTATGTCATACCCAAATAAGTGACCGATACAAGTTGCTATTGTAAAGGCGCATAAATTATGCATTTTTCCTCAAATAATTTAGCTTATTCTTAGATTATAGACTTGTGAGCTCTGAAGGTCTCTTGCCAATTTGGTCATCATTGGCTCCTCCTTCGCACATCGCGAAGCTAGTGGTGTGATAAGCTTTACCTTTGTTAAACTTGCACATAACCTCCAAATACTGCATATCGTACGAAATGTCACCAACATCCACACTTGTGACCATATTATATGTTATTAGTAATCAGTCCTTTTTATTTCGTCGATAGACTTAACCTCATTCTTTTACATCAGTAAGTACCCGAGCAGTGGGCACTAAAACTTTATTTATCTCGGTTAGTGTCTAAGCTTCGCTGTTTCCTTAAAACTAGATGTATTGTGATGAAAATAAGTTAGATTGGTCATACTGTTTTAAATAGAAACTATCTATATGCTTGTGATGTGTTACAGATAACATCAAATAATCAAAGGGCGATATCCTTTCTGAACTGTCATTGCCGCCGTGTTCATTTATCGGAATTCCTGTATAACGTATTTTATTTAGCTTTCTGGTTCTCAAAACATATTATAAAGTAATTCAACGTTTATACCAGACAGAATTAGGTCCAGTACTTACCAGCCATTTTCTTTCTCATACTGTATTCTCTGAATAACGCTTATCGCCGCATGGAATAGGCTATTGATACACTCTATTCCGGTTCGTACAACAGAACTTTGCGCCTAACCCCGGAACGAAGTCTAACAGCGGTTTATTCCAAGTTCGTACAACTGGCTCTGAGAAGACATGCATCTAAAGCGCATCTCGCCCTTAGAAGATAGTACAGGTTACATGGAGCACACTCTTGCCACATGTATGTATTATACCCAAGTTAGAACTTTGACGCTCAGCTGTCATGCGTCTACCAACGTCATCTTGTGAATTATACATCACCAAATAGTAAAAGCATGCATAAGGATATTGTAAGACATTTCTTTTTCACTTGCACTTTATCCCTTCTCTTTACAGTTTTAGTCCATCGAAATACGATTTTTCAGACATAAAATTTATCAAATGTGGATACATAAAATGATAAAAGATTTTTAATCTTTTAGAGCAGGCATCCCCAGGTCGAGTCAAGGTCGCTTGAGGGCGCACGGGGCTGAACGTTACACTCACTGCGGGCCGCACAGCTAACACAGTACAGTATACCATGTGGTATAATGCTACATATTAGTACTGTGGTGTCCTACTTACGATGGTTGGTACATCCGCATTGGGAAGACGGTTGTCCACACCTGTGATGTTTCGAGCAGAATGGGAAGAAAACTTTCTGTTTATGGAAGAAAATGACGCGGCAAATTTTTGAGTATGTTACACACTTCTAAACAAAATAACTAAATATAATTTGCAACGACATTACTCGCGGTGACGGCACATTTTCAGACCATAACCTCAGTGATTCAGTGTGTAGAAACGTTGGACTTTGATGAATATATAACCATACTGCGACAATTACGCAAAGAATTCGAACATAGATTCCAGGGCATTATACCACTCGAGAAACAATTTAAGTTATTTGCAACACCATTTTCAGGGGATATCCTTGATAGTCCTGTTAAACTGCAGTTGGAAGTAATAGATATGCAAAGTAATATTGAGTTAAAAGATAAATATTAAAATAGAAAAAGTATAAACCATTTCTACACCTCTGTAAGACGCAAAAGATTTCCTAAACTCCACAATCTAGCAGAAAGAATTCTGTGCTTGTTCGGGACAACCTATGTTTGCGAATCACTGTTTTTCTTAATGATATGTACAAATTCACGTCAGAGAAGCCAATTAAGTGATGAACACTTGAAAGCATGTTTGCGATTGGGTAGCTCGCAAACAATAGTCCCACGTATTGAACAGCTGGTTGAAAACAGACAATTGCAAAAATTAGGGCGATTGTCGGATAGCTAAGAGAGAGCAGTTTTCAAAGAGACATTTATTTGAAGAATATTATGTTTATTTGTATTGTGTACGTCATTGAATTGCATAGTTCCAACAAGGTCTATGTCATATTACATTATTTATTTAGTTTGTTAGTTTTACATGAGTATTTGTATTTCGTTAATTGAATTTCCTGTCAATTAGATTTTATTTTGTATTATATTAGATACCAGTATTAAAGTGTATAAAATACTGCTATCATTATTATGCAATTGACAGTGAAAGTGTAAGTTGATTTACACAATCGCAGTTCCGCCACTGTAGTACCTCCATTTCAAGCCCGCAACCGGACGGTCAAGGCTTGACGGCTTTTACTGCCACCCGAGGGTGCGTTCTGTTGAGGACGCCTGTTTTAGAGCATCATCATTGTTTACTATTGACAAAATTACATTCAGACAGTTGAAATATCTTAAAACAGCAAATAGAGAAAAATGCGCGCACTGTGTATTGCACTATTCCAGTGTAATCCGTTCAACTAGCTTTTTAGCGTAATTTTTATCTCTTTCGTCCTTTTTGCTTTCTATTTTAATGGCGCACTTAAAAGTCCTTTCATTCGTCTGTTTTTTTTTATCCTATACACTATTAGATATGTACTCCTGGTGGCCTTAGCTGATTCATTTATTCCCTTACTAGTACCTATTTTTATTTAAAAATCAAACCAATTTATTATTTTGCGTTTTTTCATATTTTATCAACATTTCGTCTCTTCCAAGTTTCTACAGCTCTGTAACTAAAATATTAGGTAACATACAAAATAAATAACGTGCATTAACAATTCATAGTGTTCCACACGCTAAAAATGTTTCCTTACAAACCTTTGTTGACCATTACCAAAAACAAATATCTGCCTTCTGCCTCAAGCCTTGGGTTCAATAGACGAATGATTTTGTTGTCATACATAACGAGCACAAGAAGATAAAGTATTCCGGCTTGTTTTTAAAAACCTTCTCCAACCCTTGTTAATATTTTCTTTCGTTTTTGAACCGAATAACAAGAAAGTTTCCCGCTGCTTCATTTTTTTCCCTGCATAAATATGAAATTTTCCGAAACCTTTCATTTAAGAATCAAAACGGTCATCTTATTAAAGATAGACAGTTCAGAGTATACAGGTGTCAGCATTCTAATTTCCTCTAGCTAACAAAATATTGTTGTGTTTTGACATTTAGCTTTTTAGTTACTGTGTGATAAACAGAAGAATTTCGGATTTTTATTGAAAAACACGTTTTCATTAGAAACTTTTGCCCTTGAAACTCTAAAAGAATATAAAAATGATGTAAGCTGATAGAAAAAAAATTTGTATGGGATAATGTGTTCAATGCTAAAAATTGTAGCAAATAAATATTTACACCAAATTAATGGCAACGTGTATGAGTTTAGAGACATCCGATTTAACTCCAAATTTCTTTCTTTCTTTCTTTATTTATCTATTTGCAGTCTGATATCTTAAAAGGTATCTGAGATAATGGGTCCTTCATTTGTTAAATTTAACATTCATCTTCCCCTAAACTAGTGTGTGTTTTGTTCAAAATATTTTCATTAATAAATTTTACTTGTGATGTATGCATAATTGTAGAATCGTATTACGCACTTTTGCATTATCACTCAAAACCTACATGATGCTTCTGGACTTCACAGCGAAGTTACAATAATTCAGTCATTATGTCGTTAGTTCTTTGTGCATTTCTGTTGTAAAAACATACCATGCGGGAATTTGTGTTTGTAATCTGTTAGCCTCAATGTATATCATAAGCTTTAACGAGTATTGAATTGACGAAGCCATAGAAGCAGTAAGCATAACTCCAATAAAATAAAACCTGACACAAATTTAAACACTATTTTCTGTGATAAAAATTTTTATAAATCCTGAAGGAAGACATAAATATTAGAGATCCAGTATGAAAGCTAGCGAATATGTTTTATTTACATTAATCAGCGGAATCGCCGAGTTACCTTCTTAATATTATTTTTGCAGTAATTTCTAGCTAAACCAATAAACACACAAAACTATTGTTACTCCTGTTTATCGCGCTCTCGTGTGCCACACGCACAATGCCATCAGCTACTCCGTTCATTGTTTCTTCCAAACCTACAGTAAATCATACGCTTTAAACCACGTAAGTGTCTCAGAGTTGACGTAATGCGCCTAGGTAGAACGAGTTTTCCAGGTAAGCGCATCGTTTAGCAATTTAATGTCAGAAGGAGGTGGTTGAAGATAATGACGTGCTTAGAGAGGCGTTCAAAGGAACAGTATTTGGTGAAACATAAAATATTACTCAAACAATCTTAATTCATTTAAGAAGGCATGAAGACTAATGAAAGTTAGTGAAACCAGCCATGAGTGTTTTTAAAAATATCTTCAGCCAGTTAAAGGAATATACAGGTCTGTGGTGTACCCCAGAGATAAGATCTCAAATTACTTAGTCGTAGATGTGATAAACTATGAAAACGAATATGATTATATGACATGGTAACAATCTTCTATGTAAACAAAATCATAAGAATAGTAAGAAAACAAGAGATGGGGAATATTATATCCACAGAGAATTATTGTAGTTACTAGTGCCATTAAGTTACTGCAATACATTGGGTTAGTGCGTTAAATAAACTTCAAATACAATTTAAGAGTCCGTTGATTACGAAAACTTGGAACATTGTTTTGGTGATTCACAATAAAGGAATATATGACTGAATATATTTTCTGATTTATAGCAACAATTGGTGTCACCCCAAACTGTTGTCTTATTAATAACTTGATTGTTTATTTAAAATGATTATTCATAAAAGATGTTGGATATTTAAGATTTCTTCAGCACGCACTATAAGCACTATTTACCCAAAATTTCCAACCAGCGATATAACTATAGCCACAAATTTCGGTCATATCGCCTCAAAAAAGCACAGAATGTGTAGTGAAAGCGGAAGAATTCCAAGTGAATTATTTGGGAATGGGAACTACAACTTTGTTGTGCATTTTAAATACCAAGATAACTTTTCCCAGGTTAACAGCCCGTGTTTGCAGTATACATGTACATTTTCTTTTATTATTGGGTACAGAATTCCAGGTTTCGCAGCGCATTTACCGCTTTTGGTATCAAACTCTTTGTGAAACTCACGGTGCTTTGTCTGACAACTAGTTTTCCTTTAAAATCCCAAATTTCATACTCTGCTATCGGTTTTCTGTACATACACCCCTCACTTTGAAGTTTTTTGTCAAGGTTTCCAGCTTCATTATCAGTAAAAGCGTTAGTTACTGCATACGAGAGGTTAATCTCTCTGTGAACAGGAGTTATAATTCTGACGACTCGTGAGATTTAAGCATGTTAGTTTAAAAATGGTCTAAGCCCTGAATGTTATCTCACTCTCTCCTGGTGATACTAATACATAGACTGAATCCAGCGTTTTCATTCCCGGAAGACAATTAAAATCCTGAGTTTTATGAGCAATTTTCCCTGCCTGAATATGTGTAATTTAGCACAGTAATACAGCGATTTCAAAACGAGGACTCGGTGGATATAAAAATGAGCTGTCAAGGTAAGGAAATGTAAACTATGTAGACAATCTGTAATATTTAACATACAGATACATGTGGCCAAAACCCTTTAGACTTGGACTTGTTAACGGGATGTCTGCATTTCAAAACCCATCAGGATCAATCTCCCTGAGTGAGATTTTTGCCGTTTTCTCTCTGTCCTCAATACTGGCAAATGTCGGGGAGGTAACCTAAACTTACACCTGGAAAGTTTCCTTACCAAATTTCCTTTTCCAATTAATTCATTTCACATACTATCAGTGTCTACCATCTGTGGTGCCTTATGTAATAAGAGCAGGTATTAAACACTACTTAATGGATAAATAACAATACTTACCTAGTATTGATATGGACCAAATAGTATTAAAAAACACGTTTTCTATGTCAGGCTGTTCCAAATCTGTTCTTCTGAGTCTGAGTACTCGCCCGCACTGAACAACAGTGCAAGATGCCCTGCTGGAGGGAGGAACATGATAGCCAATTTGTCATTGCGCAAAGGTTCATACAAGATTTTGTGGTGTCTGCCCTTACGACAGCTTGTCCTCAATGCTGAGCTGTATTGCATACTGTAGGCAGACTCCTGCGGCCCTCTGGGGCGCATTTAAGCAGCAGCAGCCGCCTGCTCTATGCAGTTTAAGGAACGGTTATAATTGCAATCATTGGGTTTTAACTTGTCTCCTTAGAAATTGGGAGAATGAGCGTTTCTTCTGGTATCCTGGAAACACAGATGGAAATTGCAATTATTTTTACTAGTGGCTCATTTAAGCTCTCGTTAATAATATTTCGTTTGTATCTTTGTAGTCTTGGGATTATTAAACTGTACACAATAGAAGAAATCATTACCTATATTTTGGAAGTTTTTCAATAAAAGTATCTAAAACAGACATGTGTCTTGGTTTTCTATTATGCACGCCCTTGGTTTTGTAGAAAAGTATTTACGTGAATATACAATGTGAATCGACTTCTGGTAAATTAAAGTGTTTATTACGTACCTAGCCATTTTATAGGCCTTGTAAGACGATCTTCCTGTGGATGCTGGTTGACATAGCTTCTGCAATACTGGTCGAGAATGCATGTTAGTACTCCATAAAAACTAAATTGCTGGCATGCATAACCTTTAGATATTGCTATTATTATTATTATTATTATTATTATTATTATTATTATTATTATTATTATCATCATCATCGTTGTTATTGTTGAGAGTAGACCAGTTTCTTGAATGAACCTCTTTCAAATTATCATTATTCAAATAAATCTCCTACTGAAATTGCTGCACCAGTATAAAAATAAATATTTGTAGATTATACAACAAAGGGGGATATTTCGCACACTGCGACTTGTAGGATATGAAGAGAAAGGACTACAGGAGGCTATAGGCGTAATCCACAGAAACGTGCGGAAATCCCTTACAGTTCCAGACTCGAGAACTTGCCGCTGCTGGAGCCGCCGAATTCTCTCGATCAAGCAGTCCTCTACTGTCTACCGGGAGTAGCATTTCTCTCGAGTAAGCATCTACGATATCTGCCACGAAACTCTGAAGCACACCAATAAGGTAAAAAGGAAGCGGAATAAAAGGGAAATGACGGAGAGGAAATTGTTCTAGATGAGAAACCACCTCAGAATTACCTATCGGGCAAAAATCCAAGGTCTAAGTGGACGATCAACGGGAATCGAAGCCGGCTCTTTACTATTGCGGAGACGTCTTGCTTGGTAAACATGCTCCTAAAAAGGATAAGGATTTTATATCACCCAAAACTACGTGCAACATTTTGCGTTTATTTGGCATTAGCAAATCCCAAAGTTAAAAGCACACAAACGCACGCACGCACATAATGTGTTTAACCTCTTCTGACCATTAACTGAAACAATGACATCAGTGGGCTATTTCAAGTTTTGGAACAGTTAGGGATTATTTGACTTCTAGTAGAATTGCTAGTATACTTTTTTTAAACCACGGGTTACAAATGGTCTTCTAAACTATCTGGAGCCGTAGCACGAATCTAGACAAACTTCAACACAATGTCCTATCAATTGTTAACAAAATGAAGATTCTGCATGTCTGTAGTATTTTTTTTTTCTCCAACATTCTAAGTAAGACTATCTACACTCGCAGTCGTCCTCCGTAGTCTAGGGGAGCACCCTAACCTCTGGTTCCCAAGATCTCCGGTTTAAACCAGACGGATGGATTTTTTTCGGGCGCTTAAATATTTAGCATGGCTTCCTTCGGAAGGTAATTAAAGCCGTTGGTCCCGTGTTGTATATTTATGACACGTAAAGGAACCTCAAGCCTGATAAAAAAAGACACTAAGCAAAATTAAGGGTATTTCATGCCCAATATAGAATGTAACGCTGAGAACCGCAGCAGTAAAGAGCGCCCATAAGTAAAATAATTTTAATTCAATTTTTCGCTCGCTTTTTAATAAATTTGTAACATTTTGTTTTGCTTAAAACAGTTTAAAATAATCAGAACATATTTAAAAATTATACCAGTTATTTGATAAAAACGTTTAGTAGTTCTTCTAGAGATGATTCGAAGAGGTGGCTAAATTTCAGTACGCATTGGTATACTTTATAGATTTTAAAGTGTAATTATTTCTCCGTTTGCAAGCTCAATAGCAAAGTATATTTATTTTGCAGTTCTTTTTTGTATTAAATGCGTTCTGCTGTAGGGGGATTCTCTTATACAATTACTTTATATTCTTCCTAAAGGAAACTTCATACTGAAATTCTGAACTCTAAATATGTCAAACCTGTATCTCATACTATATCGTTTACCTAGCACTGATATAATTGCAAAACAAATCCCGACAGTGTGTACATTAGATACAGCAATTAATCTGTATTTTTTGGCTTTGTTGATGAATTAGTTTTCGTAGGTATTTCTCATACGTAATAAAGTAATCGTGATAAACATTCATTAAGTATATGAATTGTTTAAATTAATATCTTTGTAGCTACTGACTAAGTGTGTAAACTATTGTACAGTTAAGCGTGTTAACTAGCTGTTACTAGATGCAGTGATGCACTTAAGGATACCCATCTGTGAAAATTGATCAAAAAGTGCAAAAAATGAAAAACAATTTTTTTTGGCTAATTAAATAATGTAATGCTTGTAGTCCAATTTCCTGTTGTTTTTATTACCATGCGGCGCTTTAAACCGTATCACGTGGCGATTTAAATGTATGACTAAGTGAGCGTGTTGCTTTAGCCTTTTCACTATGGTGAAAAATTGCTAAAAATCCGAAATTTGGTTTTGACCAATAACATTTGGCCTTAAATATATCTATTTAAATTTGAAAATACAATAATATGCACTAATAACTAAAAACAGCGAGTAAAGTAATATGTTTCAAAATTTACAAAACAGGTCTCACACCGGGTGTTTCTACCTGCCCTGTCATCATCCAGGAATGCCGTGTCACCGATTATTTAATCTGGGCTCTCCCCATCCTAAACCACAGGCGAGATAGAGCACCCGGCGGGCCTCCCCACACCACACCAACAGCATATTTCCGACCGTGAAATAGAGACTGTTTTGGCGGCAGAGTGCAGCTTGACTCGGACTTTTATATATTACTCGGAATTAGTGCAAACAGTCCGTGAGAGTTGACAGATATTATTGGTTTAAAATTTGCTGCAGGAGAATATGAAATTCTAAGACTTACAAAGAAACAGTTTTAAATTGTATGTTGAACCTTAAAACCTATTTTCTCTTGTTTTTATTTTTAGCGCTTTCAAAACTTTAAATTGTTCCCACGAAGCAATTTTCGAAACAAAAGCTTGAAAATGTTTATTATTGGATAAAAATAGTACAAAAGAAGATTGAAGAGATGATTTTTTTCTTATATCACCAGTGCTTGTGTAATTAAATAAAATTTTCATATTTCAATAGCAAAAATAAAAAAAAATAATAAAATGACAATTAAATGTTTTTCTCCTAAACCAATAGTCAGATAAACATTTCATCTCATAAATTTACTAATACTGTATTTATCAGTATAACTTCAAAGTTTTATAGTTCTCTAACTGAAATTGCATCGTGTGGAATGATTTAATTAAATGACAATAAAACATTATAAATATGCTAATATCACAGGAACTATTTTGAAGCAAAGTCTGAAGATTAGTATGTGGACTATTCTTAATACTGCAATTGCTGTGTTAAAGTTTCAAATCTATTCAAGCAAAATTGTAGATTTTAGGTTTCACACAGATTGTATCCTTAAGAGAGCTTTATTTCCAAGCTATCTGTTTGAGGCAGTAACTTAGTAGTATTTTAGTAAAACAAATTTTGTTTAGTAATTCATGTAAAAACATTATTAATTTGTTTCTTAGTTTTACAATTTACTTTTTCAATCTATTTTACCTTTTATGTATAACTCCGGATTTAACGTAAAACATGCTTTTTGTCACGAATGGCATGAAATATGCTTCTGCTGCGAATAACTAAGCGGCATGTGAGACAGCCAAAAGCAATCGGCGTATACGTGTGCAAAATAATCACGACTCCCGCTTTCACATACTCCTGGTGTAGTGATGTGGCGTAACCATAATTTGATAATTAAATTATATTCCAGCCTTTACGAATTATATGAATTGAAAATATGATGATGCCATAAATACATCGGTGAGATTTACTTAGCCTGGCCTCAATTTACGACAATTTACATATAGAAAATACAGAAGTATTTCAAACCTATGACACCCATTAATTAAATATTAGAAATAAAGTAAGCACTTAGATCTAGAATTTCGGAGTGAAAGCTCACGACATTTTTAAAGCTTCCTTTAAATATTCCACGTTTAAGGGGAAGCTGAATGCTTTCTCCCGCCAATATAAACCAACTAATGACGCATTATGTGTGAAACTATTTAATATATCAGTACTAAACTTACCTTTCAAGTTCACTGATATGTTCTAAGGGATGTGATGTATTTCACGAAGAAAGATGTGACGCTTTTTATTAATTAGACAAAAATGTTATGGATATGTATCAATAGTTCATACTTAAATGTAACCAATAAATTACTAGTCGGTAACATCATTGAAGTATTGCTTTCATCATATAAAATTTTCTTTAGAAACCTTCAGTATTTCTTGAAAATATTGATCATTTGTGACAGAAAATTTAATTTAGAAACCTACTCAAAATAAAAAAAATCTGATATTTTCATTCACTTGTCTTTCTCTACCCTTTATTAATGGGTATACAGGACATTGTTAAGAAAGTTTAGGGTAAACACCCAATCCCAGAACGAACCAAAATTGCTGTATCCATCACACATGGGTAGTATGTTATTACTAAAATATGAGAATACACACTAATAAGTAATAACACTTACTCAGAATTATATTTTATGTTTTAATGCTCTAACAGCCATAATCTTTCACTTTTGTCTCGATCTGTTTCTCAAACACAACGGACAAAATACGATATGATGTATGTTCTTTCAAGAGATCATAGGAACATTGTTTATTTTATCCATTCACAATCTGAACATAGCGGAAGAAGTCCCATAGGGTAGCTGAGAGCAGGGGGCCCTAAACTGCAAAGTATAACCGAGGGATCGAGGGCCCTAAGGCGCAAAGCGCAGCTGAGAGCATGAGGGGGCCTAAGCTGCAAAGCGTAGCCGAGGGGTTGATGGCCTAGACTACCAAGCGTAGCCGAGGGATGGTTTATAGAAGAAAATAATAACCAAGGGATCTGTAAAGCTTATTCCCAATGAACCATGGCGTAGCTTTGGTATCTGAGGGTCATAAACCTACCCGGATTACCACAAGTTAAGGATTTTTATTTTAACGGCATTTTCATAGGTTGGCAACATTAATTTAGCGCTATTTGTGGCATTCTTAGCACACGATGTTGTTGATAATGGCGTTACTTTGCCTTATATAAGTGAGGTCGCGAAGTAGGTGGACAATATCACTTCGTTAGAGGAACATCTGCCTTATGTATTGCTTACTCTTTCAGGATTACACTGACTATAATTACATTACGGGAATCCGTAAGTATTTTGTAAGTAAAATATTCGTTACAGGGTTCGAGTGTGAAACTAAAGTTTATTTTCATGTTTAATACATTTTATTCAAGACAACATTTTCCGAGAATAGCATTTTGTTTTGAATACAAAAGTAATAGCCATAGTTAAATAAATTAAAACTAGATGCCATACGCTGGCCTAAATCCCATACTCTTTCTATGACATCACGAGAGACATTTGAAAATCGACAAGACTTCAAAATAATGACTTCAGTATTGAAGAATTCGTACCGTAAATAACGAATACCTTGGAAACAGCTAATTCCACAAAAAATGTTGCTATTCTGTAGTACGTTCTTGTCTATCGCTTAAGATTTGTTAGTTATGCAGTATTATGTAAGTTTCCTTAAAAATGAAATGGACTTCACAAGTTATTCACAGAAAATTTAAGATATACATTTGATACGCTATGTAAATATTGTTAATATACGACATTTTAATAAAAATCGTTAGAACAATTTATTTTCAGAAAAAAAATCTAAACTTATCATAAGTAATATAACGAGAGCTCCAACTTTTATCTAGGGAAAAGTTGTAGTTCGAGTTTTATTTAATAAGACTATTTCGTGAATAAAATAATAATGATTAACCCATATGGACACGAAGAATAATATTTCTAAAATCCAAATTTGTCTTGACGTATATTTGCACTGAAGTCACTGCAACTTGATGTCCATATCGTAAATTTCAGATCTCTTTGTATTGCTACATTCTATTATTTTGGCTTAGTAAAGCAAGATTGCACTTAAAATGTCTATTGGAACTTCCTCCACCATTGCACACTGAAATCAAATACACGTGGGTGCGATACATTTAGAAAAACAATTTTACAGGGTATGATAAAAAACGATTAAAATGCAGAGATGATGAGTTCCGATTGCTTGGAATTTTACACGCCAATGTACGGATTGGCCACTTACTACGATCACGTGTCATAAACAAAATAGTCCATATGATGGGTAGCTTGAGGGGGGGGGTATTGAAAATCTTTGTCTCACATCCTTGAAAGGTACTGAACTCAAAATACCAACTTTGGCACTTATCCGATAATTCGTTATTGTTTTGCTGTTCACCGACGCTTACTCATGCTTACATCTTACACAGACACACACACGCACGCACGCACGCGGGGCCTTTTTATAAAAATGCGTTTTTTGAATTAAGGGTGCCTCAAAACATATCTCTGGTGAAATCTCGACATCGATGTTTTGGGTGGATTACAACAAATTCCCTACTAACTTAGTGTAGCAGAGAAAGTAAAACTGGAGAGAGAAAATCCTACATATGTTTACACAGCAAAAATCTAATTTCTTGGACATGCGGAAGCTGCATTTTAATTTAGAAGTAATACCAATTCCTAGAGCAAAGCTTCCTCTAAAAGATGAGCTAAGATATCCGTCCCTCTTTACTCCAAAGAGTGTAGAAGCTTTAATTTTTTCTGTGAAGTGATAAAGAATTCAAGAGTACACGTGACATATGCACTACCATTTTAAAAGTATGTTCAAATGTAAGTATTGTCTTCAATGATAATATATATGAAATTATAGAAAAAATCTCGGTTAACAAGATTATAAAAACCAAATATGTTAGTTTTTTGGCATTTTTGCAATCTTGCTCTCATTTAAATCTAAAATTGAAAACAAATTTCAATGTTTGCTGAGTTACCTTAAAGGTAGCTGAAATTTCATCAAGATTTCAGAAACACTTTTATGTCCATAATAATTACCATTAGTTTAAATTATACGCTATGGTTTTTGCTTCAGAGCTAAATACGACGACCATTTAAAAGCCTAGAACATACGGCCTAACAACCTGTATTTACTTCCAATGCCTTTTACTGGCTTGATTCTCTAACGCGTTTGTATTCAAGGTGTTCCATACGTAGTTTCAAAGCAATTTTTAGCAGAAATTCAGAGAAAATGAACTTAAACATCTGGCATACGGTTTTTGGTACATTTTTAAAGTACTCGTAATATGACATAATGAATGTGAGCATTAAGGACAAATTGTTTCAAATATGATATTTTGCTTTAAAAATGTTTTCTTAACCAACCAGAAAAATGAAAGAAGTAAAGCGGGTGGATGACAACTTACTACATTATTTAAACCAGTTACAGATCTCATTATTTGGAAGATATTTTTAACCTGCATTATTTTCCATGACCTGACCATTTCCGTGCAGATGTTTTAGGTTTTTCGAGAACAAAACAGAACATGTTGGCAACGTTGCAGAGGTTGCTGACCCATGACAGCGGGGTTGTCATTTCCCTTTAAAAGCCAGTTCGGGGACACCACGTAAACAGCTCTCACTTTCGCTTGCAGAGTGGCTTGTGGCTTAATGTAAACTAACAGATGTTTGGCGTACGCCACGACTTAATTAATCGCATTTGAGTCTTCCAGTGGCGCAGATATGTTGCTTAAACTCCAAATTTACACATATTTTTATGAGCTCGTTCAAATTGTACTTAAATACGTTTTGCAATTGATGCTGCAGTAAGGCAATCAATCAAACTCTCTTTCTGTCATTTAAATAGAAATCTACATCGTTATGTTTTTATTGGACACTGAATTTATCCATTTCATTTTACACTGCTTTAGTGTTGGCCAGTGGCTTGCCTGTACTTATTATTTCGCCAATACATTACATCACCTTTTCTCGTGTTTTTTTGGATTAAGGGAGGTGTAAAATCAAAACTGCCGGCCACCATTCAAATAAAGTAAAGGAATAAGGTACGCTGTGTTCTATTTACGTCCGGAAACCGGTTCAGATGTGTGAAAACTATCTAAAACCAGTTTGGAACGTAACCAACTTCTATGGTTACTTACTTCTGCATAAAGGTGTTCGAAATATTCTTCTAATTGATTAATTTTCCAAAACGCTGTGTGATATCACATATATATTAGCGAAATTGTGTCAGAAGCAGTCTATTCTATTCATCTTACTAGTAACAAAGTTTTATTAGCGAAGTTATTTCAGAAATAGTCTATTCTAGTCTAGCCCAGTAACAAGCTTACCTTCATACATTCTTCTAGAATAAAACATCTAATTTGGAGCAAACACCATTTTTTCTCGATAATGCGATCAAAGAATAAAGCTCTATTATACCTTTCTTTCTTGTAACATTTTATGAAGGTCATATTGGGAGAAATATGATGAAGAGGCAGAAGGGTATTTTAGTATGTAAACTATCAAGTTAGGAATGCACTGAGGGAAAAGGAGGCGACTGCGACGTTCCTGTGCTCTGTAAACAAATATAATGAACAGTTGAAGGCATTATACCCTGCTTGAAAAGCACGTAGATTAACATTAAAGGGCATCTGAAGAAAAAAAAAAAAAGCCTATGCTTAGCTATTGGAAATGTAAAATAAAGCTACTTCATTATTTAATTAAGGTATTAGTACATAGAAATAATTAGATTAGCTTTTCTTTTACATCGTGAGTTTTCCAAAGCACAATCATATATTTTCGAAATACAGAGAACATAAATTGCATGCGATTAATACGTGGACAATTCTTATGTTTTGAAACACTTGGATCGACATCATCCGATGTAGTAGGAGCAAATAGAAAACGAATTATCAGACTTGTCTTTGATTGCCTGCCTCAGTAACGCGTCCCTCGCTTTACTGCGTACTCTGAATTCTTCAATAGAAAGTTCTAAATTTGTATGTCAATTCTTTCTTTAACAGTTCCAGCTTATACTTTACTCAGCGTTTCTGAAACGTATTCCACTGCCTCAAAAGCTTCTGGTATTTTTAGTGTAGAAGTGTTTGTAAATACATGTTATTGTAGTTACAATTTTACTGAAACATTGCTGCATTATGAAAGATTTTGAAATAGAATATAAAAATTATTTCCTTCAGTGTACGCATAGCGGCAATTTCTCTCGCCATAGAGATTAATAATGTTAACAATTTTGTCGTAATATTAAGCTCAGTTTTCTGCAGTTTGTAGCCATGACGATTCGTCATTTGTGCTGAACTGTTCCCACCCAGTTCCACCTTAAACGAAGCTAATTATCAAACGTGTTAATAAAATGAGGATTAAAATGTGTGATTCTTATTTACAGGCATATTGCCACCGTTCTCTACTGATTTTATGCAGGGAATAAATAGAACAGTCACATCGAAACCGGCTGTTGTGGAGGGAAGGGAAGCAGTGTAATAGTCACAGTACCGGGCGTTACGTATATTCTGCACGTTTAACACGATTGCACGTTTACTTACTAAAACCTCTCCTCACTGCTGATGATGTACCTTCCACCCGGTGTACGCTGGTTTGATATATTAGTAGGTATTTAAATAGTATCCATTGCTTCTATTTTAATACGATTTGTGCATCATATGAAAAACCTGTAGTTTGCCTTTAGCATTATAAAGATAAACTTCAATTATCTTCTGAAAAATATTAAATATATCTGAATGACATTAAAAACCAAACCTTTATAACCCTGGTAGAGTAGTGTGTGACATTTTCAAAAACATTTGGGTAAAGACTGCAAGATTTACAAATGTTGCTCATAGGTATCCTTAAACAGTTTATCAGTAAGATTTTGATAAACAGAAAGAAAATGAGTGTTGGCCCAAACGAATGAGCTTTGTAAATAAGAACTCCAAGCGAAGGAAGCACAAATTATTTATCCCACAACAGTATTAATACAGAAGGGGGTGTGCTTGTTTCAGACTTTCAGTAATATCTAGAATGACCGTTATTTTCCCTTACACGCTGAGACGGAAACACAGGAGCATGCTAAAATGAGTTCGGTAAATATAGTCGTGCTCTGAAGATAGAAAGAATCGCTGCTCTTGTTTGGAAAGTGTCTCTGGTGTGTGTATTTTGGACGACTTTTTCTCCCTTTCTACATGCGCGCTGTTGGTGATGAAGGCTTGGATCTTTGTTCTTTGGTGTTCATTGTCAGAGGCAAATGATGACCGGGCCGTCTGATGGCAAAAACACGCCGGCGTATATTAACATCTCTATGAGAAATAGGGCGTTGGTGCTTTATAGAATGTGCCATACCGTACGTTAACATTTTCCTGGAGATATACAAAGCTTTTAAAAAGTTTTCGTTTCCATGGCTTATTACGGGAACGAAAGTAGCGAAGATTCGCTGCAACTAGATAAACTATTCGAGCTATAAGATATATTCTAGACACGTAAATTTGCGAATCGCCGGAATAGTTAAACCATAAATGCTGTTCGAATAACTTGAATGTAATCTTGATATCGGATTCGATTCCCGCCCACTCTGACCTTGGGTATTTCATAGCTTTTCCTTGTTGGTAGACGAATGTTGGGGTGCGTTTCTCAAATTTCCCTTCCATAATTGATTCACGTGTGCTTCTGGTTTTCGTGGCGCGACAGATGGTACGGTTCTTGCTCAGAAGAAAGCGTATGCCCCTATTTCGAGGGCTGCCTGGCTGATGGGTCGTTCATCAACTTCTGTGTGTAACTACAGTATGGGACGGGTCTTCGAGCCAGGGACTGTTAGAGACCGCATATCTCTGTAGTCTGAATGCTTGCTACATGTAGCCTCCTGTGGAACCTTCATTTCGTTATTTCCTCCTGAGAGATGGCAGCCGCAATAGATTTCTTGTAGGTCACAGTGCACAGGGTGCCCCTCCTTGTATATCATATACCTTAAACTTGATATATAGACCGTTTCAGGGGAAATTAAACGACGAGAATGCCTAAACAACTGCATTTGTGCTTTTTTGGGCGATCTTATTAACTGCAATTTTCTCTAATGTTATATGCATTAATCACACCTTTGTGGGCAGAGCTAGCCTCTAAAAACTCAAAGTAGCAGGTTCAAACCTGGCAGAGGGTGATGGATTTTTTTCGGAAGGTAAGTAAAACCCGAGTAATGTTTATTTGCACGTAAAAGAGCCCCAAGAACCAAGAAGGACCCTTGGCAAAATCCACCATTTCGCGTCCGCAAGTCTGATTTCATCCTACAGTGCCATCTGTAGCGACGAGCTGATCTCATGTCACCATGGCGCATAGCGGCGAACTCACGAACTATAAATTTAAATCCGATTAAGGAAACATTTTAACGATGTTCTATGCTCCACTTAAGAGCTATAGGAAACACTAATATTGTTAGCCTAGCATTTAATTTAAAACAAGTGATACTGCACCTGGCATTTTGTGATTTGAATTCTACACATATTTTAAAGTAAAATAGTAAACCTAGGTCATCTTTTATTTCAAGGCTTTTCTCTACAAATTGGCATTACTTTTAAATCTTGCAGCTTTTGTGTGTTCAAAGCATATGCGGGTTCATTTTCTCCAGTATTCCTTTCAACAACTTTTTCTGTTAATTAAATATTCCGCTATAAATAACCGGTTTTCTCATACTGAACATAACTAAATAAGTTTTACGATGATAAAGCCCCCTGACTACTTTTGCAGATCTGCTTTGGTGTTAATAACATCCTTGGTTACTTTTCTTAATAAATTCTGATTCACTGCAATCAAAAGATAATGTAATTAAAAATAGAACGTATTATTCAACAAACAGACTTATTCGATACAAATAGATCAGCGAATGTAGAAGACATACATCCTGATACTATACAAACTTCAGTCCAATAAATTAAACAGTTTCTGAGATAATAATGGGTCATGAATTCAGGTATTTGACATTGCCAGAATAGAGCTTTTCATCTCCCTTCCAGCAGTAAAGCATTTTCAGACAGTGATCTGTATAAGTAACTCATTATGCCATTTATACAAATGTTTTATGCACTAATATTTCAGACATTTATACATACATTTTTAGGAGCACTAGGGGAGCTTTTGAGCTTTAATAGGTCAAATTACCATTGTGATTGTATTATATATACACTTACATATTTTCGTGATAAAGGAATTTCCTATCGCGCTTACAATAATGCATGTAGTGTAGAATGTTCACCTTGTATCGTGACGCAGTGGGCTGGAGTGTGAAGCTTTGATTTCTGGTTACTGAATGCGCCCAGCGTTCGAACACAGTTTTGAAGGTGCGACATTTTTTTAAGTCCGGGGTATAGGGCCGTACCCGCTCCGAATCATGAGGAAAGTTAAGAGCTGCTATATAGTGATCCCGGCCTCCGATACATGGGGGAAGCGTAATGCCCACCACCTCGTCTCCCCGTATCGGTCTGATGATCATCCACCTCTGCTGTGCATAAGTGTGAGTGAGGCCGGGAGTCGTGTTGTTAACACAAGGCCCTTAAGGACTGTAGCACCACGGGATTATTATTATTTTGTTAATATTGTTACCGTCATTCCTGTCATTATTAATAACAACAAAAACAATAATAATAATAATAATAATAATTTTGTTAATATTGTTACCATCATCGTTATCGTTTAGTTGGTACGATCTGTTGTTAGTTTTAGTCTAGAATGTTTGCTCTGAGGCAGAGGCTTGTTGTGTATTAATCATCCATTCTAGCCCAATAAAAGCACATATCTTAGGTAATATGCTAGTTCAAAACAAAAGTGAAACCCATTTTATTCGCATATTCCTGACGAATGTTCCAGAACCCAAATTTTTGTATATCAAATTCGCAGTGACTACAAAGTTAAGACTAGAATTACTTCGCAGTGGTCTTGGATTGAGTAATATTTTCTGCACTCCGCAAATTACGTATAAACAACCGGCAGGTTACGGATGACAAATCAAATTAGAAAAGACTATACAAGGCTACAGTGTCTCTGGAAGCTTTTCTGTCTCCATTTTAATTTAGTAGCCAAATGAATGGAGAGAGATTTCTATCGTTTTAGAGAAAGAACGAAAAGATATTACAGCGTCTGTATTCTGGAGTTTTTGCTTTCTTTTTTTGTTTTTTTAAGGATCTTTCATTTTGTTTGTTCAAATGTATTCATTCTGATTCTCTCACTTTTCTTCAGTCTATATAGCGCATTGTTGAACTCATATTATGTTAAATAATACATACACACAGCTTGACTTTATTCTAAGGATCGTGGATAGCTGCCCTTCTAGAGATTATAATTTTGGAAACGCAGTATGGAGTTCTATCCGATGTTTTCTTACAGAATATTTTTCACATGGGCGTCATACAGAAAAATACAAAGCTGTAATTTATGATCAGCCATAATAAATAATTTTCCTCAAACACAAAACAAAATTTTACTATTAGCGGGCGGCTGTCCCATGCAACTGTCATAACTCGAATGATTAAGTTTGCAATGAGCTTAAGACTTCGTGGGCAGGGGATCGTGGGTTCGAGTCCCGCCTTGGGCATGGATGTTATATGCTTGTGCAATGTGTATATGTTTGTAAAAGAAACAGTAAAACCAGTAAACCAGTAATCAGTAAAACCTACGGGGGGAAATGTAAATAGGGATACAGTACCGGAGTCCTGATCAGACTCCGTTTTTGAAAAAAAAAAAAAAAAAAAAAGATGGAACGTAGCGCTGTAGTGCAGGCTAAGGGCACTGCGAGTTGGTGTATGCTGTCTCTGGTCCAATTTCAAATCATTTTTGTTGAATACGAATATCAGAGGTTGCTTTTGGCACTTTATTGCGAACATGGAGGATTTCTAATGATGATCATCCCGAAAGAAAAAATGGGGAGATTTAACATAGTTTATAATTGAGTTATTGGAAGGAGAACGGAGTTTAATGTAGTGCTCATGTCAACAAATTTCCGCCTGATTTCGTTAAACTTTATCAATTAACGTTGCAAAATGTTTGATTTCTTGTATTTTAGAATCTGGCAGTGTTGATAATCCTTTCTAAAACGTTCAATATTTCTACTATCCATACCTTCAATCCCTATTTTCAACCTCTAGGACATAAAACAGCACTTTCTTGCCTTTTTGTTCAAAACTTTGTTGGTTTATTGGTTTACAATTCTCTAAAAATGTCCTATGATATTTTCACCCCTTATTTAGAAGTGCGCATTGTTTTGTTGTACAATTATAGTAGAGGAATTGGCAAAAATGATTGGTTACACACCACCTAGAGCATTTAAACAAATTTACTATCAACTCATTGAAGATGAAGCTATTCTGCTTGCCCAATCAGGGCACACATTTGTGTGATTTAACAGTAGGACTTGGCGAAGATCCTTCTTTACCTTAAAACTTGAATTACAACGTTTTCAAAACTTTATGTACAAATGTGCATCATATGGCCAATCTGGACAAAAACTGAACGCTCACAGTTTAGGCATTAGTGAAAACGTTAGACTACTGACGGTTTTAGGAACCACTCCAATGAGTATTTACCATCCCTTGCTTACAGAATGCACTCGAGCAATACCGGATGTGACAACTAGTTTACTTCTGTATCTATAGAACTATTAATGCTCGAAGTATGCCCACAGGTAATCGAGATGGTTATGGCACTGCCTCTTGAACAGGAAATTGTATTCAAATCCTATCAGGACAGACCTCTCTTGCTGAGCTTTCCTGCTTTTCTTCAGTCCTCATGTATGCCAGAAACGGAACTGAACTTAGCCTGGAACGTTTCTTTCTCAGATTTCCTTTTCCATAAAATTAATACCAAAAAGCTTTAACATACTGTAAAAACTTTAAAATGTATATATTTTTTTCATGTGTTAATAGTGTCTTCAACCTCCAGTACCTTATGCAGCAAGAACAAGTGTTAAGCTCTTCAAAATTTGAACGTATGCCCAAAGCAGTTTACGTTCTTTTAAACAAATTTGCAGCACCCAGAGGGAAGTATTATATTTTTCTTATTTATCGCAAAGATAACACTAATAAAAAACGATCTGCAATAAATTATGAAAATGCATCGAAGGAAATTAAAGCGTTATGGATGAGATAGAACCGTGAAAACTGGGAAAAACTTAATTTTGTTTTACAAGTTCTGAACAACGAATGGGAAGATACAAAGCCCTCGTTGTATGCGCCACCTTAAATGAAGGGATCATAAAGAGATTACCGAAGAGTAATTCTGACCCTAATTACCACACCCTCCCCTTTCCCTTCTTTGGGGTTAGCATGATCAGCTGAGCGCTCGGTGTTTCCGGGCGGCCACTTACAGGAAGAGATTCTAACACTTGAAGGAGCAGACCATGTTCTCTGAAGGGCAATATATCTCGGCATCCGGAGTTAAAACCTTGCTAGGGGGCGGGATTGTAGTTAAAGGGGTTAAAAAAAAAGTGGCAGTTTAACCGGCGCGGAGCAGAGCGGTAAATGTGCTGCCGCCTAGCGGGCCACTCTGCAACCTTGGTCTGCAGTAGAACGTTGCGGGCAGTGTGCTCACTGTGTTTGTGTTGTGTGTTTCCTTGTTGTGAAGCACGTGTCTGCCACTCCACGTGTTCGTTTCACCTCACCTCTTCTCTGCTCATCTCTTCTCTTTGCTTTAACCTCCAGGTGATTGTTTCTCTTTTCTGGGTGACCACGCCCACTTTTCCGGCTCTGTGTTGATACACATGCGATACTTGCTTGGGAAAGGTTAAGTCATATCGATCACGATTCCGAATTTTGTTTTCCATTTCTCCGCCATTCGTAGAACTAAGTAATAATACATTTTCGTATATGCGATCAGCAGAAGTAATGCTTGAGTATCTTTTACTAGAAGGGCACTAATACTAGGAGTTCTGGCGTTCAGGAAGAAATGTAAGGCCCTGAAACGTCAGCATTCCGCTTACTTTTAATCTGAGTACACCAAAATCTGCTTCTGTCTTTTGAGTGTAAAATTAGTGCATTGTTTAAATTTACAAATACCTAGAAGTTTCCCTTGGATCTAGCAACACGAAAATAATTTTTAAAATACCTAGCTGCTTGAAATATCTAAAAGTATTTGCTGAGATGTTTAAATGAAAGTGCGTTTTAAAGTTTTAAAAATAATTCTTTAAAAAATTAATCAGAAATAAGTTTCTTTTTGAAATTTTGTTTCGGTGAGGCATTTTATTTTTTATTTGTAATACTGATCTCTGTCCAACAGTTAATATATTAGGCTAAGGCATGAAAAAGAGCTAATGTTCATCAGGATAAATTTTTACTGCATGTTTTGAAATGCTTCTCATATATTTAATACCCAATGAGCTGATATTTGAAGTTCATTAATAAATACATTATTAATAATCATGATGATGATAATAATAATAAGAGGAATAATACAAATAACTAATAATAGTGGTTCTTTCGAGAATATTTGGATTGACTGTGTTCACTGTACCAACTAACCTATTAATGTGACCCATCTGCCGTTTAATCTGTTATGCTATATAGCTTTAAACACGTGCGCTTTTAAATCGCTACATTTTTGGCATTTGTTCCTTACATACTTTTTTCGGGGTTGGAACCATTTTGTATTATATTTAAATACCTTTTTCTATTTTAGGTGCATGGTAAAATAGATTTTGCTGAACATTTCTAATGCATTAAGTAGATAACATACACGTTTAAACATGTAATAACAAGCACGCGGAGCATGGTTACATCTGTGGCGCATTGTAGGTTAGGGTCTCGCCTTTGCTCACGAAAACGTCAACGTTTGCGCTCACGGAACGTTCCCAGTGATTAGAAAGGCGGAGCGAGATGGCAACTGCGACATTTTGTTCATTTTTATCACACCATTTGGATATGAGAAGATGAGCTGTTTCGGTAATGTGCACAAAGACGTTCGGTTGAGATCGCAGCTGCATCAAATGTGTATGGCGGAGAGTGGGCGGCCCGAGATCAATACCCGACTTCTGTCAGGGCTGCCAATCTGATACACGTGCTCCTGAAGGGCATTGCTTTGGTCCTCTTTCGCATATGTTCCCAGTCCAAAGGTTCATACTCCTGGTTGAGTGTTCTTTTACGTCCTTTTCTGTAGGTTTTGTCGCAACTTTCTCTCTCGTAGTCTAACCAGAATATTTGCTAACATGAACCGGACTGTAAACTTTACTATTACCGAATGTATAGTCACTACTGCTTCTTAAACGGGAATCACAATCAACATTATACAGTAAAATATAATAAACTATATTCTAGCACGTTAGAAGCGGATCCATGTCTGAAGAATTCAATTACTACTGAAGATTGCCTATTGCAATACCAAATTAGCAGATTTGTCAAACGAACCCTGCTCGTGATTTTAAATTTCAAGATTGGTAGACATTTAAGGAACACCTTACAAAATCTGCATGTTTCGAACGAATGTCACGGAAAAACTTCATTTTCAGATATAAAGGTAAAAATAAATCGAGATACTTTGACTAAAAATCCCAGTTCGGTCTGTATCATCATCGTGACTACGGCTTCTTGTAAGGTATTTTTCTGGGAAAAAATCATCAGAAGATTACATTCCTTTGCACAACTCATTTTAACTTTTCCCATTTATGCCATTGTAAATGGTATACTATTGCCAAGTGTATTACAGATTCCAGCACGAAATTATAAATGTTGCCCAGTAATGTAAGAGCTACAGTTATCAAATATCGATATGTATCTGATTCTAAGAAACTAAGACGGTGGTAAAGATCATCGAGAAGGGATTGATTCCCTTTCCACGACCACGCTCAGTGTATCAGTCTAAGCTTTCTTTATCGAAAAAGAATAAAACAACTAGTGCCGAATAACTATGAGTGAGAGCCTTTCTTGGTAAGATTCTGGGAGTGTATAGCTCACTTAAGTTTCCCTTCTGACATAAGGCACAGTTATTCTGGATTTCTGTATGTCTGATTTATAGAGAATGCTGTTGACCATGAAGAAGAACATATAGCAGGCCACAAAGTATATCAGCAAGTCCGAGCATTACAGACTAGCCCTTCAGGACTCTATTCTAGATAACTTTGTGTATGTTTTGAACATTTTTGGTTGGTTTTATTCTGCCAGTATCTCTTTGTACAGTAAGGTAGAGAAAATATTTCAGTGCATCCAAAATTTTGATATCGATATTTTACAGAAAATACATGTCTTGAGGCTCCCTGAATAGAAAAATGCTTCGCGCGCGCCCATATGTGAGTGAGTGTAACACAGAAAACAAAAGGTCGAATAAATATCAAACTGAGTATTTAAATTCAGGATCTTCCAAGGATGCGACACGAAGAAATCCCATTGTCCGGACTCCTTTACATTTTTCATTTGCAACACATTTGTATCTACTAAAAATGACGCAAGTTTGACTAAAATAGGTACCACATGTTGAATTTTCTGGTAATAATCCGTGAAGCCCTTATTCTGAAGGATTTTGTTTAATTTCACCGAAAATGCAAATTGTGTAAAATAAACAAAATTTATGTCAAATTGTATTCTTGCATAAAGCATTTATAATATATCGGCTATTAATAAATCTAGTTGTTCGACACTTTCTAATTTTTAAACTGCTGCCGATATTCAGTTATTTCTCGCGATTTCATGGAAAGAATACGTTATTTTTAAGACCATCGTATACCGTCCGATTCTTAAATATTTGAGCAGTACTATGCTCTCTGTATCTGTAGCGAAATGTGTAATGCACAATAGCTATTTCTGAAAAGGGTTATCTTGATTAATGTGAAGGAGAGAGAAAAATAAACTTTCGTAACAATAGTTTATATACCTGTTAATAATAATCGAACAGAATAGAAAATGTCATACGAACACTTTAATTGTCAAAGCCCCCGATATTACCATTGAAGTTAAAGGGAGCTAGACCAATGAAACAATGTAATAATAATAATAATAATAATAATAATAATAATAATAATAATAATAATAATAATAATAATAATAATAATAATAATAATAATAATGTGAGGGCTGGGCTCGCAACTCCATCGGTAGAGCATTTAACTGCTGTTCGAGGTGTCCCGGGTTCGATTTCCGACTGAGGGTGGAAGCTTTGTCTTGCAGCCAAGATTATTCCCTATCTTCCCCAGAGTCTGGAAGTATGGATGAGACTGTGAAGTTTAAAACATACAGAAATTAAATTCAATGACAATACACGCGTTAACATTGCCAATAGGCAATATGCTCCAAAGAAAAAGACCACTAATGTGACCATTACACTTAAAGAGGGGTATACATGGAACAAAAATAACCCTGTGTGTTACATTCACATGACTTTCTTCACCTATTTTGCTACCATTTATTCTTACAAAAGTTTATTTTTTTTATTTCATGCTAATCGTGCATTAGCAGAAATGGTTTTATTATATATTTTCTTATACGTTCATGGGGAATAAGGGAATACACTAGGCCAAAGAATAATGAAACCCTTTATGAGCTGACCACTATGTGATGGCCTTGAGTTCTAAGTCCATGACCAGGATGAAAAAATAAAAACGTATGACTACTTCTCATTTGAAAAAAAGTATGTTTTCAGAAATTTAAATAAACAAAAAAGTAATATTTCGAAAATGGCTATACCCACAAAAAAGTGTATCTGAATAATTGTTTGTTTTTACGAGATCTACATTTTCTGTAGTAAGATTTTATTTATCCCTTACTGTTTACCAGTTATGCAGAATTCAACCAGAATGAAGAAGGCTTTAAAAGTATATATAGAAAATTCAAGATATACATTTTATTTTCAGGGATATATAATTAAAATATGATATTTTAATAAAACTCTTTAGAGACATTTAAGGAAATCGAAAATTTAGAAGAAACTTCCATGAAAAGGGGAATTTGGGGTGGGATAATTTTTCTGCAAAATCTTTGTGTCGCATTCTTGGAATATACCGCACTTACCAAATTTGATACTGAACCAACGTTTCGTTCTTGAGTTATGCTCTGCACATACACACGGGGCCTTTTTCTAAGAATTATTTTTTGTTCAAAGGCACTCGGAACATCTATTTCAGCTAAAATCTCGATATCGAATTTTTGGGTGAAATGCAGTACCTGTGTTGTACGTGGTAGAGAAAGTAACTTTTTGCGAGTATATTAAGGCGAAAACGTAATAGCAATCTAGCGATGGATTTTTAACTTAACAGGAAGCTTTGCCTTCTGGCATGGAGAGTTTTGCTTTAAGCATTGTGTAATATGTTTCCAGGAAGGTTTTACGCGTAAGGTTTTTACCACTGTATAAATATGCCCTTAAAGAGTTCATTTAAACCTACAACAGCTGCAGTACATAGTGATGGAAAATAGAGTGGAAACTTTTCTTGGTTGTTTCTCGCCAGTCTGAAGGGGAGGTGTCGGCGTGATAACTATTTTATAAAGGAACTATCTAGTTAATTATGAGAAAACCCTCTACGTGCACAAGAAATGATTTGGTGGATTGTGTCCCAATTTGTAGAATACGTTAACATTAAGGCAGGTGACAATCTGAGAAATAAATAATAATGAACAGCGCGATTTTCTGTTTTTTTTGTTCCTGAAATTAATTTTATAAAGGTGCTTTCACAAGCTATCTCAAGCGTTCATCCTCTACCATTTGAAGACAAAAATACTATTTAAAAGCTTTATGATATACAATCCAGTAATTTGAACCGTTAGCTCCAAGCATTATTATCTTGCATGTCAGAATTTTGGCGCTCTCTATACTTCAATATTGGCAAGTTTTGGAGCAATTTACATACCATTCGGTAGAAATGTTTTTTAAAGTATTTTTATAATGAAAAAATGACATGATTTTTACCTACTATGTCTATAGTTTTTACAATCGCTATTTGAAAACTTCAACTGCGTGAAAAAATTGTAAAAAATTAATTGAAGGTTCCATAACTATTTTTCCCATGAATTAGCAATTACAATTCAAAACGCATAGGGAAATTCTTAACTACGTGTATAAAGAAGTTATTTTATTGTTATATAAATGTTTTTCCACAAATATAATAAAAATTATAGGTTTAATAACATGTTGTAAATAAAGCTGTCATTAGCCGAATACTAGGTATTTGTGATATAAGTTTCAGAGTTGTAGAGTTCTTAATTCTATACACGGGAAAATATAAATAAAATTACGTAAAAGTTTCATAAAACCACCAGAAGACAGAAATGTCAGTGATCCCTCGCCTTTGTATTTAATGCTTTCACTTTTCTATACAGAGTGACACTTTGGGATAGAGAGTAAACCTCTGATTCTCTCTTAGTGCACCAGAGTTTGATCCCACCCTAGAGGTGCGGATTTTAAATCCCGGGTGTAGAGCTGCTGCCTACTCAGCACCGCGAGAAAAATGAGGGACACATTAGCCCCGTATCAGTTGGATGATCGCCCACCTCTGTCGTAAGTGGGCGTGAGGCCGGCAGTTGGTTTGGCAGGCCCAGGTGCTTCACAGCCTGTAGTGATAAAGTATGTATTTATTTTGTTTATACAAGACATTAAAGCGCAACCCTAATTAGAAACTTGAGTGACTCTTTAAACTAACACCAGTTCAATTACTTTAACAGGGTTTTCGAAAGCTTCATAACATAGCTCTACATTTTTGGCTCTGATCATTAGGCTGTAAATTAGGTTCATGAAAAATCGTATATAGAAATAAGGTTGGAAATGTGGGATCCAAAACTACATAGGTTCGAACCCCTGGCAAATGATTCTATTTTTACTTTTCTACCGCTTACAAAGTAGCTAGAGAAGGTATTGCATTTCACCCAAAAATTCGATACGAGATTTCACTAGCAGTAGATATTTTTAGTCCCCTGAATAAAAAGTGGAAAAATTCCCGTGTGTGTGTGTGTGTGTGTGTGTGTGTGTGTGTGTAAACAGCGTAACCCGAAAGCGAAAAGTCTGTTAAATACCAAGTTGTGGTATTAAAGTTCAGCATTTTTGAAGAATGCTACAAAGATTTGCAAGTTTTAACAAAAATAGCTCTAACAATAAAATTAAATAAAATACCATTTAATTAAGGTACTTGTATGGCAGAAAATAGAAAATACGTCTTGAATTTTTATAAGAGAGAGAAAATCAACTTACCACATAAACAGTGTAGATGCAGTTTACCTCAATGAATTTTTATTTCGTGGCATTAATTATTTTCGAAATATTTGTTACTGGCTTGAATTTTCCAATAGTTACACTTTCTCGAAGTGCAACTATTGGTTATTCGTTTTTTCTGGTAAGCGTGCAAAGAGTATGACATTTCTAAGTCACCACTAACGACCTGCTTTATAAAAAACTCTTGACTTTTTTATTCCTATAACGAAATATATAAATGTGTATAGTTGGTGTACTACCTACGTTAACGTGCGGTTTCGTTTGATGCCTGTTATCGCATTCGGTAGCAGCAGTTTGGCAAATGCGCACAGACATCCACTCCATGTGGAATTGGAACGCAGTTGTCTCTGCATAGCAGGTTGCTACTATTGGTTACAAGAGGAGCAGCATTGGACAAATACTAAATGAGGCCACTAATGCCTTCCCCTACTTTTCGCACGACTTCTAAACGGTAGCTAAGTCCAATTCCAAATGGAATCGAAGATTAGCTCTAATACGTACACTACCATTGGTTACAAATGGAACATTGAACAAAATCTAAATAGGGTCGCTCATGCCACCTCCTATTTCTTCAGGACAGGGCAGATTCTAAGAGCGTATAGATGGATACATTTGTATAAGAATGTTAGAGAAAGTCATGTCAATTCAATATATAAGATTTTACACTTAAGAGTTGCGAAAGTTTAATAAAATAAATATTTGTGGAGGATGGACTCGAATCTGCGCTATAACTGCAGTATTCATGCGATCAGCCAAAAAGACTCGAGTTCAGATTTCTCTCAGTGCAGTTAGCTATTCGTGTCAAGTCATTGTTTACGTATGCTAATGTCCATCGTTGAAGTGTTTGAAATTCTGTATTATACTACTAACGTATTGACCCAAAATAAACAGTCATTGCAAACAATCCCTTAAAATTAAATGGAAACTTGTTTGGCAGGAAAATAAGCCACATTTAGGTTTCCTAAACGATCATATCGAAAACTGGTTTCTTTCTTTATTTTTTAAACCTTTCTTCTCAAGAAAATCAACGTCGCAAATTAGATTTGTCCAGTGCATCCTCTCTTACGCAAGTCACATTAAGGGATACTGAGGGGTATGGAATGTAATAAAGACGCAGTACACTGTATAGATAAAATAAGAACAATGAAATACTGCCTTAGTTTGATGCAGGAAAATAATTTCATATTATGTTCCAAATGTTTATAACTATCAGCGGAAAACCTGTATCTTAAGCCTTGGGCTGCTGGACTCGAAAGGGTGTAGAGGAAAATAGGCACGAGGTCAATACAGCAAAGATTTGAAATAAATGAAACTATATAGAAAGGTAACGTATGCAGACTAGTAGACATTGGTCGACAGAAAATTGAATCGTATTGTAAAATTAAACTTTGCCTAACTCATGAAGAATTAAATAAAATTAAATCGATGTAGACAGGCATATTTACTTAACTTTAGGAATAAAGGAATAATCGAAAATGGCATGATTTAGGTTGGGAAACTAGAGGAAATAGAAAATGACAGATGGTTTCGGAAGGAGAAACTGCCCATTCTGGGGTTTGGATGAATACTGGGTACGTATTTTGGCGTAGTGGAAAAAGTAGCTTAAATTAAACTCAAAGAAACATTCTTAAGTCTTGCTAGAAGGAAATTGGCATGTTGGGAGCTGATCGAGATAACTAGCAGAACATGGAAAATATCCTGGCAAAAGTGGACGAAGGCAGATCAAATTTGTTCAGTTAATCAAAGGCAAATTATCTCTGTTTTTCTTTTTTTTTCTTTACCTTACTTTTCTCTTTTGTTTCTTGTTGTCGCGTTTATTTTATATTTGAAATATATATGTATTGTCAACGAATTATGCTCTAAGTATTTTCATAATAACGTTCATAATTTGACACCAATAAATCTGCCTTCTTACGGACTCTCCGTAGGTTTTGCTTTGGTATAAGGCACAACAGCAAGTTTGAAGCTTACATCGCAATTACATCGAGTACCTTGGTTTGATGATCCTTTTGTTCTAGATGGTTATTCGTTACAGTGTGCAGCGTTTCTCTAAAATAGACTTGAATCGGATAGAAGCTAACAAAACGATATAAACGCTTGTAAAAGCTTGCATTGTTGCACTTCGGTTCTATGTTGTTGGGTAGACTTAACAGCCAAGATGGTGAATATAAGATCCAACCCTACTCCTTACCGATTACATTTGGACAAAAGATGTGGCTTATATTCGGACCAATACGCACTTGATGCAGTCCAATAACTCAATGGAAGATACGATAAGGCATGCATTAAAATTGGTTCACTTTTTGGCGTGAGGTTATAGATCTTCGCTCGAACTTAAAGACTCGGAATGCCCTGGGGTTGTATATCCACAAGAATTATAAGAGGCAGGAAAGCTATACATATAACAACTGCATAATAGGTGATACACAGTGGACTCCTTACATTGCCGGGTCGTGGATCGCGCGCTTGCGTGCTCCGCACACTGGGGAGGATTTCCGTTTTAAATTTCCATAGTTACTTACGCATGCATGATAGTAGTATGGACTATGAATACTAACCTTGTTATATGTGGTGTCGAGTGTTGTGTGTATCTGTATTAAAACATTCCTGTCATTCCCAATCGTTAAAAGGTTGTAATTCATGAACAACGGTCACTCAGTAAGATTTCAAAAGCTTTGTAGCTCTATGAACAGAAGTTTCTCAAACAACCACTTGCTATGCAACATGCCTCCGACACTTATTTGAAGAGCGTTTAAATGATATAGCAATTTGGTCATTTTTTCTGTCAAGGTATTTGTTTTGCGCTTCTTAGATTTAGTGTTTAGCGACTTCGTTAACCTAAACTAATGAACCAGGCACCTAACAGTTACCTACCTATAACAGGAGTACCAGGACGTTTATCAAGAAATTGTCTACACCTTTAATTACATGCTTATGTTTTAGCATGTATCGTGTATAAAAACGTTTTGTTCAAGCATACATTTCACGTGCGAAATTCACTGGGCTAATAAGAATAATCTAATGTATCCACTCACAGCACAGATTTCTTGAATAAATTTTCATTTTTGAGATGCACAGTAAAGAGAACCTAGTTTTACAGCTCGAACTCAAAGGGAAGCACTTGATCACAGTATAACTTAGCCGATAAACGTAGCCTTGAGGGTGTCATTCAGTGCTAGTGCGCTGCGAAAGGATTCCGAGTTCAGTCGTGAAAGAAAACTACCCATATGGGAGACCTATGATCCGGCTATAAACGGAACCATGGTATTTCGCTCCAGATGAAAGCTTTATCCTGTATTTGGATTTGAAATTCAATTACGAAGAATAATCGTATCAGAGTAACATAGCGAGTTACATTTAAAGTTCGGTAAAGTATAAAAGCGTAACTTGACGTGTTTGTATAACGAATGAAGGTATATTGTATAGTGCGTCTACAGTTGGCTCTAAAATCCCCTAGTAATTGATCATTAAGTCAGGGAGAAGGCTTTTGAAGTTTTATCAAAGTGCAGCATTCATTCGCATTAAATTCCTCTAGTGGTATGGCATTTTACAGGAGAAAGAAACAAAATTAAGCTATATATACAGAGCAATCAAAGCGAGTTTCCGTCTTGTCAACATCGCAAGCCCCTTTTGTTGAAGGCATTCATGTCGACTAATGATGAAGGAAATCAAAGAGCTTGTAATCCTTTTCGGAGAAGCGAGCTATGACCTGTGTCTTAAAATAAACAAGAAAAATAGGTACAACCAAAGAACAATAAAAAGGCTGAATTGTTCTCCCTTCCTCTTGATACTAGACGCTTCTAGCTCATGCTGGTTACACGGAAATCTAACTGCATTTATTTAACGAGCTCCCATTTATCTCCTCGCCTTTTGGGTGCTTAAAATATTTACCCCTTTTTGTGAATTTACATCTCTTTCTCTGAATTTTTTCTAACAATCAATTTTGGAATCAAAATTTGTTTGTAGTTGGAGTAAAACAAAGCACTATAATTATAAAGGAATGCTAATATTACATTATCAAACACATGGTTATTAGTTGGTTAACTGGTGAGGAGCCATATGCTTAAAGCGGGGAGGCTCAAATTTTATAATTGATATAGACCTTTTGGGGAATAATACTTATGATTTGAAGTCACAATCAGGTCATATGTTAATGCATTTGAAGGCACATAAAGGTGTATTAAATATATACTTTCAGTCTTTTGAGACAGTGAAGGAGGAAATGAGGGCGCCACGTGGCTGCAGCTGTGGCCATTACAAAGTGCCGCAATATGTAACAGACATGGGCACGAGCAACCTATTTCCTACCTTTGCCATTTCCACGGACCAAAGAATACCAAAAGGGTTTTGGTACACAATATACTATGTTACTTATATCACGCTAAAACCGTTTAACACACAAAACACAAACAAAATGTCCAGGTAAACACAAATCTCGAAGAGAAACCTTTGAGAGATGGTTAACAATGCATTAAACCGCTACTGAATTGTTTGTAAACGTGGACCATCGTATGCTACATTCTTTGGCCGTGTTGAACACATTCTTCGCTAGATATTATTATTGTTGCTATTATTATTATTATTATTATTATTATTATTATAATAGTTGTTGCTTTTGTACTCCTTCATTCCTTGGTACGGTAGAGTTTTGTATATTTTGACTTTTTAGACTATATATCTGTCTTCAAAGTTTGAGTATGCAATTTAAGACAGTTTTTAAACCCAAAAAATAAATAAATAAATCCACAATGATGCATTTGGGGCTGTTGAAGTGTCTCAGATAAGCTAAATTGTATTAGTAAGACAATATCAGTGTGCCGAATATTTCTCTGAATTTACTATTAATCGTAATTAAACTTTAGTAACAGGGAGCTAGTTTCTGGTTTTTAATCGTGTTTGTGAATGGGCCTTCCAGCGTTTAACGAATGTTGAAACAGTCCTCAGCCAGAAATACAGAAGAAATATCCTCTAATTGTTCCGAAACCTAAAGGATATCAATTAATGACGTAAGCGCTATTGCGGCTGGTTTCTAGATTACAGAAACAACTGCCATAATGTTTTAAAGTTCTGGTATACGAACTTCTTGCGAGCTTCATATTTTGTGTTATCTTCCTTTAAATATTTTTGTGAACATATTTTGCCTATAAAATTTAACTATATCAAACACACCATCTGGAAAAAAATATAACAGTTGGGAAGTTTGAGTTATCCAGGAAGATGTCAGTGAAGCAAATGCGTAATCAGGAAATATATTGGCAAATAGACATTCGAAATATATCTGGCTTCACTTTAGACATTTCCACGACTGCTGCACTTGACATGAGGTAATCTACTCGCTAAGAAAAGGTTGGGGAAAGGAAGAGGTCGTGATGTTGAAGCATCTGCCTTCATCGACTAGACACGGTCCCCAATATATTGACTTAGTCGCGGTGCCTTTCATAGCCCGCACAGCTTGAGGATCTTCCGAAACGCCTTACTTCTATTCCTCACTTGGATGGGTTTTGCCAATCCGTTCTCCAGATTCACGAAGGTGAGGTTCCTTTATAGGTCATACAGCTTTTATTTTTTATTGCTTTTCGAAACCCTCTGCACATAATAGTGACCAGAGGTAAAGTATGATACGTTTCTTTCTGATTTTAAGATTCCTTCAGAGGCCACATTACCCGAACTCCGTGGTAGGTTTTTATTAAATTTTCTGCTTTCTTTAGTAGATAGAGGAAGTATTGCACTCCAAAGAGATTTCGATATGAGGATTTCACCGGAAATAAATACTTTGAGACCTCTTGAAACAGAAAAAAAAATTAGAACATGTTTCCACGGTTCCGTCTAATTGACTTATATATATTTACTGTATGTTACTTCTGTTTAAACTTATTCATATTTGTTCCCCTACATTCCCAGCTTCCTAGTTTTAAAACGTTTTGCTAATCTCACAATCACACACGCTCGAAAAATCATCACGTACTTCCATTATCACTTCATCGCACATCTCCGTATTAACCTGCGGAAGATTAATGGATATCCGCCCTCAGGAAATTGAATCAAATTATGTAACTAAACCTTCTGCGGTTGTAGTAAAAGAAAAAAAATTGAGTTGGGTAAAGAGGCATATATACTTAAGGAAAGGAACGTTCAGGAATGGCATGGTTTAGGCTGAAAAGCTGGAGGGCACAGAAAATGACTGACGATTCTCGCAGGAGCTTCTGCCCATTCTATGGTTTGGATGAAGATCGGATACACATGTTGACGGAATATGCATATTGAGGGGACCAGTGCACAGTTAAACTCAAATATAAATGTTAAAGACTTCATGCTCATCTGCTGGCTGACCGGAGGAATTACCAAAACATGGACAATTTCCTGTCTAATGTACGCCAAGCCAGATCACAATTGCTCAGTTAGTCAGATACAGTTTCTCTAATTTTTCTCCTTCGTTTTTTTTTTTTTTTTTTTTTTTTTTTTTTTTTTTTTTTTTTTTACTAATTTTCTCTTTTCTTTATTGTCACTTTAATCTGTATCTGAAATGTGCATATTAGGTCAATGGGCCATGCAGTAAGTATTTGAGTAGTAATAACTTTAATTATGTAACAGCAATAAAGTTGCCTTGCATATTTAACTGTGTAATACGTTGTTTAAATTAGTTTCGCAAATAAATTACAATCTGAAAGGAATTTCTCAAATAGACCAGACGGAATGTCAAGAAAGTTAACTTTCCGACCAGCAACTGTTCCCATTTAACGATGTTAGTAATCTGTATATTTTGCAAAATAACAAATAAAATAATTTGCAAAAGCAGTTACAATACATGTATATGTACCTTGATACTTCTTTCTAAACAATGCAATTAAATTTATTGAAGTGTACAGTCGCATATTAAACACAAGAAGGGTTATAGGTTAAGCTGGAAATAATAGCGTTTATATATGAATAAATATGTGTTCTGTTCATACTAAACAGTCAAACTGACATTCAGAACGTTTGAACAGCGCACAGACTCATGAATTAAATTAGCATAATCAGAATAGACAAAAACACTTAGTAATTCCTGAACGTTCCACTTAAATTTGCTCCCAAATAGCAAAACTAAAATCATAATAAATATATTTCTCCACTTGTGTCCCACAATGAAAACATTAAAACAGTTTAGAGAGGTGAACACCGAAAATTGAAACAATAAGAAATGATCAAGATGGTAGTTATTTGCCCTAGAAACGGCTACATGTTATTGCAGAGAAATCGCCAAACGTGCATGTGAAGAGCTGGAGAGAAAGTGTCTTTGCGAGGGAGCTAAATTCGCTAGGTAGCCTCAATACGGGACAATGACGTCGCGTACCAAACCATGCAAAAGAAGAAAAGGGAACGTTTAAATCCCGCACATGGCCTTTGTCTGATATTAGCGCGCAATGCACATAGCACAAAATTGATACAACACTCATCATTAGATATTGGCAATACCTAAAATATGCACACATTTATGCGGTTAATATCATTAAAATATACTTTATAGTTTCGAAATTATTCAGTAAGCAAGCACTAGCATTGGTAACCTTAAGCTTATATATTTTTGTGCTTACAATGTTTATTCTTCCTTAAGCATCTTTGTAATTTGATTTGCAGTGTATAATCTTTTTTTTAATGTTCAGATGTATTTCGCCCTAAAATTCTGAACAATTATTTACCTCTTAATTTCCCTAGACACTTTAAACGAGCACTCAAGTGCACTCTGAACCTCATTGAAAAATGTTACGCATGTCACCATAGTAAGGACTATATTATACGTTAAATAATGTATTTAAATATTAATTTAAAATTAAACATTTAAGTGCATATGTATAATATGCTCGATGTATGGAAAAATGATGCAGCAGCATCTCCAGTCTGGAATTATGTGTAATACAAAACTTCACATATAAGCACAGAAGAACTTGGAACATATTGTAAAACCTCATTCCACAAGCAAAGGCAAACTAAATATGTATTTGCATACACATTAAATGTCTACTGCCGTGAAGGTTGCTAAACTCCGGAACTCGTTATCACAGTGTCAGAAGCTGTCAGATTTTAAGCACATTTCGCCGTAAGTTGCACATTGTAGTTGCAAAATGGTTGTTAATTTAGAGACAGTATTCTCATCATTGTAAGCTTTATTTATTTATATACATATATAACTTTTAACTTAGCTTCTGCATATATTCATTAATATGAAATGTATTGTTCTTATTTTAACATTTGTGTTGCTCTGAATGCTATTTACACGCATAATCACTAAATTCAGGATATTTTGTTCAGGATTTTTCAATTTGGTTTAGCGGAAGAAAAGGTAAATTATCTTGGTTGTACCACATGAATAAATAAATAAATGGATAAATCTAGGTATTTACTTTTAAATCCAACGCAAAGGATCATTCTACGTAAAAGAAAGCATGATATTCTAAAACCGAAGTATCTGTCTGGTAACATTGGTATTTATCCCTCGGACAAATGAAAAGAGCACAAAAACTTTTCAGGCCCCGCAGGCAAATATTATCTCATGCAATTAATGTTTCAGCAAAATATTTTATTTTTCTTGCCTACTTTCTGAATAGTTGCTACCAGAGTACAGTTTCAAACAAGGACAATGTTCTCCATTCACAATACTTTCTCTACATCTCTGTAATTATTGTTAATAAGCTTATTCTTCCATATACTTCGTGCTAATCAAGATACAAATTAGCAAAACGGTCTTAATTACTTAGCTCCTTATAAGTAGAAGGGAAATAAGGGAATACACTAGGCTAAATCTACAGCCAAATGTTTGAAAATGTGATTGCTAGGGGGTATAAATCCGTTTCTTTGCGTGACCAGGAGTGGACAAGTTCCCATATGAGAAACATTTTAAGTATTTTAAAACTGAAATCAGTATCTCGAAAACGGTTAAATCCACGAAAAAATGTATATGATATAAATCGTGTGTTTTAAGGAGCTCTACATTTTTTGTGCAGTTTTTTCTATCTCTTACCAGTTATGCAAAATTCATCCAGGATAAAGAGTTTTTGGACGCTATTCCCAAAAAAAAATCAAGTCACACATTTTATTTGTCATATAAATATAAATTATAAGAGATTTTATTCAAATTTGTTAGAGCCATTTTTGAGAAAACCAAAATTTTCGTAATTTTTTCCATGTAAAGGATAGTTGAAAATCTTTGTGTCGTACTCTTGGAAGATACTGAACTTAAGTATCAAGTTTGGTATTTAACGGAAATTTCGTTTTATAGCTATGCTGCCTACACACACACCACACACACACACACCCACACTCATACGGACATTTTTTTTGAGAATGCTTTTTTTGGATTAAGGATGTACCAAAGCAGGTATTTCCGGTGAAATCTCGGTATGGAAGTTTTGGGTGCAATATAATACCAGCTCTATTCATTATGTATATAGTACTGTAAAGAAAGTAAAAATCTGATGTGTTACATTCACATGAATTTCTCTAGCCGTTCTACAAGCAAACTTCTTGCATAAGATTAGTCTTCTTTCTACACCATGCTAATCGAGATAACCATGTTCTGTTATTATTTAGTTCTTAGTGAGCACAGGGGAACTAAGGGAATACATTAGGGTAAACCGATATTCAAACGTTTTAAAAAATGTCGTTATACGGTTGTCATTGCAATTAGCTTCTTTGCTTGGCTAGGAGTAAAACAACAGAACAACATTCATTTCCTCTATGAGAAAAGTATAAGTACTTCACCATGGAAACCAATAACAAGGGATATCTCGGAAACGGTTACCTCCACGACAAAAACTGTGTGTTTGACGAGATCTAGATTCTTTGTGTAGTAAGCTTTTGTCTATCACTTACGGTTTACCAGCTATGCCAAATTCAGGAAAAAAATCTTCCAGAATAAAGAGGTTTTAGAGGCTATTCCAGAAAATTCAAGATATACATTTTATTTACCATGTATACATCTTAAATATAAGAACTTTTAATCAAAATCATTAGAGCCGTTTTTGGGAGAACCAAAGTTTTCGAAACTATTTCCATATGAAGGGTAGTTAGGGGTGGGGGACTTTCTTGAAAATCTTCGTGTCGTATCTTTGGAAGGATCCTGAACTTAAATATCAAGGTTGGTATTTAACGGAGTTTTCGTTTTTATGCCTTGCTGCCCACAGACATACACGGACATGTTTCTAAAAATGCTTTTTTGTATTCAGGGGTCCCAAAGCATGTATTACCGGTGAAATCTCGGTAACAAATTTTTGGGTGAAGGCCATGTGTATTGATTGACCTTCTCTATACACTATCTACATAGTATGTGTAGAGAAAGTAAAAAAAGCTGTTGTGTTAAACTCACACAACTTTCTCTAGCTGTTTTACAAACTTCTTACAAAATATTATTCTTTTTTCTACACTATGCTAATCGAGATAAACATTAGTAGAATGTTCTTATTACTTAGTTCCTTATTAGTAGAAGAGAACTACAGGAATAAGCTATGCTAAAGTGATAGTCAAATGTTTTAAAGGCTATCATTGTGCGATTGTCATTGCAAATCATTCTTTGCTTGGCCTGGAGTAGAACAAAAGAAAAACGGACGCTTCCTGTCTGAGAAAAGTAAAGTACTTTACAATTGAACCCAATTACACGGAATATCTCGGAAACGGTTACCTCCACAACAAAAACGTAAAGGACATAAATTGCGTGTTTTGACGAGATCTGCATTTTTTTTGTAATAAGTTTTTGTCTATCTCTTACGGTTTAGCAGTTAAGCAAAATTCGGCAAAATTCATCCAGAATAAAGGAGTCTTCAGAGGCTATTCCTAGAAAATTCAAGATATACACTTTATTTCGGATGTAAACATCTTTAATGTACGGGATATTAATCAAAATCGTTAAGGACATTTTTGTGAAAATCCATGTAAGGGTAGTTTGTGGTGGGGGGATTTTCCTGAAAATCTTCGCGCCGCATCCTTGGAAGATACCAAATCTAAATACCAAATTTGGTATTTAACAATCTTTTCGTTTTTGAGCTATGCTGTCCACCGTCACACACACACGGACCTTTTTCTAAAAACGTTTTTTTCGGATTGAAGGGACACCAAAACATATATTTCCGGTGAAATCTCGACATCGAATTTTTGGTTGCAATACAATACCTTCTCTATCCACTATGTGCATTGTACATGCGGGCTAGAGAAAGTAAAAAAGTAGGCATTGGTTTAAAATATCGTGAAAATTCAGATATGCACTAAAATTGGAGATTATGTAGCAAAAATGGTCTGAATTGTTGTTTTCGTAATTAATGACAGGCTCCTTGCTGGAACTGTTTTCTTTGAAGGCATATTTTTCAAATCCCGCACCCCAAACTACCGCTTACGTGCAAAATGTTGCATTACTTTTTATTTCTCAAATATGTTTATAACAATGTTCATTAAAATACCGTATGTTAAACACATGAGAAGATTATTTTCAAAACGCCTCTTGTCCAGTTTCAGAAATGTGTGGAATGCTACAAAAAGGCCATTTTGTTGTGAAGAAGAGTCGGTTTTATTCCAATAGCCACTTTTATCGCTGATTTTTACTGCTTTAAAGGATGTTC
Source organism: Hymenopus coronatus (assembly GCA_030762935.1). Taxonomy (NCBI): domain Eukaryota; kingdom Metazoa; phylum Arthropoda; class Insecta; order Mantodea; family Hymenopodidae; genus Hymenopus; species Hymenopus coronatus. The sequence goes on along the minus strand of CM060900.1, from coordinate 415,361,419 downwards.
TGAAACCAAGGGATGACATTTGTACATAGAATAATGCAGAGACACACACATTCAGCTTTGTACAGGTGGACAAGAGACATTTTGAAAATAAGCTCCTCAAATTTACAGCAATGATCTCTCCCAGAATAGGACCATGGCGCCCTCCTATACCCAAGGTTGAGGGTTCAAACCCGGCGGAGGACGGTGGATTTTTTCGGGTGTAAACATCATTAGCATGGCTTCCTTCTAAAGGGAAGTAAAGCCGTTGGTCCCGTGTCGTAGATTTACGGCACGTAAAAGAACCTCAAGCCTGATAGAGAGGCCTCTGAGCAAAATTAAGCGGTCTTTCACGCCCAATTTAGAATGGGACGCCGAGAACCACAGCAGTTAAAGAGCGTCCATAAATAACACGCTATTTACGTTTACAGAATAGGACCACGAAATCAGCTTCATAGAAAAGGAATTTTGTATAATTTTCTGTTACTGGCAAACCATAATGGATAATAAGAACTTACTGAATAAACGTGCAGATTTCCTTAAAACAAACAATGTATTTCAAACAACTTTTATCGTTACTCCAGCCATTTCTAAGATAGCTGATTTTTTTATTTATTGTTTAGCAGAAATTGCGGGTTTTCCTCTCAGATTTTAAAATTAAAATATCATATATGCATAATATTACATAAGCTTAAGCGTGTTCCTTATGATATGTATGCTAACCAGAAAATAGTAATAAAATTTAATTCTTAGGTACTTTTTGTTACATAAAGCAAAACCTGGAACTGTGTTCATGATATTGAATTCCTTTTTCTTTCCGTCTTTCTCCTCCCTCTCTTTCCCTGTATTGGTCCCTTTTGCTCCTCTTATATTACCTCTCTCCCCCTTCGCTGTGCAACCTACAAGAAACCATTGCCACATTTTACAGGACTTTTTTTTTTTTTTTTTTTTGTTAGCGAAAGTAGATCGGGAAGACGTCGTGGCCAAATGGTTAGACTGATCATCTCTCACTTATACGGTCTGGGTTCGATCCCAGGTGATCGCTTGTGGGATTTGTGATGAAAGAAGCGGGCTCTGGGTGGGTTATCTGGTTTCCTCCGCAATTCATTCTTACAATTGCTCCGTAATATCCTTTCCTTGTCATTCATTTCACCGTTATTTCATATCATTGACTTCCTCAGATTCATACCAGGGTTCGGGCTAATAACTCATTCTGACTTCTCTCTGATCCAGAGCCTCTGCTCCTCAAAAGGAATCTGACCCCAGGCGCTGGTTTGCAAGTCCTGCAGAATGTAAGTCCTATATACAGGAGTGTAAACAGAGGAGTAAATAAAAGGAGAATAGAGTAGATCGAAAATAAAAATGCCCGTGTCTTGGATTTCTCTCCGGTAGGGTAGGCCCAAGTTTGACAAAATAAAATTATTTGCGAATTAAAATAATTCACTACTAATAACTTAATTCTTTGCATATCTCGATTATCTCTTCGGTTCTATCTCCCTCTCTCTCTCTCGGAGCCACTCATCACTGGAAAAAAAATTAAACTTATCTGCGGCCGATTTTCTCTTCGCCACATGAAACGATGGTTGCAAATTCTCTTTGGTGAGGTATTGCGTGCAATTACATGTAGCTTCATTGCGGAGTAAAATGCATTGGCGCTTAGTATAGTGCCAGGTAGCCGATCGTTCAGTGGAAGTCGGCCTAAAATCATCTACAATTTGAAGCTTGTCATTTTTTTCCCGGTGAATAGGGACCGATTGTGAGAGAAAGCCGAGACGCGGGTATTGTTGTTCAGATGTATTTTTCACTGTAAAAATAGCAGTTCAATCCCGACATAAATGTGACAATAGCCTTGTGTTAGATATAATGTGAAATTTCCAACACTAGCAATAAAACCATTGTTTTGTTTAGTGAACTAAAAGGTAAAATGTTTACCAAAATTCAGTCAAATCACCGACAAGGGTGGGGCCTGGTGGTAAAGGCGCAGTCAAGTGAACGACAGAGCTGTCGTTCATACTCTTCAGAATCGTTCTCCCCTACTCCTCTCCTCATTACTCGTAAATGGCTAATGGTGGGGAAATTCCTTAAACTTGGCCGGAAAGCACTTCCTTTCCAAAATATCATTTCATATATTATCAGTGCCCGCCGTCTATGTTATATGTAGTAAGAATGAACACTCAAAGATGCAATAAGTGTTCTATATGTCTGTTAATGCAGCCGGAATTATATACTCTTCCTGGTGGTGATCAGATTTTTACACCAATAACGGTAGCCAGACATTGTTTTATGTTTTTAGATATAAATGCTGTGAAAAGTTTTGAATAGCAAAACTGGTCAGAAGATTTGCGCCCATTTTAGAAACTTATAATAAGCAAAACATTCATTCAAATCTGACTTTTACGCCCAATTAGAATTTTGCAAATTTGAGAAAACTGAGGCTTGTTTTTTAAGGGGGACCTAAGGTGTGTTATATATACTATATATACAACTTTACAACATTCTGTGAAGTACACTTGCATAAATACAATCACTCACAATAACTCACAGAGAAAACTGAGAAGCAAACGGACATTTTGCTCCACACATAATGGATTACATTTTAAGCCAGTAGTCGACAAATACTGCATTTCATCTGATGTCACTTTAGAACAGGTGCTACCAAATGTAGTTTTTGCTGACAATGATATTAAGTTCAAATGAGCAACAAGATCCACGGTATCACTGGAGGCTGAAGGCAAAGGGGAATGTCTGTAATCATTCAAGCAACGTTTGAAAGTGTTTGCTAACGAAAATATTTGATATTCTAAGAATAAAAGTTTCTCACCTTTAACTAATATTCTTTGTGATACGTATCCGGGCTACACAAAGTGCCGATACACGTAACCAACTGGGAACGAGCAACTGTTTTCTGCCCTTTGTCCTTTGGGACTATCTCAAAGCACTGACCAAAGAATAACACTGGTCCTTATTGGTGGTAGAATTTGATCCGGATTGCACTCTTCTCTGAATTATTTTTGTCCCTTCTTCGAGGTAAAATTCTGCTCCCTTTGTGTAAACAACTGAAGTATCCTTCATAATAGTTTTGCCAGCTTCTTTCTCTGTGTCCTGGCGTATTAGGAGAAACAATTATAATTTGAAACGAAATGTCCTCATTGTACTTTAGCTGTGGAGAAGCCATAGACATCAAAGAAAGAATATCGCCAAGCTAGCTTTTCGTACAAGTGTGAATGCATACTGCGCCACTGTGTATTATACCACTTGGATATCTGACAAAAACCGACGGCGTGACCTCATAAAGATACTTTATCGTTACCAGTAATGTCTGAGCCACGAGCTATATTGCCGCCTGAGGAACGAGTGTGAAAATGTTAGTCGCGTTGATGTCCTATTAATTATGCGAGGAGCAAGAAATGTCAGGACTTACCTCAGCAGAAAACACCCCGCTTTTTGCACATCAACTGCTTCAGCAGATGTACGCTTCGATAACATCTTTGTACTTCGTGCAGAACTGAATAATATGGCTTTTGTTTATGGAACACGGCTTAAGTCGGAGTATTTTCATCAGAGATATGCGGGGATACGTTATTGCAGAGTTTAACTCTGCTGCAAAATGTCACCCTTAAACTCTTGTACTGCTTTTATTCTGAGGAATACGTCATACATCAAAGAGGAATCTTTATTGATCTGGTGAAATAAAGGAAGTGTTTTCCATCCACGTTGAAATAGCGCAAAGGTGGTGTAAATAAATTTTGAAATGATCTATTAATAGTAAATTCTGATTTTTAAATCTCTCCACTGTGATGGGATAAGCGAAATATAGGAATATGATGGAAGCTCTGACTCCACGCATTGGTGGAACTACATTGATGGAATAGTTTGAATGTGTTTGGAAAAAGTAGTGGAAAGATAAAACAAATAAATTGAAATAATTAGCTTATCCATTCGCAGATGATGTTGAAAATAACTACCATTGTGTTGAAGGGACAAATTCACTCATTTAATCTTACTATTAAGCACATTCAAGTTTATTTTGTCACTGCTTGCCAATTTCAGTTCATTTGTTTCCTTTTTTTAGATTTCTTATATACACTGTTGGGTTTTCTTCACTCCCCGAAAAATAATAACAAGACAGAACCAAACTTCAAAAAAATATTTATTTAAAAGCGAATCATATCTCAGAATGATAATCTGGAATTCGAAAAGTACTTTGAAAGTGTTTGTTTCACTTTTTTGTGTATATTTACCACCATTCCTACAACATTCTCCACTATTCAATTGAAACTTTTCAACTTAATGAAAGCACATGTATACACTGGCAGACAATTTGACTCACTATAATTTATAACTCCTATTACAATACCGACTGATCAAGTTTATTCGAGATTTATCGCGCCAGAATTTGAAATGATGATCAAAGTGCTAGTCAGCGGGTCATTCTAGAACTTGATCTAGCGGTCAAAGCAAACTAATGCCTACCAGAGCATTGTCAAGCGGACTTTAAGAATTAATAGCCCACATAAATACTAGTCAGTGGATACTTCCAGAGCTCGATCTATCTGCCACCACATTACTAATGTCTAACAGGCATCACTAGATGGAGGTTAAATGATATGCCACGGAACATGCATGCTAGCTAACTGTCAATGTCTTTGCGGTGAAATGGAGTGCACGACTGAGCATCGTATTTTCATGATCGAAAGCTACATGAATTCCTTTGTGATTTCTGTGAATTTAAGCAGTTTTCATGACAAAGCCTTATAAAAAGAGGTTATAGGTGCGTTGATGTAATACCTATACGGATAAAAAGACAGAAAAGAAATGAAACAAGAATCGTGCTGTCCATTCAAATTCTTTTTGGCTAGGGCTTGAAGGTGGGAGAAGTGATGCCACTTGCTCCACAAGTCTGTCCTTCCCTCCCTTATCCCACCTGCTGGCTGAAAAGAATGGGAATAAACTTTACATGACAAATAGCTGTCCCCAGAGTCGCTGTCATATGCATAGCGCAAGTTAGTAGAATAACTCGCGTGTAGCTTGCGAGCGACACCGCTAAAACCATTGAAGTAGCTCACATTTAGAACACAAAAGGCGCTGATATGTCCACAACAACGCTTAGAAGTAGCTCAAGTTCAGACTACCAATATACCGGGCTCTCTTGCTCTCTAGTACTACTTTGCGCACTCTTCAGCAGTCCTCAGAACTATTAAGCTACAGCAGACATTCGCTCTATAACAGTGACGTCATAAATTCAAATACTGTCATGATAAATTCCGAATAAGTTTGATCACTCGGTAGAGATGGTGCTTTGGTCATAGAATAGGCATGCCGTGTCCTTAACAGGCATTAAACAATAGCTTGCTACCAACTATTTTGGGAGTATATTGAAGACGTGCGTTACTGTGGATAGACTAAACGATCACATTGTATGGTGACAATGTTTTAACATTGGTTTGCGAAAGTTGGTTTACGGAAATATTAGTAGCCCTATCCCACCTCTGTTAAAATCGCAACTTATTTTTTCAGAAACTGTTACATCAGATTGAAATGTTTCCAGAATGTCGATGGCTCCCTTCCAAGTTAGGTAGTCTGCTTTTACGAAATAATCCTGTATATTAAGCAACTTAGGCTTATTTTCGGAAACTATACCATGTTTTGATTAAAATGTAGTAACAAATATTTTAAAAAAAAGTTATTAACGCCACTGAACTTAAGAGGTTGGAGTATCCGTCGAAAATGTAATTTAAGGATCTTCCGTAGATTCCTGAAAAACTGTAATTTATACCAGAAAATGTCACTCAACAGAATAACCTATTCAAGGCAAAAATGGATCGTATATATTTGCAAAGAAAGAAAGCGGATAGTTTCAGTACACCGAAGCTACCACATATAACAGTGGTACCAATTTTAAGAGCCGCATTTACCCTAAAATAAAATTGACTTACATTTCTCTATTTCTACTGTATGGTGTTCAGGAATGTTATTCTTTTTAAGAATTTGCAGTAGAAAATAGCAGATAATTTAAAATATAAATATTTAAAACATAAGTTTTGTGTTTATGGTGTTAAAGTATACGCCAAATTAAAGAGACAATTTTCCTTTATAGAACTCCACAAGAACTAAAACTTTTTTATTTTCCCAGTTTAGTCTCTCCTTAATGTATGTAAGAAACGGCAGACGTGAGTGATTAATGGAAAATTTGATCAAACCCTGACAAGAACTCTCAAGAAGTAATTGAAATAGAAGCACCAAAAGTGCTGAAGGTTGCCTCATAACAGAGTAGTTCTCTCACTTTCTATTGAAATTCAGTTGAATGATTTAATGGAACTTGGAAGTATTCATGGTGGAGCAATGGTTAGCAATTTTCGTCGTTCCCAGATGTTGATTCTGTTGTTTATGTATCACTTCCCAGTTTTCGCTGCACGTTCACCTTTTCATGACAAGTCTGTTTGGCCAACAAGATGAATTAACAGCGGACTGTGAAGAAAGATTATGTGGGCCGTGAGATTGGCAGGCATGTGATGAGTCAACCCTTGGTGAGGGACGTGGAGGGAGGGGAGGGTGGCGGGATTCCTCTCCGGCTCTGGATTGGGGAAGAAACACGCCGGGGTCTCCCACCCTATGTCTACAAGTATTACCTGAATCGCACTCGGGCATTCCGCAGACAGAGTCTCAAGGTAAGTTTTCACCCTTAACTACCGCTTTTCGGCGAAAAGAACCAAAAATGTCGCTGCGCTTCGTTTGGACAGAATCTACTCCTGCTGGCTGGCTGCATGTATGAGAAAGATGAGTCTCCCAACCAAGGTCATACTCGACTGTTTGGGGATACAAACTACTTTCAGATGCATGTTCAACAGCGAAATATTTTCATGCATGGTTTTGCAATAATCAATTATTAATTTAAGCCTTAGGTTTGGTGCATGCACGTCTTAAGATTCCTCTGGTGTTTTCCGATATAAGCTTAATCGTGCATAGTAAGAGATAAGGCGTTAGTACTGAAATTTTGAGTACCTTAATTCATTATAATTGCTGATATTCCTGTAGCTATTTGCATGCCACTTTCTTTTACATAGATAAAGTACCACTCGGATTTCCCTAAGGAACAGACTGATGAACAGGGTGTTTGAAGTTCAAATTTCGCATGGACGTACTTCCTAACTGAGGTTTTATAGGATTTTTCTCACTCCCCATAACTATAAAATGCATAAGATGTAGGCTAAACTTAGGCCTGGAACGTTTCATTCTCAAATTCCTTTTCTCAGCCATTTCGTTTCATGTACCACTGCCGCAGATATGTAGTAAAAGTGGGCGCTTATACACAATTAAAATAACTGTGATGCATCTGTTAAAAATCAAAACATTCACAGGTTTCTTCTGATTGCTTGAATCTTTTGCTATGTATTTACACCTTAAAATATAGTGTACACAAAGTTTTATCTATCTATGTTAAATTGTTGTTAATATAGTGATTTGTTCATCTAGAGTGAATCACTTTTTCATAAGATAATATGAAATGTTCATTGGGCCCCACACTTTATCGCATCACTCCCAAAATTGTAATTTAAGCTTAATATAGAAATGTATATAAGCTGTGCAGGAAATTCTTTATTTTAATTGTTGAAGAGAAATATTTTTATTTATATGTTATTGGATTTGTCAACCTTTTCAATTTGAGTTATAGAAAATAGTTAATTCCAGCGAATTATTCCATACTTTTTAATTAGTACAAACCTGTTTTAAATCCATAATTCCGAAAGCGCTCCTGAAATTTTTAAGCTAATACGCTGTAAACTGTGGTGTAAGGATCATTTTGAAGGCGAAAAATGCCGGGGGGGGGGGAAAGAAAGAAAAAAATTGAAACAAACTGAGTTTTAGGTTTAACACGCTTTACGTTAGCGGAACTACCGGTTGGGTATTAATTATGGCTTTAAATTTTTTAAACCGAAAACCAGTTGTGTGGCATGAAAATGCAACTTAATTTGTATCATAAGAAATTTTAAATACACAATGTTCATATTTTAGCCAACTTTTACCGCTGTATTGTCTTAAGCATTTCACACAAAACTAATTCATATGAATAATATTAACATTTCTCAAAGTCAACACTCTTAACTAATAAAGACGCGTTTTTGCTGTTGACTTCCAGACTAAGAGTTTGTAATACCAGTTAAATTTTTACGTATGTTTATAAGCAGGCATAGGAGTTGTTAAGCATTTTAGCAAGAACGAAAGGAAAAAAATCTTATGTGCTCCATTCATATAAGTTTCTATAGCTGTTCCACAAACAACTTTTTCTTCCAAAATATTATTTTTCTATATACGTCATGCTAATCCACATAAATATGAGCAGAATTGGCCATATTTCTTTCTTCCTTATAAGTGAAATAAGGGAATATGCTAAAGCGATAGTCAACTCTTTTAAAAGCTGGTCACTATGAGAAATAATTGTGGTTCGGTTCGCTTTGCATGGTCCCGTTTGAGAAAAATTAATTAGTTTAAATTGAAACTAATAGCAATGAATATCTAGAAAGCGGCCAACTCCACAGCTAAAACTTATGTATATGACGTAAGTTATGTGTTCTAACGATATCTACATGTTTTGTGTAATAAGTTTTTGTCTCTCTCTCTCTCTCTCTTATGGGTTAACCGTTATGGAAAATTTTGCAAAACTCGACCAGAATAAAGAGCTCTTCAGAGGCTATTCCCAGAAAATTTAAAATATGCATGTTATTTGAGGTGTGAATATCTTTAATATGCGGCATTTTAATCAAAATCGTTAAGTCATTTCTGAGAAAATCAAAACTTTCGTAAAATGTTCCATGTAAAGTTGAGGGTGGGGGGGGTGGTTCTTAAAAATGTACGTGTCGCATCCTTGGAAGATACTGAACTTAAATACCAAGTTTGGTATTTCACGAACTTTTCGTTTTTAAGCTATGCTGTCCATAGACCCACACACATGGACCTTTTCCTAAAAAAGCTGTTTTCGGAATCATGGTGATCTCAAAACATATATTCCGGTGAAACTCGGTATTGGATTTTTGGGTGGTATACAAACATACCATCCGCATCCTATGTACATTGTACTTACAGGCTTGAGAAAGTAAAAGGGTTGAATTGGAATATAGGCCTAGGCAAGGACGTCTAGGCAAACCACCCACACGGCTCATACAGTCTTCTGGCGTTTGCAGACAATACTCAGACCGGCGTACCCCTTGGCCGCTGTTATTTACGTTATTTGTGGTGATAATAATGGTTTAAGTGTAGATAATTTGAATCAAACTGTTAGCTGCTGTGTGATAGTATAAGTGATCTACCAATTATTGTTTGGTTGCAAAGTTTAATTTAAATTTTAAAAACAACTCCCGAAATTATCATGTAGATACATGCCTTTTAAACTCAATATTTAAGTAGTTTGATTACTCAGCTCTACTGTTAAAGTATTTAGCCTTATTGTAAAAAGAGGTTAATACGCATTCAAAATGTATTTGTAAACTTAAAGCATATTTGATTAGTCCTATATGTTTCTTTTTTTTCTTTGGCAGTATGTGGAACATGTTTTGAGAAATAATCTACTACACTGTAATAAGGTGACTTACTGATTTTGTACTAATAAGTGTCATTTGGCTTAAGAAAATGCAATGGAAATAAAAATGTTAATTTTGAATTTACCAAATCAAATGGCCTTTTTTTGTAATTAAGAGGAGGGACTCTTAGCCTCAACTTGTAGAGATTTACAGTGAAAGTTTAGTGACAGATGGAATGCTGAGAGAGTGGGTTAAGCAATTCAATGAATAGATGATCTAATCTTCATGACAAAGCAAGGAGTGGGCAACCTTTAGTAGTCAATGATGGTTTGTTTGAACAAATTAGGTAATTTGTGAGAACAGATGGTGCACAGTAAGAATGCTTTCTGATATGTTTCAATAAAACCCAGTGTTCAGCAGTGGCTCACTTCTGGCAGCAGCTTTCTTTGGAGAGGGCATATAAAAGTTGATTCCTAGCTATGGCAAATGCCTGAACAATGGTTGCAGCTATGCCAAGAATGGGTTAAGGAATGCTTTTTAATATACGAATAAACGTTGTGAAAAAAAATATTTTTTGCTTTCTTTTTCCAAACTCACATTCCGCATATGACTCATACAAAAGATTGAAACACAACTCATTATAGTTTAAATTAAAGGAACAAATATTACAGATAAAACATATATTCCGGTGAAACTCGGTATTGGATTTTTGGGTGGTATACAAACATACCATCCGCATCCTATGTACATTGTACTTACAGGCTTGAGAAAGTAAAAGGGTTGAATTGGAATATAGGCCTAGGCAAGGACGTCTAGGCAAACCACCCACACGGCTCATACAGTCTTCTGGCGTTTGCAGACAATACTCAGACCGGCGTACCCCTTGGCCGCTGTTATTTACGTTATTTGTGGTGATAATAATGGTTTAAGTGTAGATAATTTGAATCAAACTGTTAGCTGCTGTGTGATAGTATAAGTGATCTACCAATTATTGTTTGGTTGCAAAGTTTAATTTAAATTTTAAAAACAACTCCCGAAATTATCATGTAGATACATGCCTTTTAAACTCAATATTTAAGTAGTTTGATTACTCAGCTCTACTGTTAAAGTATTTAGCCTTATTGTAAAAAGAGGTTAATACGCATTCAAAATGTATTTGTAAACTTAAAGCATATTTGATTAGTCCTATATGTTTCTTTTTTTTCTTTGGCAGTATGTGGAACATGTTTTGAGAAATAATCTACTACACTGTAATAAGGTGACTTACTGATTTTGTACTAATAAGTGTCATTTGGCTTAAGAAAATGCAATGGAAATAAAAATGTTAATTTTGAATTTACCAAATCAAATGGCCTTTTTTTGTAATTAAGAGGAGGGACTCTTAGCCTCCCCTCGAACTTATAGATCAAATCAAGCATGCAAATAGGTGGCGCATTACACAAAATACTGTGGGATTTCAGTGCAAATGCAGAAAGGGGGTTTGTACGCATGAAACGTTCATGCAAGTTATCCCAGCAATTGCAAGTTTTTAAGACCTCGACTCAAACAACTTTATAATCCCACGGTTAAGCTCAAAGATCTTTGCACTTCGGAATATTGTCTTTATCTCCTCGAGGGGATAAATAACAACGCGTTGTATTTAAATTATTCCAATAGTCTCCACATCCATCTTATAGTTCCATTGGACGCACTATGGTGCACGTATATTCAGTCTGGAAGAATATTTATTTATTTTAATTATATTGTATTATTACATTGAGAGCACTGCCACCGGGTCATGCCCTAAGCAGTGAAGTAAAGCATATATCTCTATCCATAAGAATATCCGCTAGATAAACAATCGAAAGATACTACATCGTTTAACACACGGTTTAGCGGATACAGAAAAACAAACAACGCCGACAGCGATAACTGGGGATGCAAGGTAAGAACTTATAAACAGGAGATCTGCGGTTCAAATCCAGGCTGGTTCGTCATTCCATTTTTTTTTCTTCCAAGTTTTTTCCGGTACTCGTAACTGCCAAATGCCAAGGAGATACCTCAAACTTGGGTCTGGAACGTTTCCGTGCCAAAATTTCTTTCCTAATTATCATTTCATGTACCACCAGTCATCGCTTATGGTGTCCAGTGTGCTAAGAATGGGTGTTAAACACTATTTATTAAACAAAACAAAACAAAAAACAAAGAAAGAATGACTGTAAATCGCATTGATACATAACCCACATGTCGAGGCAGGCCCACTTTGGCGAGGTCTCTGGTTCAAAACCATCGGAGGGTACTTTTAATGGGGGATGGCATGTTGGTGGGCAAATTCTAACAAAATGTTCTCACCTCCATTTCCTCTTATTTAATTTCTTTTCACTTTCGGGGATGCAGGCCCTGGTTACGATGCCCGGTGGTATACGATGCATGCGATTGGTATACTCTAAGGATGCTATATGCTAGATTTTATTATTATTATTATTATTATTATTATTAAAGAAATGCATCGTTCCGCACCAATGCTTTTTAGATATTGGTGAACATAATTGAAATTTAACCCAAGATGTAACATAGAGGTTGGCTAGCCTATATGGTTCTTCAAACCATGAAATAAGTGAACAGTGCAGTAAACAGAAGATATAAAAATGTATAATAAAATAAATATTACTCACTAGAAAACAAAATAGTGACTACACACATCAGTGAATGTCTGAGGTATAGCTGGGATCACTGAGAAGCAGATCTTATGGTGGTCTGCGCTTCAACCGTGCTGGCTGACGGTTTTCCTCAAGGTTGTACTCCGCGACTCTGGACATTTTGAAAGTTGACGAAGGTTTTGGATATGGTGAGACTAAAATAGTATATAATGGAAAATTTCAAGGCACTATAAAGTTGCCAATTCCGAATGAATCATGGGGCTTCGTTGATAATACGAATTGCTGTATCATATGATCTGAAGGTGGTGAGAGTGAGTTTCACAAGCGCCGTATCAAACAAAATCTGTATAGGTAATCAGCGGTTTCAACATAGATATACAGAGCAGTTGAGAGCAATAAAGATTCAAAGGTGACTGCCGGTGAAGTACTGAAAAATGATGAAAGAATCTGGATGTGTAGTTAGCGCAATAGTTACCTTTGGCCACGGTGCCGAAATTTCCTATTCTTAACCTTAATCGTAATTTTAATCCTCGCTAACACTATAACCAAAGAGACATTTTTATGAGCACGCTTTAAATATGGAAAGGAAACGGACTGAAGGGGAATAAGGGAAATGAAACCGACCAGAGCTCAATGAAGCAACCTCCTAGTAATGGTGTCTCATAAGTCACATCTGTTGCTCTCAATAAGTATGAGCATTTATTTGGTGATTTTTGAGATTCGTGTATCAAATAAGTTAATCAGCCAGACTTTACTGGTTATAGAGAAGCCAAGATCTTGCACCATATAAATACAACATGTTCAGTGAAACTACAATCTACTAATACCAGCGCTGTCTGCTGCACAGTATATACAATAGTTTAACTATATTATAAGTTACAGTTGATTAATAGTTTCCATTACTTGATGTAAATTACACTTTCAAGGGCCATCTCTAAGTTTAACTAACAATTCGCGTAGCATTCTTAATCCCCAGGGCTATAGTATAGGATAAAGTAGTATTCAATAAATTATTTATCTTAAGGTTATCAAGTTATATGGATCCGCAGTAATGTGTGAAGCTCGCATTCGAGAGGTCCCGGATTCGATTTCCGTTGAGCGTCTATTGACCTAGGGAATCTTTGCGGTTTTTCCTGATTGGTATGCAACGCTGACGTGGTTGCTCATCTATCATGATTTTCTTTCTAGCATTTTCATTTAATTCCATTTCCTTCTCATCTTTCAGTTCTGATCTAGGTTTTGTGGCATATGGCGGTGCAGGACAGATGGGGCGGATGTTTGCTCAAAGGAAAGACATACCCTGTGGCCACTAGAGGGCTGCATCATCGACGGATCATTTATCGCTCTCTCTAGGCAATTCCAGTAGTGGTGTGGATCTTCGAGCCTGGAACTTTAAGGGACTTCCGTGCGTCTCTGTGGTGTGTCTGCCTACAACCTTTATCCTCCTGTAGTTCTTTAACTTCACTCCTTCCTTCTGGGGTGTTATCAGATCTATATAGGTCGCGGTGCACAAAAAGTCCTGCTCCGTTTTACAGACCATACCGATGTCTTTATGTTAAAGTTAAACTGCTCTATGAAGTAATACTGAATTTATTAAAAATGTATAACGTTATATTTTTAGCAGTGCACATGAATTAAACAATACAAAAGTTTTTACACCATGAGTATTGCATGAGTTGTTTTTACTTTTTCTTTCGCCTGTTTAAATAGGTAGATTAAGTAAAGCCCGTCCAAATCGTCCTGACACTCCATATGCGCAAGAGAAGAGAAATGAGCAGAAATAGTGAGAGGGGGGAGGGAGCAAGGGATTAGGATTGATACCTGAACTCGGAGCAGTCACATACCAACGCATTGTAAACGATTGTGAAAGCTTACCTTGCAAGGAAGGATATGCACTAATAAACAGCTATACGAAATGTGAAATAATTATTATACTCACAGCAGGTAAAACACTGGCCCTTACCTCTCTCGTTATGCAATTGGGCTGGTTAGTCCTATTGAATATCTATGCTTGGGGTGGAGGAATTTCACGATAATTTTGACGAACTTTACTTTATTCGTCCGAAATTTTCTGTATTAAGATTTCACCGAAAATACACGTTTCGAGGTGCTGAGAATAAAAATAAAATTTAAAAAAAGTTCCGCCCCTAGCTTTGTGTGCGCTTATGTGTGAGCTGTCTGTCACATCACAATTCAAACACGAATTGCCGTATAAATACCAAACTGTGCAGTTAAGTTCAGCACCTTCCAAGATTGCAAAAGTGAAGATTTTCAACAATACTTCTCCTCTTATTAGCATTTTCGTGTAAGGATTTCATATGTTTGATTTTATCGCCTCTATCGATTTTGATTAAAGTAGCATGTGATCAGGATTCTTGCATTAAAATAAAATATGTATAGCTTCGTCATTTTGAATGATGTTTTATAATTGATGACACTATAACGATCTTCCACTGTTGACGTGGTGCAGCGGGCTCTGGTTTTGGCCACGGATTGCACCCGAGTTCGATGCCACCCATACGGGTGGGAGTACTATTATAAGTCCCGGATATAGGACCCGTGCTCGGTCAGCATCGCGAGGAAAGTGAAAAGCTAGTTATCTGTCTAGTCGTATAAAGCTATTGGCTATTTTTAGTATTACTGATGTTAATCTGCAGATAGTTGCTTTTTAATAATTAAATAAGCCTGTTCTAAACGGTTTAAAAATAAGCACATTTTCGCATTGTAATATGCATTTCAAGATTTAAATTTTTATTGATATTTTTTCTCAAAGTTTTCCTCATATTATGCTTACCTCTACTTACCTGGTGATTAGGGTTATGAAACGCCTTGCCAGTAAGAACAATTTTCTCTTACGCGCAATATAGCAGTTCTAATTAGTGACTGTAGGTAGATGTTTAAACTTCAGAATGCATACATTTATTCAACCTTTTTCATTTTGTAACTTTTTCTTTTATTTGACATAAAGTGGGATAATTTCTCTGTCGTTTTTATTGCGCATTCGAGGGAGCGCTGAGATAAATCCTTTATGGAAGTTCTCGTGATCTTGCCCCTTTATGAATTTTGCTCCAGCTTGCTGTTCGTAGAACTTTTACAGTAATGATTTGTCCTGATTCATATTGCTTTATCTAGGGGTGAAGATGGATTAGTTCTTTGCTGCAGAGGCAGATATTATTTCCTTTATGGTGGTTGTAACTTTTCTTTATTAACCTGCTTTGTTTTAGTGTTTCATCCCGCTGGTTTTCGTAGCTCCTTTCTTTTTCTATATTTCACTTTTGTTATTCCTTATTCCGGTGCTTCTGCAATTCTCATGCATTACTTCTCATTTATTTCTGCACTCAGAAATCTCTTGCCTCATTTGAATGTTATCCTTTTGTGACATTCTGTATTTTTATTTCTGTCCCATTTCTTCCTCCCGGTTTTAGATTATTTCTGGCTTATGAAAACGACTAAATTTAGCCTTTCTTTGTGCTCCTCGCTGACCTAAGATTTCGACACAGGTACACAGACACGACAGGCTTTAGTTCTAATGCCATAGCTGCTTATTTTTGCGTACGTAATTTATCCGTTTTGTGTTATAGGTTTTTCCTTTAAAGTCTCTTCTTTCTTTCTAAATTCTGTTTTGTTTTTATATACGATTTCATTTCAGCGAGGTTCAGTTGTCACTGAGTTCTTGCTTGTTCATACATCTCCTAGTATTCATTATGAATACGAGTATTACAGGATTTTCTTGAAAATTTTCGTATCGCATATTTTGAACATGTGGAAATAAAATAGCACATTTGGTATGTATCCCGAATTTTCGGTTTTAAGTTACTATCTTTCACACATTCAGAGGGTTTTAAAACATTATTTCCGTTAAAAGTTTTTGTATCTAATTTATTTTTGATGCAATCCAATGTTGCTCTATGTGGCAATATCAGTGCATCTCTGGAGGAAGAATTTTTTAAGCAGAATACCATGATTATTATCACTACTTGTGAAATCTGTGTCAAACTACGCTTTGTAGAGCAACTTCTTGACTTAGCAAAGTGACAAAAACACTATTCACTGTCATTCAAGAAGATAATGAGTTTCTATCCATGGGAATTGGTTCCACGAAAACCCGCGGAAGTAGAACTTAATGTTAACTGAAGTTTAGAACACGGTTCACATATCTGCATAATTGATTGGATTGTATCAGGGACGAGGTCCCCAGACACTGGGAAGAGCCTCGTACGTAGGTAGATCCTGTCGGTTATTGGTGACTTAGTAGATCTCAAGGAGGAATGACGGGAGATATCTGAAGGGCGAATAGATCCGAATGGCGACGGACGTGAGCATAGCTGGGGTCTACAACGGTTCCAGAGTGTACGCATTTAACTCCAACGGATCCAACTCACAATTCCTGAACCTCCAGGGATACACAATAGACCCAGCTCTGAAAGCACCCGAAGGCTGATCCCGATGGAGTGGTTCAGATACTATGCCAGTGCGCAAGCCGCCTCCCAGCTGCAATTCGCCGAACACTTTCACCTCATTCTTCAACCATAAAACAGACGATAGGAGGCGATGAGGACAGGAAATATTGGGACAGAAAATTCGGGCGAATAGTGGATCTTCTTAGCACTCACTTGGCGACTCCCAAAAACGTCCGTCATAAGTCAGAAGGCCTGTCACTGGAATAGAACCTATGACGCACATGCGAGTTACACATGTTATCACGGCGCCACCACACTTGGTGTACGTATTTGAAGTGCCGGAGCAAATGTTTATATTCATCGCCATGTTACGAAAATAATTTCAGGCAATGTATTGACAATTCTGCTCATTGCAGGACATAATTGTAATGCATTATATCCATTGGAGTGCCGATTAAGCCATATATGTAGTTTATAAGTCGGTAAAAACGCATAGGAGCTAATATACGAACGTTTTGAAAATCTGGTTTAATATACTATTTTATTGCTCAGTTCATCCTCGTTACTGAAAGGTAATATATTTGCATATAGTGCTGCAGTAGAAGTGCAGTGGATTCACAAGTGTCTGTTTATTTTCGTCAAGTGCAAAATCAATTATTCAAATGACAAATATGAGCACAATAGGTATTTATAACAGAGTATTGAACTCGGTGAATAGACCTAGATTGTAAATAGCATTTACAGAGCTGACTGAATAAGTATGCATGCAGGAGTGAACAGTGGGAGCAAGAGAGAGGGCATAGATTCCACATATCAAAAAAGAAGAAATTTTTTTAATGTTTTAGGAGGTAAATCTTAGACTTATCTGGGTATTGAAAAATGAGAGGAATACAAAATTCGTGGGAATCGCGTAATAAATCAGCGAAGAAGGAATTTACTTGGGTAGAATAGAGGCGAACAGTTGAGAGGAATGGGAAAGAAAGTTGGAGTAGAGTATGTCGAAGAATAATGATTTACACATACTTGACTGTGAGAATAGTAGGTAGTGGAACCAGAAACTTCAGATGATAAATCGTTATAAATGTTTGAAGCTACAATTTTGTTCTTAAAGCGAAATAAGAACAGGGAAAATGTAATTAAAGGTGTACACGATGTCTTGGTAGCCATAGAAATAAAATAACGCAATGAAAGCCGGATAAGTTTAAATGACCTGCGATAAAAACACGTTATCGGCAAATTTAAGATTTCGATTCGTTTGTGGAATATCTCGTTTGCTAAGTACCTCATGATTGGATTACTAGGTACTAAAAATGTACATTTCCCCCTCCAGTTTTCCTGCTTCCTGAGTGACTAATATTTTTGCAACTGGACGGGATAGCAGTTGATATTTACAATGAAGTTAGCCGAAGTACTTTAATTTTTTTAACGAAGTGAATCTGAAAATTGAAGATTCTCATAAGCCTCACCAACGTACTCTAAGTTCTATAATATACTCTTATGGTAAGCATTTAAACTGCCTAGCATATCATGGCAAACGTTGTGCCTTTTCCATCCAAGGAATAAATGCGCTTTAGCGCTCTCAATATCTAATCAACTTTTGTTGCGCATTTATGCTGCATATTATGAACGCAGACTTCCACTTGCGGTTATGGACACCTGTTAGACAAAGCCAGTTTGGTCATTTCTGCTTACTGAAGGAGTAGAGAGGGCAAGACGGGAATTTCATTTCTTGAGTGGAAGGTTTTCGCACCGTGACATTCTCATTCAGGTCACGTGGCTACACTTTCAAATATTCACGTTCAACTGTGACGGTATATTGTTGAAACAAGCTTTATCACTCTTGATTATCAACTACGTAAAGCCCGTTCAAATTGCCCTGATACTCCATTTGCACAAGAGAGGAGAAATGAGAAGTGGCGAGATCTGTAGGGAGTAAGTGACTAGTAGTGGTGTCAGATCTCGGAGACAGTCACATATATAACGCATTGTAAAACTTGTGTAAGTTTGCCTTGCAAAGAAGGACATGCACTACCAAACAGCAATCGTAACTGCTCTGAAAGTATCTTGCTCACAGCTTGTGGCAAACTTACCCCAACCTCTCTTTATTATGCAGATGAGCTAGTTAGTGCTACTGCGCATCTATGCTTCAGGAGAGGGGAAATGTCGCTACGATTCGGACGGGCTTTACCAATAAGATACTGACGCATTGTTTTCTTTCTTCGTAGTTAAAGCAAATGTGGTTCCACTCTATGAAATCATAATCATTAGTATTGTAAGCTATTAAAAGGCGTTTCTCTTGGCAATTCGAAATGCAGAAATCGGATTCACTTACAGAATTTCTTTCAAAAACTACTGACCCATTGAAATTATATGTGACACGTTTTGAAATCTGAAAACAATTCGATTCTTCTACAGAAGTTGCCAAAGCGCTTCTATGGAAATGTATTTATGGACGCTCCTTAACTGCTGTGGTTCTCAGCGTGCCATTCTACAATAGGCATGAAAGACCGCTTAGTTTTGCTCAGATGCCTCTTTTGTTAGGTTTTAGGTTCTTTTACGTGCCGCAATTCTACGACATGGGACCAACTTTACTTCCCTTCCGAAGGAATCCATGTTAAGGATTTTTACGCCCGAGAAAATCCATCGTCCTCTGCCGGGTTAGAACCTTGGTTATATGGTAAACATTACGCCACGGAGAGCGAATAAAGCCTTCTTTGGCAGAATAATTGAGGGCGAAGAATATTTTCCTTAGTTTTGAGTTGTCTGCATTTATCGAAATATCAGTTACAGTATCTGGCCCGAAGTTAACCAATATCACTTGTGTTATACACCGCAGTATAATAAAATAACTACAAATAACTAACTTCTGCTGCAGGATAAGAACTGAGTGAAATACCTTTCTGTTATTTAATAACATGGAGAGAAATGAATGAACCATTGTGATAATTGTTTTCATGTTCAGTATTTTGAGTAGTATAATTATTTAGCTACAATAAGATGTGTTTATTCTTGAAATTTTAATTCATACAAGAATTAGAGTGAAATAGCGTGGTGGTTAATAGGAGATGACTTCGCGACAATTTGTAAGGATCGCCTTCGGGAGGTTAGGGTCTCGATTCCCGTCGACAGCCCATCTTGGAATTTTCGTGGCTTTTCCTGGTCGATAAGGGAAGGCTAGGACAATTTATCATCAATCACTTCCTTTTCATTCTCTCCATACCATTCTTCTCCTCTTTCACCAGGTTTCGTGGCGTATTGCGTACCGAACAGATGGCGCGTATGCTTGTTCAGTTGAAATATGTAGTATTCCCCGTGGGCAGAGGGCTGTGAGGTTGACATTACATTTTTCGTCCTCTCTACAGCATTGGGACAGGTCGTAGAGACTGAAACTGTTAGGGACTTCTGCTCGTCTCTCTGTAGTCTGTCTGAGGGAGGTGGGGTGTTACGAGTATACGATTTATTGTAAAATAAGAGGAAGTGCTAGCTGAGGCCGATTAAGAGTGATATTTCAACACCTACAAGGGGCCATAGTACCAGCTGCCTGGTAGTATGCCGGGCGCTGATAATGAAATATCCTGCATCTAGGCTAAAAGCATCTGCGTGCAAGACCGTAGTAATAACTTACACCAAGGGTTAATTTAGCCCGAAGGATATCGGCCGTAGGTATGTTCCATTTTCCCAGATATGAGTGCCTTCAAGAAAGAAAAACAAAGAAATAAACAAACAAATGGTAGAGATAAGCGCTGCTGATGTTTATACATTATTTCGTTCATTACTCTAAGTACCGGCACATGCACGGAACTAAACATTATTAGCGCATCATTTAAATGTGTGAATAATTCTTATTTTGTCAAACTTGGGCCTATGGGAGAGAACGCCGATACAGTGTGACAATGGTCCCTGGTAAGTTCCAAATGTTACACACACGAGCCAGAACACCTGTCTCCTAAGTTTTGGGTACTTAATCTGGAAAACAAGCATGCGGAAAATAGTCATGGGGCTAGTATAGCAAAGAATTGAAATAAATAGCTAAAATTTGGGAAAATGTAAAAAAAAAAAAAAAAAAAAAAAGAAAGAAAACAAAAACTAATAAACATGAGCCCGATACGATACTGAATTGATTTGTAAAATTGAGCCTCTGCTAAGCCTTCTAATTCAAATAAAAATAAATGGTGTTAAGAGGTATGTATACTTGTCTTAAGAGGAAACAAAATTTCATGAATTGCTGGCTTAGACTATAAGGCTGGAGAGCACGAAAATAATTGACGAATCAGGTAAGGACGAGGTAGACCAGGTACATAATTTGGTTCAATGAGCGCAGTGCAAGAGGCAGCGAAATATTAGATTCAAGACAAATTCTTAAGTACATTAGAAGGGGATTGGCATAAAGGGATGACCTGATTGACAAGAGGGACTGGAAAAACATGACGTGCTAAAGGGTGTGAATTCAGTATCAAATATTATTGTTGTTTATTCTTATAGTCCTCCTTAACTGTTATGGTCATACCGGGGGTTTTCAGCGAAATATTTGATGGTATTTTTACTCTTTGAAATTTTAGAGTAGGTTGCTGTAGGTTTTCGTCATTTTTAACTTATTTTCATATTACATTCACACTCACAACCACACTCCCAGATTCTATGGAGGGTAAAGAATAATGCTAATTCAATAAAACTTACAACCCCCGGCCGGGACTTGAAACTGAGACCACCGGGTAAGCTGGACCAACCTTTCCAGCTAAACAGAAGCAGTTTCTCACTATATTTCTTTCTTTTCTAAAATTTAAATTGTATTTGAAATATACATATACGGTCCTTTACTCAGTCTCTAAGTATATCTATAATAACTTTAATAATGTGACAAAAATATCTATCTGTTCACCCTTCGGTGCTGTGGACTTTGAAAGCGGTAAACTAGAGTTTCAGAAAACAATGGAGTGTCTCGTTTTAAAGGGAATCTGAGTGAAACCGCCTTGTCGGTGCTTATCGTTGCTCGATACGACTAAAGTGAGGACTGGGGAAGACGGCCATTTCCGAAGTGGCGAAGATTGAAGAAAGTTGTCACTCGAGGAAGCGTTAGGGGAAGAAAGATGGAGAGAGAGTAATAACGACAGATACCAAACAATGTATCTGAAACTGGGAGTGCAATAAATCCCTGCAACCGACGAACGTGGGCGTGCCATTAGAATTCTGGCTCCTTGTGGAATATGCCCGTGAGTGATGTGTCTTTAGAGGAAGATGGAGAAAAGAAAGAACTAACAGTGGCGTCTGTTTCTCTGTTGCAATTAGTTTACAGTATTACAGCGTAAAGGCGCCTAATTGTGCGTCCCATTACTGTAGTTATTATCGGAAATTAACTGTTATATATGCAGAAGGCATCCATCAGCGCAAAATGGTTGCAAAATACGCTGTCTTGAATAAAACTAATATACATTAATCACGGCATTAAGATAAGTGCACAAGTAACTCCACAACATTGAAGGGTACATGGGGATATCGTTCAATTAACAGTAAGAGTTATGTATTTCATCCTTGTTGGTTGGGCCGTGCCGTGGCCGAGTGGTTAGACTACTCGCCTCTCACCTAGATCCCAAGCGACCGCATATGCGTGGAGGGCAAAGCGGCGCTGGGGCGGGTTTTCTCCGGTTTCCCGCGCCATCGCATTCCACCGGTGCTCCATCTTCATTCATGTATCATCAGTGTCACCGCCTGTGGTGCCATAAGTAGTTAAGGCGGGCGTTAAACACCACCCAAAGAATCCTTTTTGGCTCCCTTCACACTCTATGTGCAATATACTAAGGGATGATACCGCCAATGTTAAATCTGCTAAATTCCGACTCCTTCCTCATAATGCATTTTAAGATATCACACTGAAAGATACATGCCCTATAAGTAGAATGATATACTTCCACACAACATATTTGTTTGTTAATGCAGATAACAGGTATTATTTTCTTAAAGGTGCAAATTGAACGAGATCCTTAAACCAAGAAAATCCATGTGGGCCTGGACGTCCTGCTGGGAGGGGGGGGCTCGGAGAGTGGTGATCACTCCACTGGAAAACCAAGTTGACCAGAAAACATATTTTGTTTCCTGCCATGCAACACCTAAACCCTCGCCTACGCTTACAACCTGGAAGCATATGGATCAGATGAAGGGTGAAATGAAATGAAGTGAAAACAAATTTCCCCAGCATTTTCCTGGCGACGTGAGAAAACCGCGAAAAGCCAGTGGATCAAGGAGATCGGCCGCGGGAATCGAACCCACCACCTCCCAATGCTAGTCACACGAGCTACTATCTGCGTCACCTCATTATTGGTGAACTTGAAAATACCGGTATTAACCCGACAGCTGGTTTTGAGTTATACTTTTCAGTCACACACACACACACACACACACACACACATACACTGATTGTTTCTAATTTTACCCACTTTATTCAAGTGCCTCAAAGCTAGTATACACTACTCATATAGAACTTTTGAGTGAACTGTAAGAATGAATTTTTTGAGTGACAGTATAATGAATATTTAGATACCAACTAATGTTTAAGCTTATGACTGAATGTTGAAGTGGTCTTCCCTCCTTCTATTGAAGTTATTTCATCTCCACTTCAGATGTAAGCCATGCGGTGTTTCTCTCAGGGTATGCGAGATTGACTTGCGAGACTGGACAATACGGGTTAAATTTAATGAGAATATTTAATGGAGACTAGTAACTCATCTGTTTGGAACGAGTTACCGGTTATGAAGATGAATGATTAACTGCTCCTGAATCTAAAACGAGGGCTTGTAACATCGTTTTATTAAATATGCTAAGTTCCAGAGTATTAAAATGTTTGCATTGTAGATAAAATTTGTTTCCGTAGTAAAGCAACAAGTTTGTTACCGTGACTCAGAAAACTGCTCGGCAAGTAGGTAATGAGCCCCACGCTGCAATTTGGGGACTACATGGAATAACAGCAAGACGAAGAAGCCGAAAAAACAGTAGAAGTCACAGAAGGAGCAAGTACATTTTCAAAATACCTACACGCTCATTTACTAAACTATGCCCCGCCTATATCAGAGGTTACCCACCAAATTTCCTATGTTCTATATCTTAAGCTGTACATTTGCAACATAAGTTTTACTCTTTGACTTACTAATTTCTCAGTAAGATGTTTCCTGTATAATACCCTAATTGGCCTACGTGCTTTTTCACGCATAACTTTAGACTTCTAAGCGTACTAATTCCTCATGAATTGGCCATCAGTTTATGGATTTCTCGTGAAGAGACTTTGCCGGAACCATATTACCCTCGTGAGTTTGACTTCGAGCTGGTTCCTTTACCAATGCTTAACTAGTTAAAGAGTTGCACATAGTACTAGAATGGTAACCTGTGCTTTAGCATACATGAAATTATTTATTGCACTGTTTGCTGTGTTATCTCATTCTGTTCCCGTAAAATAATTATCAGTTTAATACGACACTAATTCTGGTATCAATATTCCAATGCGATGCTACAGTTAATCTTCTTTAGTTATACTTTTTACAAGTTGAAGTCCTGTAATGATATAATTTCTATTAGTAAAGAGGCATAAATCAACAAAACATACCTGCGTAATCATATGTAGATAAGATCTTAAGGAATAGAAGTTCCAACGGTAAGTTTAATTGGATGCATGGAATCGTGTTGATGGAAGTCCAGTGAAGAAATACTAAACCGCCTGTGCCAAACCCCAGCTCAAATTCTTACTTGGTTCTAGCGCACTATTTATGTTTTGTCATACTCCTCCCTTTTCCTTCACTCCTAAGCCGGAAATCATTCTGTTAATATTTGATTACCAACTTTTCTACATAAATCCAATACAAATGTAGGCGTCGTTGCGAAGCAAGCCTTCCAATACTCAGGTGGAATGATTCTGTAACCTTTCCCTTTCGCCGCTTACCTAGGCCTGATTTTCATAGGCTAATGCATGTGCACGTGCTGTAAGCATCTGACGAGAAAACATGGTTGAAGGGGACAACAGCTTATAAAGCTCCCGGTGATGCCACAAATAGATCGACTGTCTACCACAAACGTGATAGTATGCTAGCAGAGATGGTAGTCATAAAAATGTTGAATGTCAAGCGAAAAAGAAGAATAATAGAACATTATTTGGGAAAGGTATAAGAAAAGAGAGAACAGTAGAGAAAACACCAAGAATAGAGTGGAAGAGGTAGCACACACAAAAGGGACTACACTGCTAACACCCAGGGAGCTAAGGGGATATAGTGCCTATGGTAATCAGACCTGATTGTGCTTTAGAGTAAGCAATGTGGCTTAAGTAACAGACCATGATTTTGTAAATAATTTAATATGTAACTTAAGTACAGCAAATTATCTTATCTACATTACATCGCGCACTGTTAGTATTCCAGCGTGTACTCAAGATTGCCAGCATAAGAGCCTAAGTAAACCTTGTTAATATGTTGAAAGCCGAGCTATGGTCTTTCTCAGGTTATTGTTATGTCAAATTCCGTAGAGCCACATTCTCTTGAGTGAAACACAGTACCAGTCCTGCGCCTGGTACTTAAAATCCGCATCCCCATGCCCGAGATCAAACCCGGGCGCATTCGGGGGCCGGAAAACAGAGCACGACACTCTAGCCCACAACGGCACGGCTCAAGACAACTTTCCCTTACATTCTAGCTCATTGTGTTCGAAGGCATGAATGGTGCAAATTCGAGACCAAAATCCGTTCTATGGACAACTCTGACTGGCTCAACCAGGGCTGGTATGGAATACAGTTGATAAAGCGTTTCCGCCAATATTAAATAGGGGGAAAACACTATACGAAGTCAAAAACTTTGGCATTTTCCGTTCACTGGACTATACTTATACCACAGAGCGAATCATCCAAAACTTGCACAAGAAATGTTTCGGAAATGGAAGGAAGGCACTATTGATGTGCGATTTTCACAAAATCGATTGGTAGTCAGGGGCTCGTACTTTTGGCCTATAAATAGATTTTAATAATACATAGAAAGTGCCTTTTTTGAGCAAGCAGACTTTTAAATGAAACAATGCCTATTTACATCAACAAAATATGCCCTAAAACTGCTACAGTTCCGAACTCAAGAGTATCCCCATATTTCTTTGCAAAATATCATAAGGAGCTAAAGTTACTGTCATAAACAGGTATTCCTTTTTCCTAGGGATGAAACAAAATCTGTATGAAAAGCACATATCTTTTCCAAAAATATCATCTAAAACAATATCAACTGAAATGATGCCATTGAGGAAAACATTTGCGCAAATTAACACCGAATTAAGAAAATACCCTGAAAATTCAACTTCCGGAGCTGCATAAACTGTGTGCTAATCACCCAGATCACACAGGCATTTACACTGATGGCTCCAAAAATGGGACTGGTTCTACCTATGCAATACTCTATTCTGCGCACACAATGATATGTACTTTACCAAATTGTTATACAACGTTTTCCACTGAACTTTATGCCATCAACCGGGCATTTTAAGATATTAAAATAACCAAATTAGCTGTCATTTTCTAGTCCTAATATGTTCTCAATCTGCTATAATGACTATTCAAAACCAAAATGCTAAAAACAATAATAGGTGAAATTCAAAATCAATATACCGAAATACAGAGAGAATCAGAACGTGTTACCCAAGGTATCCCTTGAAACGCACAAGCAGATATCGCAGCAAAATACTTGTCTGCTTATACAAGAAGAAAATATCGGTTCTACATATACCGATGTAACCTCACATTTCCAGAGAGCAATATACCTCAAGAGGTATTCCACCTGGTTAGGGACACCAAACAGCAAACTTTAAGAAGTTTAATCATCACTCTGTGGACCGTTTCTTACTTGCCAAGAAAAAGCCCTCATCACTCTTCCTCATATCGGACACACTAAACTTACCCACGCTTATTTACTCAGTAGAACTTCGCCTCCTGTCTGCAGCTTCTGTAACGTAATCATAACTGTCAAACCCATAACAGAAGAGTGCAAGAAATATCAACAAGAACGATTAAGAAGCCAATGTTCCCTGTCAATTAGCAGAAGCACTCGGAAATCCTGTATAGTGGTAAGCGCTCTTATATTTTGTAACATTACTGAACTCTCTAAACAGATCTAGAGCGAATTGTAACATAGAAATACAACTACACTGTAAAGTTGTTGCGTTATGGCATATAAGCTGAAGCGACGAAAAATAAGTAAACTTAAAAAGTGACAGTTTTAGTTCATTTATAATCATGAGACAGCTATAGCATTCAAGTGTGAATAGAAATCCCACAGAAGCTCCTGTCGCCCTTTGTGGTGTAATGGTTACCATGCTAACTTCATATGCCCAAGGCCGCGGGTTCAAACCCGGCGGAGGACGATGGATTTTTTCGGGTGTAAAAATCCTTAGCATGGCTTCCTTCGGAAGGGAAGTAAAGCCGTTGGTCCCGTATCGTAGATTTACGGCACGTAAAAGAACCTCAAGCCTGATATAGAGGCCTCTCAGCAAAATTAAGCGGTCTTTCACGCCCAATTTAGAATGGGACGCTGAGAACCATAGTAGTTAAAGAGCGTCCATAAATAACACGCCATTTCCATTTCACAGAAGCTCCTATTCATATGGTCCCTAAATTAAATGTTTATTAGATGATAATTCCATATGATACCCTCCGTTTAACAAGGTTAGTATTTTAACGGTCCCTATGGCCGCGTAAGCTTGGTGCTTCGTGGCGCAGGGGATCGTGGGTTCGAGTCCGGCTTTGGGCATGGGTGTTTGTGTTTTTGTAAATATTTATAATATGTGTGTGTTAGAAGCAAAATGCATAAACGATAATCAAATATAAAAACAAAATAAATGTTGGGAAAAAGGAAAAAAGGGGAAAAAGAGGAAAAAAAAACTGTAAAGGTTTTGGGATCAATGCATAGTCATTTTAAACATCTGTATTATTTGGTAGGGTTAAGGTAAAACTGTCTACTTTTACTGAAAAATGTGCATTACGGACCAGTTTTTGGGATGTGGTTGTTTTAGTTTGCCTTAGGACCACTACAGAAATTTCAATGATGGACAGACGGTTTTTTTTTATACAGTGAGTTTTTTTTTTGTTTTTTTGTTTTGTTTTCTTGTTAGAAAAGGTATAGTACAATGCGCATAAACATGTTAACTGAAGAGTTAATTTTCAAAGGGATTAATTATTGTAGCTTTTGTGGGTTACAATATTTATCTGAATGCTGCGTTTGTCATGTGATTGATAAATTAAATAAAACTGTCACCACTTCTTTTTTTTCTGTAGCACATATGTGTGTACAGTGTACGTAGTAGCTAGAGAAGGTATTGTAATTCACCCAAAAATTCTATGCCAAAATTTCACTGGAAATACATGTTTTAGGATACCTTGAATGCAAGAGAAAAGCATTTTAGAAAAAAGATCCATGTGTGTTTGTACGTGGACAGCATAACTCAAAAACAAAATGTCGATCAAATACCAAACTTCGTACTTAAGTTCTATATCTTCTAGGGATGTGGAGGTTTTTTTTCCTAAAATCCCTGTCCTCAACTATCCTCTATATGGAATAACTTCGAAAATTTTGATTTGCTCCAAAATGGCTAATGGATTTTATTAAAATACCATACGTTTAAGATATTTTCATGCCAAACGAAATTTATATCTTGGATTTTTCTGGGAATAGCTTCTGAAGGTATCTTCATTCTGGATGACTTTTTTTCTAACTGGTAAACCGTAAGAGATAGACAAAAACTTACGGCACAAAAATATAATTATCGTTAAAGCACATCATTTATGTTACATATGTTCATTTTTTGTAGGGTTAACCATTTTCGAGATATTGTTTTTTATTGGTTTCAATTTTAAACTACTTAAACCTTTCTGATACCGGAAGTCATCTTTATTTGCTTGTTTTCATACTGGATTTGCAAAGAGAGCAGATTTTCAATTGTTTCACATAGCGCCCAGGTTTTAAAGGATTTGACTATCCCTTCAGTCTAGTGATTCCCTGATAATAAAACAATGTTTGTCTCGATAAACATTATGTAGCTAAAATAATAATGATTTGTAGGAGTAGTTTGCTTGTGAAACCGGTAGAGAAACTCATGCGAATTGAACACACCCATTTTTAATAGAATTAGTTGTTAATATTTAGAGGGTCCCAACCAGCAGGTAACCGGTTAATTTATTCTCCCATGTTTATTAAAATATTTTTTCTCTACCGTTCTTCTTCTTTTCAATACATTTTGAACTGTCGCTTTTGAAATTATATATTGTTTCTATGAGTTGGAAATTAATGAGCGTAATTCACGGGCAATGTGATGTTGTGAAAAAAAAAAAACATCTTATACGCAGTAAAATCTGTATTGAAAATACAATTTGGAAACAGAAAATTAATTAACCCTTAGTTGCCTACATTAGTGTACTACATATTCCGTTTTTCTTTTAATTCAAGTTGAAAAGTGGAGCTCTAGTAAAATATATGGGAATAAACCTATAAAATTATTATATAATAGAAAAAATAATAGAAATGAAAGTATATGTAGATCCTTTATTAACCTTTTTCTTCCCAATTAAAAGTTTAAATTCTTCCAAACCAGTTTTCATAATGCTGCCAAAGGCACTACCAAACAAGTGGTTCAAATGGCCGTGAGTGTTAGATGGTATGAAATGCACTGGCCATCCATTCAAAGCCAAATGTTGCAAGTTCAAATCCCCGTGTCTGTGATAAAGGACGGGTATACCCCAAGTAAAATAATCGGTGTCATGCTTGGAAGCTAGTCGGGTTACATTTGTCTGTAGTTTTCTCTTTTATTTATTTAGAAAAATCAATGCAATTATAATTAAAAAATTATGTGCATTTTACAATATAAAACAGTCTTAATTACTTGTCGTTTATGGTTGAAGGTTAGTATAACATGAAATTAATCCTAGAATACGATCCTATTTGTATAGTTAGGCTTAAAGCAAGCGGAACTTATAGGTACCGACTGACAACAAAGGGTTAATTTACCTGGGAATTAAATTATCCTTTCTTGATGAAATAATATTTCAGACAAGGTTATTCAATATAATAGAACTATGGGCATAGTTAATAAAATCATGAAATCTTTTCTAGTATAGATATACACGAGAATACATCTTTATAATAAATCGGCAAGTCCAAGTCCTGTGGTATTGATGCGTGGGCACTCAGAAATAGATAAATGACGCATAGCAGCTGGTGAAATGAAGTTTGAGATTCACAGCGGATTATATTAAATACCCACCAAAACATAATGAAGTTTTAAAATAACTCATGGTGCAATCTGTTTTAGAGTTCATGCATCAATACCAAAAGAACTGTGTCCAACGTATTCCTCGAAACAGGATCCCTAGAACCCTGCTAAACTAACATCCCTAAGGGAAAAGCAATTTGGGACGTCCTAGAAAAAGCCGGGAAATTCATTGAGACCGTAACAGGCAATGAGACATAATACTTGAAGGGAGGATGAGGACCTTTGAAACACCTTGTGTTAAAGCTGAACTAAAGTGGCGAACGCACCTCAAAATGTAGTTTCAGGATAATAGATATGCATTGTTACACGTCACGATCATACTAGTATGCATCCTCGTCATATAACTGCTGTAAAATGGGTGGTTGGTTCTGTGTGTATAGTTATATAACAACACATCGTATAAAATTCTACCATGACAAAATAATACTAAATTTCCCAATCGATCCAATATTTTGCCGGTAAAGCATAAGACGTTATAGAATTCATTTTGAGATAACATACTCCAATGGCGACGTGCATTTTGTTGTGTTAGCTCACTTGATTAGAGCAGGGGCACGGAAAACTGAAGAACCGTAGTACAAAATATCTTTGGTGCGGCATTGACTTTGTGTATATGATTCAAACCTTCAACTTAGCCTACACATGGTTGTGTGGAAGAACAGTTAATTAACATTGATTTTGTTAAAGTGGTTAACTATGAAGACCGGGACTTAGGAAATTGTAGGCCACCATTGGGTATGTTATCTGAAATGAATTTGCGAATTTCTTGTGATTTACCGGGTAAATGTAAATCAGTTTCGCATGCTGACATGACAGAGCTCAACTGGTTAGAGAAGCATACGGAAACCTGAACTCCGTGGTTCATACTCCGACTGTGCCACTGCATTTTTTAATGTGATTCTACCTTCATTTTTACCCGTGGTGGTTCTTCGTGGTCGAAGGTAACATGCTAGCCTCTGGTTCCCAAGATCAAGGCTTCAATCTCGGCGAAGATCAATGAATTTTTTTGGGCGTAAAAGTCCTTAGCATGGCTTCTTTCGGAAAAGGGAAGTAAAACCATTGGTCAGGCTCGTAGATTTAGGCACGTAAAAGAACTCCAAGCCCAATAAAGGGACCTCTGAGCAAAATTAAGCGATCTTTCACTGTCCCGATGCAGAATGGGACACTGAAAACCTTAACAGTTAAACAGCGTCCATAAACAATACTCAATTTATTTATTTTTCTATCTTTAACTTACACAAATGCGTGGAAGAACAATTAATGAATACGGGCCAGTTTACACTAATCGGAGTAGAATTCATTAAGAGACGATATCCTCCATTTCAAACCTGATGAACGTCGCTTATTGGTTCGTATTTACTTCTTGAAATTTACTTTAAGCCAACCACAGAGGTGATCAGAATGGTGAAGACTTGTGTTATTTAGATAAAATTGGAAAGTTTACTAATTAAATTAAAAACTATACAGTCTAGGGGAGTTTGTCAGTTTTGTACACCCAAGTTTACTTGCTTCCGCTTCACAACACGTAATTGTGTACATGTTTATGCAGAGGGAAGAAGAAACAAATATTCGCAGACAACTGCAGAAATAAACAGTAGTTACAAAACGAGAGATACCTTGCTAGGCATTGGCTTTAAAGCATTCAATTTATTTCGAATAACCACTTTTGTGGCATAAGCCATTTTTGAGATATCCGTTAATATTGGTTTGTATTTGTCAATACTTGGTAATTTTATAGCTGCTGTCGGTATTTACTTGTTTTTCTAGAGGGCATGAAATGAGAATGGAATTTCAAAGTCAGCTGTAGCGATTTTGTTTTAAACACCTGACTATGGCTTTGGTTTATGCTTTCCTCTTGTACCTACGACAAACTTTGAAGGGAAGCTAAAGCTGTAAAAGTGTATTTCGATTAGTAACAAGTAGGTAGCAGCAGGAATGGTTTCATTTCTTAATTTGTTTGTTTTTATCAGTTTCTAGTCTTCTGTAACTGCTTTGATCATCATATCGGTGTCTTTTGACTGGAACAGTCCTCGAACTTAATTTAGCATGCTGTAAGATTTTCGCACGCGCATTCATTTTCACATTCGCACTGCTAGATTCTATGGAGGGTAAAGAATACTCCTAAGTAAGGAAATATTTCCACCTCCGACCGGGAATCGAAACCGGGACCTTCGAGTGAGAGGTGAGCTCACTGACCACCAGATCAAGGATGTATTGCAGTTTTGAAACCACAGTTTGTAGATGATTCATACAAGCGAGATATTGGGGAGAGAAAGCATTGTGGGTATATCGAACAATATTTAATTTTGAGGTATATTTGAACACAGGTGTTCTGTACTATTCCCTTCTGTTGCACATAAAAGGCAGTGAACTCAGTAGACATTGTCTTGTTTCTGAATATTAAATTACCCGCTCGGAATGTTTTTCTTGCGGTTTCTCTCAACAACCACCCCGCAATAGAAAGCTCAAGGGAAACTTTCCAAAATGAAGTTGAACTCAATAGTGCTCGCAGCAGTATCCCAAACCCTTAACCACGCATCCTCTCACACCTTTATTTTCTCCAATGTGCTGACGTATTGAACGTACCCATGCAGCATAATTCGCCAGACAATAAAAAGCATTTTTCTGTCCAAATGAATTTTGTAACTAACGTACATAGGAGGTTAATTTGGCTATTTGATTAAAACCCGTTGCTAGCAAACAGCAATCAAAATAGATTTGTGATTTATTTCTGTGATTTGCCTCCACGATTTTATTCTGTTTGTTTCCAACCAAATGAATGCCATTATCATTGCATTTATTGAGAGACTTTATGCGATTTTGAAGTTTACATGCAGCGCTGGTATCAGGGAGGTGCCATATCAATGTTTAGTTATTTACTTAAGCGCCTATTTTTCGAATATCCAACACTAAAGCTTACTATATCCGAACATTTATCAATAATAACTTTTAGGTGAAAGCCTAAAACCACATTGAAAACTGGTCTGTTGATGAATTAATGAAATATGTATTGAAATATCAACATTATAGGAATAATTACTTTTTTCACACAAGCCGTGTGTAGGACAGGGATTGGATAGGTAAAGTCAGACTGAAAAATGCAATGCTATAGCCGGGATTTGAACTACGGATCTCCCGATCTCTAGACTGTTGCTCTGCCACTGAGCTACCATGGCAACATGCCGGCATAGCATTGAATTTCTCAACTGACTCGCATGTTTCCAGGTAAACCACAAGGTGATCTCAAATTATTTTGAGATGACACCCCAATGGTGACTTACAATGTTCTAAGCACCTTAGACCTAGAATTCATAGTATAGCCAACTATTATGGTCAATTGTTATTAGAATAATTGTTTTTTTTTCACACAAGCTCTGTGTAGGACAGGAGTTGGATAGGTAGTTAAGTGGCAGAGCAACCGGCTAGAGATCGGGAAATATAGCAGGATATCGGTCTTCACGACCTGGAGCCGCTACTTCTCCACCAAATAGCTCCTCAATTGCCCCCCACAGGGACCTCACGAGGCTGAGTGCACCCCGGTCCAGGTCTCCCATCTGTACTGGGAATCGAACCCAGGTCTCCCGCTTGGCAAGCAGCAACGCTTCCACTGCGCTAAGGAGACGACCAAGGGGCCGATGGAGACCAATAATTACGCGATGCTCCCAGACAGAATGCTGTCAGCCGGATGTGCTCCGCCAATTTCTGTATCCATCTTCCAGGTCCTAGGCTATCAGACTAGCCTCATTTGCGACGCGTAACGGGTTATGATGCTGTGGCCGAGTGGTTAGACCGTTGGGCTCTCACCTAGTTGGCCCGAGTTCAATTCCAGGGACCGCATGTGGAATTTGTTTTGGGCAAAGCTGTGCCTGGGCGCGTTTTCTCCGGGTTTTCTGGTTTCCCCGACATTCATTCCAGATATTGCTGCATCACTGGTTTTCCTATAATCAATTTCGCCTTCATTTATCCCATTATGTATTTCCTTACTCTCGTGCCACACTCATGCCTTGTTCCGGGTTCTTCATTTTATGGTTACAGGTCGTTAGCTCCCCGAGAGAACTTTGACCCTAGGCACGTGTAGGTCCCTGTGGTGTAAATTCTCCATATGGGGAGAATAAGCCGGCCAATTTAATTTGTGGGTGTTTAGAAAACAGAGATAATTAAGTAACAAAGGTGTGTTTAGTTTGATACCACGTGTTACGTTATGATGCGCTTCTTCATTTGTATAATTTCTCATGTCACTTCACATGAAAGAGGAAAAGAGCAAGCATTTGGAAAATTAGCACCTGCGTGAAAAGTATGCATGCTATATTGAGAAAGGTCTGCCATTCGTAATTATGGATTTGTAGGGTTCAGATTTACGTGCAGCTGTGGAAGAAATGCAATAGTATTATCAAAGATATAATTTAGTCCGTTTCTGCTGTATGTTCATCAAAGTTTCATTTGAGCATGCAATGTAGCTAATGCACCGTTCTTTATTTTCTTGGTTCAGGAGTTCATGATGCATTAATGTTCGATGAATACTTTAAAACTTATTCCTTTTTTTCCTGAGAATTTGAATTCATGCTCAGTTATAGATTGTTTGGCTTCATCGCTTTTTGTGCGAATAGTGTTTATATTACCCTCTCGCACCAGCATTTAATTGACTGTTGCAGCTTTCCTAGCAGTGAGCAATAGGATAAAAATATACATTTGCGGTGGGGAGGGTGTGATAATGTCACATTCCATTGTCAGAATTTTGAGATGTCACATAGTAGCTGTAATGTGATAGTAGAAATTGCCTTGATTTAATAAGATCTTAAATGTGATACACATTCGATTTAAAAGTGTAATTTACTGTTAAACGCCAAATCATAAGGTTAACAAAAATGCCACTTTACATCAGTGAATGGAGAGTTTATCAAGGATGCAGTGATAGACTTTTTGATAGGGTTTCAGTGGGGAACAAGAACTGCTGAGTGTCACCACCATTTTCTAAGTCTTATTTTTACTGCGCATGATCCGAGCCCATAGCCTGATAAAAATGTGCTCTTCTCTTTTCCATGCAAACACTTCTTAATATTCATGCTGAAGAAACGTTGAGACCCATGCTACTATTTAAAATAAATATTCAACAACGTAAAAAAAACTCTCAAGTAATATTCACGTGACGCGGTGGCAACCAAAAACTAGCCCATATTTTGCTCAACACTGGCCGTTGAAGCTTACGAGAATATCCAGGTGATTTCCTTTACCAGCTATTTTTTATGTTTATTTAGCTTCCACAAAATATGCTTACGATAGATGATTTTTCTATATACTTAATCTTCATCGTGATAAAATTTTCCAAAAATGAATAGTTTTGCTACACATTTCGTTGCACATACAAACAGGATAAAGGAAACAGAATCGATAATCAGTTGATTGAACTAGATGGCTATATGTTTACCTTAAACTTCTATACACTTTCTACGACATAGCGAAAAACAACTACATAGTGACTGAATTTTACAAGTATTGACGTTTTCAGACCAATAAAATAGGACAACTCGGAAATTGGTGATGCCACAAGAAAATTATTTGAAAGAAACGTGCGTTTTTAAAGAGATCTACGTGTTCTATGTAATAGTAGTCGTAAAGTGTATCCGTTATGCAAAATCATAAAACAGTCATTCCGAGAGGAGACATAAAAAATTATTATTCTCAAAAAATACAGCGTATACACCAATTTTCATGTGTATGTCTTAAATCTCCGGACTTCAATAAAAATTCTTCAAGTTAATTTTTAGGAAGTCAAAAACTTTGAAAAGTGTTGCATATAAAGGGTAACTTTGGGTAGGAATTTTCTTGAAAATCTCCGCTTCATGTCTTTGGAAGCTACTGAAATTGAATATCAAGTTTGGTGTTTATCCGACATTTAGTTCGCATATACACGGACCTGTTATAAAAATACCATTGTTATGAAACACAGTGCTCACGTCCTGAAGATGTACTTTGCTGTTTTAGGCTTTAAAATGTTGTTGTTTGACTCTCTCTACCCAATACCTAGTAAGTAGGAAAACTTGTTTTATTTATGAACGCCCTTTAACTCCTGCAGTTGCTATCGTCCTATTCTATATTGACCGTGAGAGACCTGCAATTGTGCTCTTTACTTTCATGTAAGGAAGGAAGCCGTATTAACAATTTTTAAACGGGAAAAAAATGCACCTCCTTCACGGCGTTTGATTCTGTGACCTGGAACCAGGGACTAGAATGGTACTACTGGGTAGAGAAAATATTGTATTTCTTTCACATATCTCCATAAAGAGATTTCAAAGGAAATATGTGTCTTGAGACTCCTGATTTCAAGAGGGTACATTTTGGAAAAGCACTATGTGTATGCGTGTGTGCGGTTTTTATTTACTGTATACTCCATTTTATACTGCAATACTACATATATGCACTGTGTTTCGTATACAATGTAGCTAAGAATCATATACATAAAGCAAGTTCCAGTTTCCCTGTTGTTTACTATTAATTGATGTACGTATAGAATTTGTTGACAATGTTATTTATAAACACCGGAAATTTTTAATATATTTGTCCGCGAGCTCATCATTGTTCAGTGGCCATTGTCCAAGAGTTCCTAGAACTAAGTTTCGGAGTTTTTGTCTATTCCAAATGTCACTGTCTCGCACCATGGGCTGTCTGTTTGCATATTTTACACGCGCATATTAGATTGACTCTAATTTACAATGTCTGTGAGTAAAACAGGTTAGTTTCCAACCTTCTTTTCACCGTTGAAAAGAATGATTTTGGTGTTTATCCTTTGGTTGGATTTTTCCCTCCACTCTTTCTTCCACAGTTTTATGCTCTCTTTCTCAAATCGCTTTTAGCTGCACTCGCCGATGTACATGTTCATATGCCATTTCCAGGTCTCTGTTGGATGCTGCTTATCTGGCCAGGCACTCTGCAAGCCCTTTTCCTTGATTTTTGCATGTATCACAACCAAGCAAGATCTTGTGTTGATTGTCATTTTAAAAATTGGCATAATAATTATAATTAGTGGTATTTTCTGTTGAATTTTTACATAAGTACGCACTATTTTCATGCTAACTTTCGTGCAGCATTATTGACTTGATTAAAATGGTATTTGTAAACTAGAATACTGATACATGTCTAGTTTAAATTCTTTTCCTTTAATATGATGAGTGTTGTGGTTTATTAAATCAAATATTTGCAGAAAGTTCTGTATCTATGCTGTAGAAAAGTCAGACAAGCAAAAACGTTTTTGTTATTGGGTTTACAACGGGGGCCAAGGGAGATAAAATGTTGACAACGATATGAGAAAGTTATTAAAATAAGTCGGAATCCTGTAACTTCTAGCACTTATTGTATATAAAATAGTCATCTATTCCTTCAGCTTACAGTCGTCAGGCAGTAAGCAGATAGCGTGCCACGGTAAGTTTGTAAAGAAGGGCTTGTAGCATGTGGAACACTGTCAAATGTTAATATAGGTTATTTATTTTGTATTTTACGTAAATATTTATTGTTATGGAAGGAGAAGCTTGGAGAAGACGAAATGTCTGTAAGCAAAGAAGAAACGCAAAAAAGTAATGGAAGCTTTCAATTATTCCAGTAAAAATAAGGGATTAAATGAAATAGCTAAAGCTACCAGGTGTTTAGAAACATTAGTGTATAGGAAACGAATTTAAGGGCCTGTAAGAACGCCGTTAAATAGAAATTAGAAAGGAGTGAGGGTGAAAAAACACGCTCGAGTAAAGTAGTGCAATGGGGTACCTCAAAACACACTGCGGCACATTTCTCATCCTCTCCTGTTTTAAAAATTTCAACCATCTGAATGTAATTTTATAAAGAATAAACAAAGATGATACCCTAAAAAATTAAACATGTTCCACTATATCCATATTTGATATTTTATGTCTATAACCCGTATTTCGAAACAATAAAACTATAAAGAGAAGAGATAAAGAGCGGGTGAAAAATAAATACCTTATAATGGTCTTTAATAGCAGTGCAGATATATCACTATTTGGCGATGTACAATTCATAAGATGACATTGAATTGCTGGACTTTTGCAGCTGAGCGCCGAAAGGCCGCGCCGGGTTTTTCGGTTTCCCCCGCCATCGCATTCCACCGGTGCTCCATCTTCATTCCAGTATCACCAGTGTCATCGCCTGCG
Organism: Hymenopus coronatus; assembly: GCA_030762935.1. Classification (NCBI taxonomy): domain Eukaryota; kingdom Metazoa; phylum Arthropoda; class Insecta; order Mantodea; family Hymenopodidae; genus Hymenopus; species Hymenopus coronatus. The sequence continues at coordinate 415,323,458 of CM060900.1, read as the reverse complement.
GTGCCACAAGTAGTAAAATTGGGCGTTAAACATTACCAAAAAAAAATGAGCTCCGAAATTCTAACGTGCGTATAGTACAGTGGCAATAGTGTGCTCCGTTTAACATATGCTGCCTTCTAAGGTTGTTAGTCAACCTAAATACTGCCACTAGCAGGAAACGCTGCCCGCGTAACATTACCGCACATTCTGATCCACATAATGATCAAGCACTAATAATAACAGTATGAAATGTTCTTATTTGAAATCGTTTCTTGATTTTTAGACAGGAAGGATACTTAGCCCCTACCACATCAAAACAATTGTTGACATCCAGTCACACCATACTGTTCACAGATTAATTCAGGATTATTACGCCACGTCATAGATACAGGAGATAGATCATAGTATTTTGTTTGAAATTCAGGAATGGAGCACCCTAATTCCCGTAATTTTGCAAAACTAGTTACACATATAAATTTGAGGTGGTATTTCTGGACAACTTTTTGTTTAATTTTTTACACACCTATTAGTTTTGGTCTACTTCCAAATAATGTCCTTTATTTTACACTTACTTTCAAATAATATATCATTTATTTGAATCTAATGTACAGTTGTGTATATAGAAGGGTTTTAGGGGATATAAAGGAAACCCTGTGATGATGGTACACTGAAAGGGGGCACGTTGTTAAAGCTAGAGTGGTTCCAAACAAAGGTCGGGAATATTTCGATTTTTATAGGGCTGGGAATTCAAAAAACTAAGAATTAGTTGTAGAATCTGACCCGTATCATGGGGAACCGGAATGTATGGGACACTATCAAAGAGTGTGTGCCCTCCGTAAGTGGTAAAAGAAGAAAGAACAACAATGCGTGGATACGAAAAGCTGCTGGATCCCTGATTGATAGTTGTCATCATCATCGACGTCATTATTATTATTATTATTATTATTATTATTATTATTATATGATTATTATTAATATTATATGATTATTAATAATATATGATTATTATTATTATTATTATTATTATTAATATTATCATATGATTATATTATTATGATATTATTATTATTATTATATCATCCTTATTAAAATATTATTATTGTTATTATAATTATTATTATTAATAAGATTATTATATGATTATTATTATATTATAATTATATTATTATATTGTTATCATGATACTATTATGATATTATTATGATAATATTATCATTATATTATTATGATAATATATTATTATTATTATTATTATTATTATTTTGAAATAGGTTTGAGGTCCAATAAAGCCGGTATTGCGGAAGAAATGAAAAATGCAATTTGAGCTTCATGTTTTGATTTCATTAAAAAAAAAAAAAAAAAAAAAAAAAGATAGGCCATCTCACCACAGATGCCCTGAAGGTAAGAAAACTGATGTTCATTATCAACGAGCAAAGGCAATGAGGTTGTTGATTTATCCAAACATAAACCAGCACTATCACCCCAAATACTTCGGGCATGTAAGCGGAAATATACAGAGTTAGTAATTCTGATATTCTTATCAAATGCTGTCTCACGTAACATTTAACTTCCGCAAGAACACCAACTTGCCTAAAACTCTTAAAAATGTGTAGGAATTAGCATTCATTTTATTTGGTATTGGAATTGGAAATGTTTATATTTATTTATTTATTTATTAAAACACTTATTAGAAACTTACTTCGTGCAGAAGTTCGTAAGTTGTTTTATGTGATAACAGACAAAGGATTTCTTAGAGGCTACTCTACCCGTAGCGAACCAACCTTTAGTTTTCATCTTTGTTGTCACGTTACATTTCATTTACGGAAGGTGGCTTTTGCAAGAATTTTTGCTGAATAAAATTTTTACTACCAGGAAAAATGTCCTCGAATATGTGTTCCCAATGAAACCACAGGTGATTTATGAGTTCAGAACTACATGGTGAGGCGATAAGTTCTTGCAGCTTCCCCACTAACCATTCCCGGATTTCCATGGCACTGTTTCAAACCGTGATATTATTGGAAATACAAGACTTCACCACCATCGAGTATCTCTGCACTGCGTGTAAATTAGGTTTAAGACGGTGAATATTGGAGTTTTCCACTGCTAGACTCCTCTGCCCGTGGCTTAAGGGGGGATAAACTAAAGAAAATTTACCTTATGTTATATTGTAAATCATGCAATTATACGAGGTAAAATAAAATGCAAATTAATATATAGAGAATTGCAGGGAGCTTTATTTTTGGACAAAGGGTTCGTAAATCAAGGAACATGACATCCAAATAACATTGCATTCTAGAAACAATAATAAAGAATTCTGATGTCTATATAACTACTATGAAAAAAATTAGTGAAGGAACTCGGTGGAAAACAACCACAGTGATCAGTTTAACATATGTTGCATGTTTTATGTGTATGTTTTATTTAAAGCAAACATTGGGAAATAATTTCTAAAAATCGTACATTTTAAGAGGTTTCCATTTAAGTTAATTTAATTTCATGAGTGTGGTTACAAACCTTGTTGAAATGTGGTAAACGATATTTCAACTGCCCTGCATATTTTCCTAAAATTTGAAAATGTTTAAAAAGCTCTCCGTATACATTGGCTTTAATCTTAATCAATTTCAGTCACATTTCACAGTGTCAAAAACTTTGTTTAAACCCGTATGTGTGTATGTACATATAATTTTGAACTCCACATATTCAGTAACTGAAGTGTTTTTTCATACTTATGGACGTTCAAAACTACGCCAATAGGTGCTTTGCATTTGCGAACGCACTTAATAAAAACTAAGTAGTTGAAAAATAATCCTATGATGGACATTATTTCACTTGTATATTACGCAAGGGAATTGCTAAAAATGACAGCTGTCAACCTTGGTATCGTCGGTGAATTTGTTAGATTTCTGTCAGGTAGCAATATCATAACTTGATGTCATTGTTCTACATAAATAACTTTTTATGATTTTTATATATATTGAAAAAGAGATTTCATCGAGCGAGTTGCCGCCGCGGTAACATGGGTGACTCGTATTCTGGAGGTGTGGTTCAAACCTCCGGGGCCGATCAACTTGGCCGAAGATTTTTTTTTTTTCCTGGTTTTCCTCAGACGCTAGGTAAATGCTGGATTGAATAATAATTTGACCCGAAAATGTTCCTATCACCCCTTTCATCACTATATTTCATTTCCTCTTCTTCACCGTTATACCAGGTATTGGGCTGATAACCCAACCTGGATATGCTATGATCCAGGGTGTCCTTGCTCTTCGACACGTCATTGCCCTAAGACATTGACTTGCAAGTCCTCCAAACAGGATGGTTAAGCCGTTAAAGGAAAATTAAAAGACAGTTCACTGCTTTGACAAGATTCTTTCTCTCTCTTTCTGTCTCTCTCTCTGAATGATATTTCCTTATGTGACCACTCAGCTTCTGATGAAGCAGATCATAATATTTGTTTGGACGGATATTTTCACTTTTCCTCAGCCGGCTTCTTCCAGCACGTCATGGATAGGCACTTCAACTGCGCTACAATGCTATTTCATGTGTCGTCTTTATCCGATACTTTATGTTCGGTACCAGTCGTTTATTGGCCACAGTAGACATGTCTATGGCCACTATCGTTGTGCGTAAGCGATACGCGTATATCATCTACTAACTGTTTTATCTTTCTTCTGAGTGTGCGCTTGTTTGTGGTAGATCTCTTAATGCATTTATGACTTTAAAATTTGTAGATTATTACAGTTCCGTGTCGTATGTTCTGGTGAGTTTAATTCGGACAGCGAAACTTTTCGATTCCATTCTCTTCTAATAAAATATTGATTATCAAAATTAACCTTCCAATAATATATGGTATGTTTGAAGCCTAAAATACTTTGACCTGTGTTAGATCTTCTCGCAAACATGGTAAAATGACATGTAGTGATATATTAATGAATTAAAGAAACGGGAGAAAAGTTTGAAATATTCAATAATAAATGAACAAATATGCTTGACGAAAATTGTCCCGAAGTCTGTCTCTCATAACAGATAATTTGAAGAGTCAAGTGAATAACAAAATCGTGCAAGACAGATGCCTAACCAAGGTGAGTTACTAGTACACGTTAGTTATTGCTTGGTGAAATTGTGTCTGAACATCTTGGATTAATAGATGAGCGGCAGGCGACTATAATGAAGGAATCCTAAAGCTTGTGGATAGATGTATATATGTTTTGTGAAATCTGACAAAAAATTGTGAAAAGTTATTTTTTTCGATGAGTTCTGATCTTTAAAAAAATAAAGCATTATTTCCACTTGACTCAATTTAACTGCCAATTAACAAAGCTACAAATGTGCATGCGCATAACCTTTTTCCAACACTTTTTCATACTCAAAATGCTCCAAACGATGCAACTTTTCGCTGATTTGTTTCAAATGTATATACTGGCTCTCAAAAGTACATTAAGGGAATTAGTCATTTACTAATTCGAAATGACGCCCCGGTTTTGAGAAATAAATTATCAAATTTTGAAAACTATGAATTTTGGAGGGTACAAAAATAAAACGTTTTCTACACTAATTGGGGCAAAGATTAAATGAGGTAACAAGACAGATCTATTTGTAAACTCATTTACTCTGAAACTGGATTTTGTATGAGAATATTTTTAAAAATGCATAACGTGGCTCATTTATATTAAAGTAGGAGTACTAAGCTAACATTGGAAGGGAGAGGATGTTTGTGTAGTGAGCTCCTGGAGGGGAAGGAGAAAGGGAATATATAAAAACGGGAGTAAGCATTGGAGTACACAGAGGAAGGATTGGAACCTTTAATAGGCTAAAATGGAATTAGTTTAAAAAGAACCAAGCTGCAGAAGAAATGGCAAACATATTTCTTCGATTATGCGTAATAGGCTTTCTGTTGATAACTGGTGGAATTACAACCAACACTGGACCTAATGGGAATCAGCATGTCATGGAGGAAATCCTGGTTAGAGAGAAGGATATGGACGAGAGAATAAAAAGCTTAAAAGGGTGGAAAAATTAATAGAAATTAAAGATGAAATAAGTGCTGTACAAAATATGAGAATAGAGGTACAACACGTAAAAGGAAGAGTTGAGTTATTGGAAGAGAGATATCGCAAGTTCGACTTGGTCATTGTAGGAGTGAAAGAAAGGAGTGGAGTATGGTCCATACAAAAAGTCAGAGAGATCCTGGAAGGAAAACTTGAAATGGTGCTACAGGGATGGGAGATTGCTGAAGCCTTTAGAGTGGGAAGATTTAGAGGAGCAAGAATGATGGGGTGCGATTTACGTCTGTGCAGTTTGTTTATGAAGTGCTGAAGAGAACAAAGCAACAAAAAGGAGCAGGCATTTTTATAAATAGGGATTTATCGGTGGAACAACTTGCTTTGAAAAAGAAATTAATTCAACAAATGAAGACAGCAAGAATGGAAGGGAAACGGGCTTTCATTCGGAATTTACTTAAAACTGTTGAGCAAGGGAGTAAGTCAGCATATGGAAAAATTTCTCATAGCCCTATATAAAGAGAATTTTGTGTGAGAGTAGGAGCAGGAATAGTGACAAAAGAAATAAATCGAAAGAAGGGATTGCGTCAAGGGTATAAGCTAAGTCCTGTACTATTCAATCTGTTCATAGATGATATACTAATTGAGATAGGAGAAAGCAAATATTGTTTGCCAATAATAAACAATGTCACAATTCCTGGGTTACTTTTTGTAGACGATTTAGTTATAGGATCCATTTTAACAATTGGTCTTAAGCAGTCCTTGCAACAAATAGACAAGAATTGCAATTAATGAAACTTGATGGTAAATCAGGAAAATGCTCAAATTATTTTATTTAAGAAAGGGACAAAATTGAGCAAGTTTGAAAAGTTGTAAAAAGAAGGTAAATAATATAAAATGATTAGAGAATGTATATACTTAGGGGTCAAAATTGATGGGAGAGGAAAATGGGATAAACAGAAAGGGAAAGGAGCACTGGCAGCAATTAAAGGGTGTAAATATAAAATACCAGGTATAAATATCAACTGGCTAGAAAGAATGTATAATATAGCAGTTGAAACAAAAATGCTATATGGTATTGAAATATGGGGATTATATAGTGTTTGGGAAGTTGTAGCTACAGTGCACAGGATGTTCTGCAGGGAAGTGTTAGCTCTGCCAAATGCAACAGTAAAGGCGTTTGCTCAAATTGAAATGGGACAAGTGGGAAGGAAAAGCGTAGTTATGGAGAGAGAGCTCTTAAGTATTAGTATACAATATTAAATTTGGATGAAAGCAACTTGTTAAGGCAATGCTTAGAATATCAAGAAAATAATTTGAGGAAAAATGGGTGGAGTTATTTAATATGAACTAATTTTCAAAATAGTGGATTGGGGAACTTTGGAGAAAGAGGGAAAACAATGCACATGATTTTTGGAAAGGAGCTAGGAGGAAATTTGAAGATATAGAAATACAAAAGTTGTTCAGTAATATACGAGAAAAAGACATCATTAGAAACATATATACAAATATAAAACACATGGGAAAGAGAAATGTATGTGGAAAAATTAAATAAAGAACAAAGGGACAGTATTGCTTAGGTACGAGCGGATGTGCGAGTATGAGAAAAGGATAACAACAGTGCCCAATATGTGGTGAAAAGGAAAATATGTAAAATATAGTTTTTGAGTGTATAGGGGCAGAGCTTTGGAAGAAGCGGTATATAAATGGTAACTGACTGAAAATGCACAGAAAGATAGCCTTAATCAAACTTTTCGTAAGTTTAGCTAAAAGGTAGGCGAGTATTTGGCTAAAGTAAACAAAGAACGGTGGTCCGCAAAAAGAGAAGTAGATGAACCATAAGTTTATAGGTTGTTTTAAGAAATGTTGAGCATGACTGTTGCACACTTTTATCATGATTGTTGTTATTATTAGTATTATTATTGTTATTATTATTGTTATTGTTATTACCTTTATATTATCATCTTTATGATTAAAATAAATGTAATAGACTATAAGGAAAACTTGGCTAGGAATATGGCAAGATAACAGCCTGGGCTGATGTATAGCCATATTCCTTGTATGGGTGCTTAGTACAAATAAATAAATAAAATATATTAAAGTAATGAATTTGGACAGTAAAATTATTTAAATAAATATGAATGCTATAATTTTGATACGCGCCAAAATTATCACTATTATTGTATATAATAACTGGTATAAATTTAAATAAGATAGTTTGTATACTGTGGATTTTCGAAATTTCACAGCTGCATCACTTTAACTAACGGAGAAACTTATGTGGGGAAATGCTGTAAGCTTCAATGCTATAAACGACGTGTGTTTTTAATAAAATACTTTTAAACTTATTTTATCCAAATGGTCGTTACTTTGTGAATTACTCTCATAAATGTGAGAGAAAATGCCTGCCCAAACTGTTGGTTACAATCTGCAACCGCGGTAGCTCAACGACTCACTAGGCAGGGCAGTAACCGTGCATGTGAGCCGATTAGCGGCCCTGATGCTTGAGCGAACAGACATAATGAAATACTAAACTGCAAAGTAAGACAGGTGATAACCCCAAAGAGTAAGGACGGAAAATCTCTAGTCTAAACTTCCCATCATAGACATGCATTTAAATTCAAAGTGAACTTAACAGACTTTTAAAGCTAAACAAATATTAAATATTTGGAGCATTTAAATAAAAGCTATTATTCAGCAATAATAATAATAATTAATATTATGAATAATAATTAATAATACATAATAATTAATAATAATAATCATCGTAATCATAATAATACAGTAATTTTTTTAAATAGCAACGACAATGAAATTCACTTGCTGCTATTTTTAAAACAATCTTCAATTTTCTACTGAACATATTCTTTGCAATCTGGAAATAGTAGTTCTTTTCGGTGATCTCGTGGAAACGAGTGTATAGTTTCGTACTTTTATTCTTGAAGCGTTAGACGCATAGTTAGACGTTATCCCAAGTAAGAGTTTTCGGGCACAAAGATCTACTTGTATTTGCTGCTGCACGAGTGTCTTTGTGCTTGTTGACGATTGCCCTTATTGTGGCTGAGTTAATGGAAAGTTCTGTACCATTCTTGTCTCTAACTTCTCTTTGAGTATAGACTAAAACTGCAATATCCCTTTGTGGATTCATTGCGACAAATGTTGCACGCAGTACAGCGAGTTATGAGCAGAGTTATGCTTTTAATTTCTACAAGTTTCGTGACTTTGCTAGAACACAGATATGCGATGGTAATGAAGGAAGAGGGACTTGGGCGAATGTGTAGAATTACAAACTGCTAATGAATACTCTGCAGCGCCATATAATGGATCTTTTGTTTTACGAAATCAGAACAATTAGTTGTGGTAGTTACTCACACAAGAATGATTTTACTTATTGTTAAGACAAGAACGGAAATGTTTTAACATGACTTCTTCCTGTTTAATCGAAGTTCGAACTTAGTGTGATCGGTTTATTTGGGACATGAACTCCAAAGCGGACTCAATTTGTTAACTGAAACCTCCAGAAAAACTGCCTATATCTTCAACTGTGAAATAAGCCGAGTTTGATTTTGTCTTTAGAAACGAAGTTGAGAAAACTCAAGGAATCAACAAGTACAAAAACTGATTTGTGAGAAATGAAGAAAACAAAATTGCTTAACATGTATATTTGGTACGTGCATATACACACACACACTTATTTTTAACTGCACATTCTATAACTTTATACAGTGCCCGCACACAGGTTCTAAATGCTCTAGTGTATTTGATAGAATTGAAAAGAGTTGGACGATTTTCTTCGCATTCTAGTCAATGGAAAACTTGTTGGGAAAACGAGGCAAAATCTTTATACGAACTTATAGTTAGCAACATACGAATTATTAAACGGCAGGCTTCAATTGATGTACTCTCAAATCACTATGTACTCATTTCAAAGAACGCAAAAATAAATAAATAAAGAGCAAATAATATGCACTCGTACAGCTTCTAATTGTCTAATCAGTTTGATAACATTGAAAAGTGGTGGTAGACTTTGTTCATAGTTTGGCTAATGAAGGCCTTGTTGTTTAAACGAAGTAAAATCCTTATAAGAACCTTTATAATTAGTAGGCATAGTTGGCTTCAAGTTACTCTGAAACCACTGCCGTTATCAGTTAGGACTTTGCCGAGAAACGCCAGGTTGTTGCGACCCGACTTAAGATTACTACTTCAAGGCCGTAGAATCCTGGCCACTGCCGTTATTGGCAGGCTCACGTGTGTGGAAAAAATATGTTTTTGGAAGCTCCAAGCAGAAAACGAACATTTAAGAAATGACACCTAACATATCTTTACCTCGTCAGCCTGCTAACCTCCTGGTTAAATGCGGCTTTATATTATATGCAGCTTTACAGTATAGTTACCGAAAGTTCTAGCGTGTAGGACAACCATCAGAGTTCTGCAGTATGAGCCGCAGAGTCCACCATTTAAAACACATTACATGAAGATTTACTGTCCATTAAAAACATTTTTAGACTTGTCTAAAATCATAATATGTTTAGAAGCTGCTTAAAATCCTTAATTCGATAGGACTCGTAAATGACTAGCCAAAAAAAAATGATAGGGAGCGGTGTGTTATGGATAAAGTAAAGCAGAAAATGAAAATCATCCTTGAGAAAACTTGAAGATAGTAAATATCAAACATTTTACAAGGCTATCATGAAATAGCGCTTACAACGCAATATTATCTGTTTGCCCCTATAACATCCTCTGTAGTAGAGAGAATATTTTCCAACTACAAACATTATTTAAATAACAGACGAAGGTGTTACAAATGTGAAAGGTTTAAAAGGTATGCTCCTGTGAATCGTAATGAGTTCGAAAATGGAATAGGCGTTGAAAATGTAGACATATACATTTGTATCGCATAAATTCATTTTGTGAACTCATTATATGATATTAATTATGTTATTGTCTCCAGTTCTACAGGATGATTCTCAAAGATCATTAATAATTTAATCACCGTATTATGAAAACAGTTTGTTAGTACTTTTGTATGACCCCGTGATAGTTGGTCGCCCTCCGTGGTGTAATGGTTACCATATAGCCTAGGTCGCGGGTTCAAACCCGGCAGAGGACGACGGATTTTTTCGGCACATAAAAGAACCTCAAGCCTGATAGAGAAGCCCCTGAGAAAAATTATGCGGTCTTTCACGCTCAGTATAGCTGAGAACCACAGCAGTTAAAGAGCGTCCATAAATAAAACCCCATTTCATTTTCCTGCGAGAGTTAGCCTTGTTTATTGTAGCAGTTGGCTCATACTGCTCTTCTATGCTCACAGCGTGCACATATTGTATCCAAGTCCTGTTAGGCCTAACTCTGGTCATTATAAAGAGTGAGAAAATCAACGACCTTGAGTCACTGGCGGGCAGGTAATGACGGTCTGGAGAGCTAACAGACTCTGCGAGGGATGGGGTATGTCTAAACTGTGTTGTCAATCAGTAAATTCCAGAAACACTTCAACAGTTAAATTTCCTTTCGTACTGGTTATGCCTAGAAATGTCTCGGCCCAGTAATTAGTTACTTGAAAGTAATGGAAGCAAGCCAAAACATTCTTCGATATGTACATTTTCATTTTATGGCAGTATTCAGAAGAGCTGTTGGCTTCGCTTGTTTCTTACTGCTAATGCGTAACGTTACTCTCTCAAATTAAAATTTCAGTAGAACTATTTATAATTAAGTTACGCACAAAACAGATTTAACCATATAGTCTTGAAATAAAGAATTCAAATCCTTTAAAATTCTTCAGTTTATAGCATTCGCTTTGTTAGCATTTCACACCAGTAGTTCCAATTCTTTGTGGATTAATTTTTATTGTCGTTATGCGCTCCACAGTTGTGGCTCTCTTCCTGATTTAAATTCTAAAAAAGACTTAAGATTTTCCATTTATTGGCTCATGCTAGTTGCTGATGCAAATATTCTCTTGAAATTTACATAAACGAACAGCATACCCACATACTGCTTATAGAATAATAGAGAAACTGGGTGTACTTTCTTGATAAAGCGCCATTTCCCATTGTGCTATCTTTCACAAAAAACAAAAACAAAAAAATACCCACCTTCTGTTTCACGCGCGAAGGGTTCTCTAATTCTCAGACGTTCCTGCATAGGTGGTATAAACATGAAATTTGCCATATGCTTCCCTTCGTTTTCCAGTGGACATGGTAGTCAATCGATCATCTCGAAGTTTCGGAAACCAGTATTTCAGCTATCATTGTAAAATTTAACTTCAATACATCCGCAAAATATGTGTTGTTGTTTGTTTCGATTAAATAGTGTAACCTGAAGTAAAACGCTCCTACTTTTGGGTGCTTTTCTTACAAAGGTAAGCTTAATCCGCAACAGACCAGCCTGCGACTGGAATAGCTGAACTTGTTAAAGCGTGCTTCTACCGAATAACAGAGAAAATGGATTGACTCTTTTTTTTTTTTTTTTTGAACATTTTTATTTACCTGACCTGTATTATGAAACTTAAATTCGACAGATTAATGGAACCTCTTTCTAATAAAGCTACTCCTATATAGAGCAGAAAATTGCAGTGACTAGTTCTATTTCGCATAGCACTGTAATATTTGCCGCCTTCTTACGGACGCTGCGATTGAAATTTTACAGCTGAATGATTTATGAAACATAACTTTCAAATTGTACAAATAAAACCGGGAAATGCGCCTACCTTAACTGGCTAACATTCTTCCCAAAATCAATGCTTTCCTTTACACACTCACATTCAAAGGAATCTGTTTATAATTCTCGAATGCTATTATCCGCTTAAAGGCTTTATTTTGAACATGCATCACTAAGGTTTATATTAGCTTACAATGCATATAAGGAAGCGCTTGCATCTCCTTCATGTTGGAAGGTTTTGCTCAATAAGAAGGAAATTAAATTGTTATAGGCACAACAAAAGAAAGAAAGGAAAAAACTAAAATAATTTCTTTAGAAATGTTGAGTGAAATCAGCATGATTACATTTCGTTATAATAAATTATCCAGTAATGCAGCACAAATAAATTGCCGTATGAGTATAGGACCCAAAGGTATCGAAGGCAAATTGATTTAATATATTATACACTGTAGGAAACCATTTAATAGTATACAAATAGTATCAACTGTCACAAAATGCATTTTAAAAATAGCGCATGTCAGCGAATAAATTAATGGTATATTAGGCAGGGTACAACACAGACTTGGATTGCTTGAACGTGAGTCAATCTTTGTACCTATCAGCCTTACCAGCTTGTTTATTTCCCGCACTATACAATGTTGCCATGGGTCCAGAAGTGTGCCTTTATCCTGATTCTCCATTCCCGATGACAATAGATGATCTCGAGGAATTAAAGACGTTTGTAGTGCTCCATTTCAGAAAATAAGACCTCTGGAGGTGAAGATTGAACCACCACCTGCTGACACTTTTGAATTCATGGATAGTGATACAACGACCTCGGCTCCTCATCTGGGAGGTTTAGCTCTATTTAGCCAATATCTGTTGCTAATTTGGCAAAAAAAAAAAAAAAAAATTCGCAAGGCGGAAGTTTGTAGTAGCCTCACAAATGGTATAAAGTTTTCGTTTATTTCTAGATATTCATTTACATTCCTTTATAGAATTATCTATATTCTAGAACAAACATGATTATCCCAGTTTTCAGTTTGGGATATAATTTCCTTTACTTGCTTTTGTTAATGCCAGTCAAACGATGAAATCATTAAACAGATGTAAAAGTTTTAATGCTGATTTGAAAATACGGTCATTCGAATTCAAATTTCTATTCATACACGATTCACAGAGTTAGTCTTTTATCTCTTTATCATCATAAAGTGTTAAATGTGCATGCGTGAAACATCGTTCCCGTTATTCTTTAACTCTTGGCATTCCTTAAACATTAGATGCAGATCTTGTCCATGTTGCTGCTAAGTGTTGACAGCAGCAAAGAGGGGCGAATTATGAGGCGATTCTTACAGTGTCTGTAGAGAACTTATACTTGCAAAACACGGGTTCGAGACTAAGTATAATTCTATTTTAATATTAACTCTTTTATTGAAATAATAATACCAATATTTCGATTATTTAACACTTGTCTGACAACACGATTAACTCATTATGGTTACTCGAAATAAATGAATTGAGACATAATGGAAACACGAGAAAGCACAAATTTACCTATTCATTGCAAACAAGATTTCATTTTGACCTCTAGTTTGGAAAGCACCACTCTGCTGCTACATCAAGGCAGATAGTTTGACTATGAAGTTAAAAACTACAATAATTATTAGGTATATCATATTTTTAAGTTTATAATATCAGTGGTACCCATACATCAGCATGTATTCAGTATTCATTCCTCCGTCGCATATGAACTTGAATCTGAAGTACAATATTGGGAAATTGCTTTTTCTACAAAAGCGTTGTACAGGACTGTAGATGAATAGGTAGAATCGGACTGAAAAATTCAATGTCATAGTCGGAATTTAAACCAGGAGATCTACGGTGCTAATCCCGGCTCTGGCATTTCTTTTTTCGTTCTGGATCTGCCTATCCATTGTTTTAAAATACCTATTAACGGGAACATGCAATAATTGTTGTATCATGCATTTCACCTTCTTTTGTCTGTCATTAACAAAATTTACCCCCCACTGTTAACTACGGTATCCATGCTTGTGTTAGGTTATCTTCTTTTTTCATTCCCTAAGTAAATGTAATCAATGTATAGAACAAAATATTTACACCATTTCTCAGGGAACTTCGAACTTCTGCCTTGCAAGGTAATTTGACGCCAAGTTAGCAACAGAGTAACACTTCATATTAGGTGAAACAGAGCGCAACCTCCCAACTGAGGAACAGCCGAGATCTTCAAAATTGCCAGCAGGTTCAATCCTCACCTTCCGGGTACTTATTTTGTGAAACGGAACAATAACAAACATCTTTATTTCCTCGAGATAATCTATTGTCATCAGGAATGGAGAATCAGGATAAAGGTTCTTCTGGACAGGCATGAATACGAATATGGCAACATTGTACAGTGCTGAAAATAAACAAAAGGACCGCTGCGAGGTGTAAAGTTTGCTTTACGTTCAAGGAACCCACAACGGTATTGTGCTGTGTTTAATATACCATTAATTAATTTATTCGCTGGCATCCGCCACTTCTACAGTACATTTTCTGATCATAAATACCATTTTTATACTGTGAAATGGATTCCTGTGGTATGTAATAAATTAATTTGCATTTGATACTTTTGAGTCTTTTTCTCCTACAGCATTTTATTCGTGTCGCATTACTGCATAATTAACTATAAAGGAACGAAATCATGCTGATTCACTCAGCATTTAAAAATATGTTTTTTTTTCCTTGGCTAGTAACCATTTAACAATGGATGACCAAAATTAATCCTTTAAGCTGATAATCGTAGTATTCGAGAATTATAAACACATACTTTTGAATGTGGGTGTTTAAAGAAAATATTGATGTTGGAAGGAATGTTCGCCAGTTGAGGTAGGCGGATTTCCCTGTTTTATTTGTAGTATTTGCAATTTATATATTATAAAGCATTCAGTTGTAAAATTTCAATCACTTTGCAGTGTTCGTAAGACGGCGGCATGCGAAATAACACTAGCCATGTAATTTGTTGCTCTATGGGAGGGGTTTTCCCCCCTGAAAGAGGTTCCATTAATCTGTCAAATTTATATTTACACTGGTCAGGTAAATAAAGGCTTTCGAGGAAGGGAGGGAGAGAGAGACAGAGAGAGACAGAGAGAGAGTGAGTGAGAGAGAGAGAGAGAGAGAGAGAGAGAGAGAGAGAGAGAGTTATGCGGGACTCAACTTTTAAGCAAAGCACCCAACATTGGAAGCGTTTTACATCAAGTCCACTATTTAGTCGAAGCACAATAGCAACACATTTGCTGCAAGTGCATTTAAGTTGAATTTACAGTGATTGCTAAAATATGGGTTTCCAAAACTCAGTTAGCTATCATATCGGTTGAACATGAAGGGAAGGGAAGGGAAGCGAAGCATATGACCAATTTCCTTCCCATAACACCTACGCAGAAACATCTGAGAATTAGGTGACCCATCACGCGGTCAAACAGGTGAGTATTTATTTTGTGAAAGATAGTGCATTCTGTACACATGATTGAGGCTGGAACAAATATTTCAGCGAAATGTAACAGTAGGAGCATACTGTTCAATTGCTACAGTTTCATATACTTCACATTATTGCGTTTGCAAGAAATTTATTATATATGTTATCACATTTAAAACGAAGTTAGAGGAAGGAGTCGCTGTAAGTCGCTTTCTCCTTCACGATATTAGAACATTTTCTCCGCATTCTACTTGCCTACGTTAGTTTGCGAGTAAAAGGGACCAGTTTACCTTTATAAACACGCATAATCAGATCAGATATCTTTGGAGAGTGGCATGTTGATGATCATTATTGAGACCGCCGGCGGGAGAAGGTATCCCGGTTCTTTTACGCCACCAGCTAGGGACAGATAGCTACTGATATGGTTCCTCATAAAAAAATTAAATAAAAAATGAGGGGCTGCCTAACGCCCATTCGTTAATTAAGGAGTACAGCTCAGTTCAGTTAAGAAGTTGCAAAATTGATAGTGTCAATGAAGTTCAGTTATGAGTTGTGATTTGATGGTTGTCACACTCTCAGAAGAGAAAGCAACAGTGATACGTGTTGTGCTACGCAAAATGCCTAGGTCTTAAATAACATGTATTTAGCCCAAACTGATGTTCTAATCTGTTACAATGTAACCTTTAATGGCAGATTCCCTTCTAATAATTTTCGCTTTATATACGGGGCCTATAAGTGGCTGGCTAACGCTCGTTTGGACAATCAAGAGGCCACAGAAGTGCCCTTTTTAGCGATTTTGGTCAGGAATGTGATTTTTGGATTTTTGGTGCAAAAATACAGCATATTTTAAAGTATAGCTTTGCAATGATTGATTCCTCTAGAGCGGATGTAACCCACGTTTTGGGCGCAATTTTAAAGCGTTGCACCTGTTATATGTCTATGTCAAACATTAAAGTCATTTTTCTCTGTTTAAATTGTGTTTTATTTTTTCATATTGAAAGCTGTCTTCTCCCATAAAAACATAGCTAGATGTCTGATAACTTTTCTCAAAGCAGTGCAGAATGTGTAATAAAATGACTGGCTGAATGTTTTATAATGATCATAGATTAGTTTTAAAAAATTAATTAGGATTATCAAGCGCTGTTTTTTCAGTTTTTTCCGCTTTGCGATATAAAATAATTGTTTTTAAATATCATCTGGGTAGAACAATTTTCAACCAGATAATTTATTGCAAAGATGTTTTGGAATGTGCTTTAAAAATTGGTGAGTATAGCTGAACGTAGGAGAAGATAGATTTTGATTTTAGCTAATTAAATTGAATAAATGAATCAATATATCCAGAATGAAAACACACATTTAAATTAAATTTGGTTTGGTTACTTCTTTTACTGCCAGTTAGTGCCTGCGCAAAAAAATAATGCTGTAGTTTTAGCATTTTAGAAAATCACTTTTTATCTGTTAGGTGTCCGCTCAAGGAGTTCAGTTCGGTTAGTTCACAATTTGCGAAATTGACGGTGTCTGAGTTGTGACTCAGCAGCTCAGTTGTGAGTCATATTTGATGGATCAGTTATTGTTTTGTTCGGAGTATGTGATACAAGTGCAGCGTGTTGTGACACACCGAGTACCTAAGTGGTAAATAAAGTGTGTTTAGCAGCAACTGATGTGCTTATTTGTTACACTATTATGCTGAAGGGGCTCTGACATGTATTTCTTGGACCTTGTTCTCAAATCTAAAATGACACGAGAAAACGCATTACGGGGTTTGTTGATGTTTTAAAGTGGTTTCGATTACCTAGTCCAAAGACGTGCTGCTTGGTTGTATCGTCCTGCAATATTAGCTCTGAGAAAACCTCTACCGGATAGATGTAAAATAAATCTGGTATTTCATGTGAATGTTGTAATCGTTCACCAAGGAAGGCATCGCACGCAAACAAGCAGCTGTGCTGTTTTTATCCCACTAAAGGCCCATAAACCAAACAGGTGGAAAGGAACACCTCTGGGATATCCCGTTCTGTTTACATTGACCTTTATATACAATGCACCTATATTTGCAGTGCAATTCCGCAATTCACTGTTGTAATTTTTAGATCACACGTAAACTAAGTTTAAAACCAAAGCTGTGATGTGGAACTGGAACGGTCAAGAAAATTGGAGTTGTCTAACTTGGGGCAGTCGACAGAAATGAAATTCTTCTTCTAGAGGTCAAGAGGTGCCTTGCGTAAATATCCGTTCGGGATTCAAAATTGCTTTCGACAGGCGCAATATCCTGGCCGAGCCAGCCGTTAGGGATATTTTTAATATCTCCAACCCTTCCGGCCTCCCTCTGTTTTCACACGCGGTTTCTTACTTTCCGCGGCGTTCCTTTGTATTGTGCTATATTATTTACTTCAGCTTGTATTTACAATGCCCTCCCTCCTCCTTTGCTTCATTAACTCCCTAGGGTGCTTCACAGATGGTTCAACTTTTTACAATACCTGCTGCATGGTGCGTTGGTTAGGACGCCTAACTCTCATGCTAAGGGAATGAATTCGATCCCCGTTACGAGCAAACATCTTAGATAAAATACGTAGTTTGTGGCAAACCTTTCAATACCATACATTCATTATTATTATTATTATTATTATTATTATTATTATTATTAATGAAGGCAGAATGATTCGTTACCGCACCTGTGGAAATTCCAAACATTAACGCGTCCAAAATCCGAAGCTGGTGGTGTAGTGAGGAATGAAGGCGGGAGTGGTTACCTATTTAATTCATTTATTCGAAAAATACCCTTGTACAGTATGGCCTAAAAGTAGAATTTTTAACATGAATTTTTAACGAACTAAAAGCTGTAGATTAGCGCACTGTTACGATAAAATTGTTATACCAGGTTTTACATGATTAATTTCTCACGGCATTTGCATTATCTCTTCAAAATACAAATCGCATTCTTCAGTTTATCACAATTTCTTGTAGCTATATGTTATATTGGTAAGCTCTTTCTTTGACCTAAAACGTATTCTGTTATCTAGTATAACCCACATCAAGATTAAATTGCGGTAAATGGTAAATTTGAAGAAAATGAAATGAAGAACCAAGTGAAAAAACACAAGCCGCAGAAAGAATAACACTAGAACTATATACCACTTACAAAATAGAGCAAGCAGTCACTGTAAAATGACATTTAATCGCTTCGTTGCCTGGTGTAAAACACTGAAAATATGCTCTTGGCTTACTTCGGAGAGAAAAATAAACAGTGGAAACCTGCATAATTGTGGGCCAACTATTCTTAACATTAAAACATGCTTAATTTTGTTGGGTAACTTATATGCGGTGAGCACAGCTAGCGAATCAATAATGCATGAAAACACGTGACATCTTGCTGCACACGTGAGTGATCTCATTCTAAACGTGATCTCTCTTAGTTTCAGCGACAGCAATTAGTTGAAAATTCGAGCGCTGTCTTAAAAAAGTCAAATTTGTTACATTCACACGGGCTTCTCTATCTATTCGGTAACAAACTAGTCTTATTTTTTTTACCGTGGAGGGGAAAAATGCATTAGGCATTCAACCCCCAGCCGAGGTGCAATGGCTGGGAGGATATGTGGGACTTTCCACTCCTCATGCGACATACCCACTAAAAAAACCCTCCACGTTATATCACGTAGATTGCTGAGATAATCGTGCGTTAAAGCTTTGCGCGGTCCTGCTTGTGCACCCGCGTTAGTAAACGAAAGATAGGATGCTGTGCGGCAGCGAGGTAAAGGTTGCTGCTAGGTTACATATAACCATGGAACCTGACTGCAGCCTGAAGGTGAAATTGTGTAGGAAGTTGAAGGAGATAGTAGGTGAGGATGTTTGAATAATCGTGGAAGCTTTCTTGTGTCTCAGACCTAACGAAGTTTCGTGCATTTCGCCACTAGGGCGAGGTCTTTCTCCGTAGGGATCCACTTCCCGTCTGATGTAGTGGGCCTTGCAGTGTTGGGTGGCTAGCTCCAAGTATTCTTACCAATGCTTAATCTTCTCTGTACTTCATGCTGATCAAGATAAAACTCAACAAAAATGGCCTTACTAATTACTTCCTTCTCGGAAACGGTTAACTCTTACAAAGAAAAACAAATGTATATGACTAAATTGTGTTTTTGTAATGAGATTTACGTTTTTGTGTGGTAAACTTTCGTTTCTTTCTCTTACGGTTTACCACTTATACAAAAGTCGTCCAGAATGAAGACGTTTTAAGATGCTATTCCCATTAAACTCAAGATACACTTCCCTTTGTCATGAACATTTCTTAAACATATGGTATTTTAATCAAAATCGTTAGAGCCATTTTATAGAAAAACAAACATTTTCAATGTAAAGGGTAGTTTGGTGTTGGAGAGCTTTCTGAAAATCTTCGTGCTGTATCCTTAAGTAGCAAGTTTGGTACTTAACCGAATTTTCGTTTTTGAGTTACGCTTTCCACCGCTTCTCACTCACTCACTAACATTTTTCTATAAATTGGTTTGCTTTTGTTGTTTGTTTTTTTTGTTGTTTTTGATGCAGGGGTCTGAAAAACTTGTATTTCCGGTGAAATCTCGATTTAATTTTTGGGTGCAATATAAGAGAAAGTAATAGTACGAACATATGCCACATGTGTTGTGGGTGGATTTATTCTGCTCTTAGGACTTCCAAATAAGAGACTTCGTTTCGTAAACATTCTTACTCGGAAATCAAAACCCTACTTTAAACCTCTGTATCATAACGTACTATTAAGTGATAAAGACTGTAGTGATGTTTATTATGGATTGTTTAAGATCTTTAAGAGTTGCCTAACTTGATAACACTTATATACCAAATATAGTAACCATTTAAACAATGCGATAATTTTAATTGTTTTCTCACAGAAATCGTGTGTAGGACAGGAGTTGGATAGGCACAGTCACACTGAAAAATTCAATGCCATAGCCGGAATTTGAACCATGGATCTCCCGGTCTCTAGCTGGTAGCTCATTGTAGAGCAACCCGGTCTCTACCTTGTGGTTTGCCGGGAAACATACGAGTCAGTTAAGACATTTAATGCTATGCCGGCATGTTGTCTTGGTAGCTCAGTGGTAAAGCAACCGGCTAGAGACCGGGAGATCCGTTGTTCAAATCCCGGCTATGGCGTTGCATTTTTCAGTCTGACTCTGCCTATCCAACACATTTAAACATTATTGAAGGAATTAAAAAGAAGATTTCATGTGAATTGCTCAGAAGCCCTTATTTGTCTATTACCATTTCAGAGGTATTCTTTGCAGTATGCTATACATTCAAAGAAACGCGTTTTACCAATTTTTCTTTAATTATCGTGCAAAGTTTTGCCTAGAAATTATTAGGAATTGGGGACGAGTGACATGTAAAACACAGGGACTACATTCAGCTATTTATGTCAAATGGAAATATTTGGTTGATGTGAGAGCGTTTAGAAAATATTGGAGAATTCCTCCTTTTCTAGTATTCTTAGACGACGATCAAGTAGATTTCAACTTGTGAACATTTATACATATAACTGTGAAGATTTCGAAAGAGAATACTTCTTCTACGAAAAATGTTTTTCCCATACATTTTATAATTTATTGATATCTGAAAATTTTCTAGTAATGGTGTCTTCTTAGAGCTACATATTATATGAATGTTAGAAAAATGAGGATAACTTTAAAGGCTAGTTATATTGAATTTGCGATGTAGGTTGTCCTGCCACTATCTCAAACATATGCTATTCTTATAAAATCGTTAGATCGATTTTGGAGAAAATAAGAAGATTTACGAAAATGATTTTATCTAGACTAGCCTGTTCCAACTTTGTTCCGCTGAGTCAGAGCACTCCGCTGAGTCAGAGGAGCGCGATAGCGAAAATAATAGCGTAAGTTCTTGCACTTCCTGCCACATCATTCTGACACGTATTTATGTTTGTAAATATGTTGTGCTTTTCCATTTAGGATCAATAAAGGATGCTAAAGCGAATGTTAGGAATCCCTGAAGACAAAACTCGTTATTTTTAAAAGTTGCGTTATTTTTAAGATCAAGTTTTGCTTAATGTCATGAAACTTGGGACTAAATTTATCATAGTTTTCACTCAAAGAATAGCACATGTGGTATTATTTTCCTCAAAGAAAGGGTTAAAATATGGCACGAATTAAATAAATTGATAATCGCCGTTATCTGCATTCTTTATATCAAAATTACATAGTTAAAATTTATAGGTGTAATGCTTCCTACAATTATGTAAAAAAATCGAAAAGGATGAATATTAAAGAAGTTACTCATACCTATTTTTCATTTTCTTCGTCAATGTACTTGCAAACACAGCTTATATAACAAATCCAAGTAACAAGCACACATTTATACACTGCGAAAACTTCAAAGTGGACGTTGATACGGAGGAAAAAAAGGGGTAAAAGAGTGACGAAAAGCGAGAGAGAAAGAAGAGGCAGGGAAACAAAATGAATGACGAAGCAAAAGGAATGAGATGGTGAGAGGAAAGAAGAGAAAGAGAGAGGGAATAATCCTGAGCGGAGTTGCAGTCTATGCTAGTAGTAGTGTTGGTGGTGGTGATAATAATTAGTGCTGCGAACATTAAATCCAACAAAATGGAGCAGAAATCCTCAAAGCCTTAACACTGTTAGGTCTCGTGGTCACGGCACATAAACTGGTAGACCGTATAACATTTTAGACCAGTTTAAATAAATTAAGATTGTGATAGAATGTTAAACTCTAAGTTAAATAACACCAGCAAGTAAATTTTGTGAAATGAAATGCTCGAAGCTGAGCAGAAATAAATTAGCATACTCACATTAGGTAGACAAAATGTATTCACTGAAGCCAACTTACAATGAGGTAAATTGTTCGAGAAAAATGCCCTGCCTTGCACTCATCCAATTGGTGCTATTGTGTTCATGTAAAATCTGAGGTTCGTAGCAGAGACTCGTGTTTTAAAATTGCAAATATTACAAAATAGAGCATCAGAAATGATAGCCGTTGCTCCCCATGACCTAATTTGCAACTGGGCAGCGTTGAATGCATGACTTTTCTCTATGACATTTTCCCCACGCTATTCGAATCCACTGCTGAATACTTTAGGATGTACATTGTTCAGGACTTCACAAACGATCGAAGACCGTAATATCCTATCCATACTATTATTATAAAGAGAGAAAATGCGTTGGCGTACATAGGGTAATCTCAAAAACCACTCAACCAAATTTCAGTAATTCTTTTACCATTGAAAAACCGAAATCGTTTTGATGGACATGTGGCTATAAACCTCCTCCTAATTTAATTTCATAAATTACTAAAAATTACAAATGATTTACAAAACGCTTTTACTTGAATGTGAACGCATTGGCGGTGTAAGTAAACGTGTTCTGAAGTAGACCATGGCGTTTTTTCAGAATGCTATACAGTAGAAAATAGTTGTTGCATCAAGAATACTACAGTTGACTCACAGAGTTCCTTGCAATAAAGTATAAGAAAACCAGGTTATGGTTTAATGGAAGGAATATGCATAGTTAGACTTGATGTAACACTTCAAATAAAAGAGGGAGTTTAAAAAGCGACAATCGATTATACGTTATATTTGATTCAGTTGCCATTTATAAAATACCGTAAATGTGTATATAATGAAAGATTGTCGAAATGTCTGCATAACCTTTAATACAACAACAACAATAATAGTTATCATAATAATCATATATTTAACCTTAAGTCTGAAATACAATTGACAATGTCAAAGAGAACATGATAAAAAATAGAATTTTTTTGTCATAACTCATAACTTTCCTTATGACTAAATTAGAGTTAGGAAAATCTACAATGAAGTTTTAATAGAATAAATTAAGAATAAATTAGAACTTACAAATGCTATAACGCATTCTGGTATGTTATAAAATTGGGTTACTTTTAGCCTTAAAATTAATTGTGCACTGAAGTTTATGGATGCCAAAAGCTTCTATTGATCCTCCAGAAGGAAGTTTGTTTTATTTGCTTCGTTATTAGGGCGCGCTAAATAATTGCATAAAGGGAAAAACTGCTAACATTAGAAATCAGTGAACCGTTATTTAATATTAGCTGAGAAGATTATTTTTCTCCAATTATCGCAGACGTTTTTGTGCTCTGGGAGTTCGGAATCTTTAATGTATATGTTAAAGGTTTCTGCATTATGTGATTACTTGTGTAGCTGTTATTAAATAACACTGGGACCAAAAAGAAAGTACAACGGTTTAAAATTTAACCTACTTTAGTTATCTAAAGAATTGTTCGGCCACTCCGACTAAGGATTTTTCCATCTCCAAAGCTATGCAGAATTTCCAGAACTTGGAACACTACCGGGGTAAAGGGAGGGGGTTAGGAAGTCGGATATTCCGCTGACATCCTTTGGCGTGATAATTCAGAGATTTTTATATTTTAATTGGCTCGGGACTGTCAAAGTACGGAATTAAAATTATAAGGGTAAAGAGGAGGATTCACAATAAAACACTTGATTAGGTTGTTCCAGCTGCACTCGGCTGAGTCGGAGTACTCGTGCGACCATAGACCTCGGAGCCGGCTAAAAGGGATGTTGATAGGCTAAAAGGGATGTTGATAGCGATAGCGAATATATCACTGGACAGGGTTCATAGAACAGTGCTTGCATTCCAACACTTCTTTCAGCCCTGTGAGTTGTGGGTAACTGTTTTTTGTGCACACCCAAGCTCGAACAGCTTGCTGTAAATAGTCGTAAAATAATTTCATAAAGAACGGATGGTCGTAGATAAAAAAAAAATGTGGATTTGTTATTGAAATAGTTTTAAAAAAGTAATATTTAGTAATATATTTACATCCAGCATTCTGGTCAATACTGGCCACTGAGCATTCCACGTAACTTAAATAAACCAATCAGCAGCTGCGTCGTGGTACCTGAATAGCTTTTGTTTTCCTCCGTGATCTAGTGATAACATGCTAACCTCTAGTTCCCAAAGTTGCGGTTTTAACCCCGGGGGAGGTCGTTGGATTTTTTTTTCGGGCGTAGAAATCCTTAGCACGGCTCATTCGGAAGAGAAGTAAAGACGGTGCTGCCGTGTCGTAGGTTTACGGCCCGTTAAAGTATACCAAACGTGATAAAGAGGCCTCTCAGAAAATCAAGCTGTCTTTCACGCCCAATGTAGATGGGGATGCTGAGAACCACAGGAGTTTTAACAGCTCTATATATGAAATTTAAACAACTTATTTATGATTTAGTAAGTAATTACCAGTGACAGTAACAATCACCGTTGTTCTCTAACTTTATTAGAATTATAACGCCGCAATTATAACCTCAAGATTAGTTAAGAAAAAATAGGTACCTACTTCAAAACTCAAGGTAATTACACTTTAGTCTCAAATATCATCCCTCAACATGTGTTTATAATTATTTATTGATGTAATACCATACAAACGTGCAATTTTCTTCAATTCACACTTTGCGTAATTGTTGGCTATGCATATGAAAGAATTAGTTTTCAAGCGTTGATTCATTTTAGAATTCAAGATGAGCTACAAGGAATTTAAAATATTTCATTAAATGTTGCAGTGTAAACAAGGTCTCTAAATGAAAAAAATGTAGTACTGCCAACTCAGAAGATAAACAGTTAATGAATATAGCATAAAATAAGTACGTGTGTAATACTTTAAAACAAGTGGCAACAAAACGCAACTCGCGTGGCGATGGGACACGCACACCGTTGAGCTCTCTGGCTAGGTGTCGTTTTTCACACGCTGCTGGGCAGTGTATCGCATGCTGCATATTTAGTGACTCGACTAAGTAAAGCCTTTTCGTCACCTCTGCTATTAAATATGCAGTATAATCACATAATTTTCAATACATGAAGAGTGCAGTGCTCTCTAATGCAGTTTAGTCAGCCAGTCCAATGATAACAACAGGGACTATTTCTGTTTACGCAATGTGTATAGTTGCAGAGATTAACCAATTATTTTCTGTCCTTGTTACCTTGGTTTCCATTTAAATTGTATAAGCATTATAGAATAGCTGTTTGTTTATTTAAGAGCATCCCGTTTTGATGTGATAGTTTCAAACACTACATTGGTTTTTAAGAAAGCATTTAGATAGGCAGAGTTGAATGCTTCGTAGCCGTGGAAAATTCAGCACTAAATAACAATATTCAATGTTGTCCGTTAAGTTGTATCTCATATTTAGGACTACATGTAGCTAAGCCACGACCCTTCTAGAGATATAGCCTTTCAAGGGGCTATTTTGCAACTGCTGAGTTACATACACAGAACGCGTCAAACGATTTATTTATTTATTTTTTTTTTTGGTACTCTTTAACGCCCGCTTTTACTGATTGTGACAGCGCAGGCGATGGCACATGGAATGAAGATGGAACACCGGTGGGGGAAACCGGAGAACCCGGAGAAAACACGCCCCTTTACCGCTTTGTCCACCACAAATCTCACATGCGGTCGCTTGGGAACGAATCTGCCGGTCCCCTTGGCCACGCTCGCCAAAGCGTCTCGCTTTGGTGTTTCGCAGCGCAGGAGATCGTGGGTTCGAGTCCCGCCTTGGGCATGAGTGTTATATGTTTGTGTATGTACGTGTAAAAATAAAACAGAAATTCAGTAATCATACAGTAATCAAAGCAAACAAACTAGGTAAATAAAAAGTAGGTTATACAGTGCCGGAGTCCCGACTAGACTCCGGAACTGTATTTTTAAATAAAAAAAAAGTAGAGAGGCGAGTAATCTAACCAATCGGCCACGGCGCTGCATGCGTCCAGTGATGGTGGCATTTTCTTTGATGGTACAAAAACGATATTTTACATAAAGTCCCAAATGAAGTTCCTTGTCAGTATCATTAAATGACAATCTCAGCATAAATGCAGTATGCGACATACATGAAATGTGGCAAGAAATTAATTTATCCTCAATATTTTTCTAAATATTCTTATTTGACTTCTCATGATTACTTTCTATACTACTATTGCAGAAATATTTTGACTGTCCAGCTTCCAACAGTAGAAAACTAATAAAATATACTTTCTTGGACGTGCTTAAATTATTTGTAGGAATGTATCGAGCAACTCTTTTTGTTATAGTGCGGGAAGTTCAAACTGTATTTAACTCGATGTTGACTGAAATTTAGGTGATATGTGTGTTCCCATAGGTTGGCAGGAGGTTAAGAGGCCAAGGACACTGGCTTAACATACACCGCATTACTATTCAGCTTAAACATTTTCTATTTTATTTTTCATTGTTAAAATTTCAAATAGAAGTACACGTGTGATCTAATGTATAAATAATATAAAACCAACTTAACATAACCCAAGCTCAAATGCCTTTATTAGTTTCTGAATTAATTGTTTTTCCACACTCCATGTATAGGGCAGGATGACACCAATTGTGGTTAAACTATGAAGCATGGGACTTACGATATTGTAAATCACCTTTGGGTTATATCATCTCAAAATAATTAGAGATCACCTTGTGGTTCACCAGGAAACATGCGAGTCAGTTGAGGAATTTAATGTCGTGTGGGCATGTCGCCATGGTTATTGAAATACCATATATCTGTCATATTTCCCTTGCAAAGAAACTGAATAATTTGAAGTTTCTGCAAATAACCTGTGAAGTCCTCTTCACTGTTATTACTCTTTTCTATAATTGTGACATACAAAATACGCAAAATCTTCTACAGGAAAAGTTTTAAAATGCACCGTTTATTTCAAACAGTTTTCATAATACTGTTGCTGCTTTCATTAGTTTGAATTATTAGTATGTTAATCGATGTGTCCTTTTTAAGCAGATGAACGTCATCTCATTTCCCTCTATGCTCCTTTATACTTGCAAAAAGTGTAGCAGCATAGTTTTAGTGGAGAAACATGATAAATATGAAACAGATATAAAATTAAATTTTAATAATAGGTAAAATACATATGGAAATACATTTAATATGTATGGCATTTCATGTACTAGCTACATAAGATTCATTTTGGGTGAATAATCCAAATGGCTACGGTGTTTAATGTAATATGTACATTCAAAACACAAAACATAATTTTCATTTCAACATCTTTATTTGTTTTAGCCAACTGTACACCACCTTGGTGTTTAATGTAAGACTTTAAAATAAAAAAATGCTGTGTTATATTCACAGGCCTTTATTTATCTGTATTAAAATATGCAAGTAAACGTTTGTATATCCACTAATAAATAATGGAGGATATAGACAAACTTGAAGCATTGGTTTTTCAGTGTCTTCAATACTAAGAGAGAAAAACTGTTTTACTTCAAATACTAAAGTTTTAATAAAAATTCCATTATTGGTCTTATTAAGAACAGCTTTCGCGAAATCAGTAGAATTTTCAGCTTTCTAGCGTGTATTTTATGGATTGCATTAAGTTTTGAATGTGCAGGTAACTTTTAAAAATTGAAGTGTGAAAACAATTACCTTTTAATAGCTACGGAAATTTCAATAATGCAAACCTTTAAATATGACGTAATTAAGACGACTTTTAAACGTCATAGACTTTGACATTTGTAGTTTAATGTGGCTAGTATTTTTGGATGAACAGTCATATTATCACTGAAAATGGCTGAAATTTCATTCCTACCCCCTTTAGACACTGATATATGGCATACTGTTACGAGATTTCAGATACTTTACAGCAACACACATTGACAGCATTAAGAATAACATTTTGAGAACGGAGATTTGATGCTCGTGAAGCAATTCTGAGCTATTTTAGGTTACATTTTCACCGAATAATTTCAATTTATCAGCCGCTATTCCTGGACCATACACTCCTTTCCTAAGATTTCTTGTGTAAAGTCTCTGACATGATTAAATTGTGGTTTATTAACAATCTGTAGAAACCTACTGGCAACGATTCATAAAAAGCAGTGCGCACCTGTCATGGACAGTTTGTGTTGAAACGCTCAGCAACTACCGCATGTGGGCAACGTTTTTGCTGATGAAGTCAATTTCAAAGCCATATTGCGGTCTTGTTTGAGCGCACAATGCAAGGAAATAAGATTACAAGTAGTGCAAAAACTCGAAACTGCAACTAAATGGGTCAGCGATCAATCGCTCAGGTTTAATGCGCCATGAGCAATATCCTGCCGGTTTGCGTTGGGCTTAGAGCTTTTTTTACTCTCTCTATACGTACTATGCATAGAGAAGGTATTGTATTGCACCCAAAATGTTGTTACAGCGATTTCAACGGAAATGCATGTTTTCAGACCCCTGAATCAACACTTTCTTTTTTAGAAAAACGTCGTCTGTGTGTCTGTCTCTCTGTGTGTGTCTGCATGTATGTGTGTGTATCTGTGGACAGCAAACCTCAAAAACAAACAAAAAAAAACGTTAAAAACCAAATTTGGTATTAAAATTTGGTATCTTCCAAGAATGCGACATGAAGATTTTCAAGAAAATCCACCCCATTCCAAGTTCCCTTTATATGGAAAAAAATAACGAAAATTTTTATTTTCTCAAAAATGGCTGTAATGATTTTGATTAAAATCTCTTATATTTAAGATATTTACATGACAAATAAAATGTATATCTTAAATTTTCTGGGAATAGTCTTTGAAGCTCGTTAAAACACATAATTTATGTTATATACATTTTTTTTTCTCGTTAGGTTGATATTCCTTATTATTAGCTTCAGCTTTAAAATTCTTATACTTTTTTCATATGAGAATTTGTCACCTCCTGCCCATACAAACAAAGGTACGTCAATCACATAGCAACCAGCTTTTAAAGTATATAACTATCGATTTAGCCTATTGTACTCTCCTATTTCCTTCTACGTACAAGGAAGCAAGTAATAAGACCCTTTATGCTAATTTTTTTTTCGATTAGCATTAAGTAAATCAAAGGATAAGCTTTTTAACATAAATTTATTGTAGAGATGTACAGAAAGTCATGGAATTGGAGCATATCTAATTCTTTTAGATATTTCTTGTTATTGGTTTGGGTTTTAAACTAACTTACTTTTCTGAAATGGGACCATACAAAGCAAACCGAACCTCAGTTGTTTCACCTAGCGACCAGCTTTTAATATACTTGTCAACCGCTTTAGCCTAGTGTATTCCTTTATTTCCCTTCTACTTACAAGGAAGAAAATAATAAGACCAATACTGTTAATGTTTATCTCGATTAGCATGATGCTGATAAGAAAGTAATCTCTTGTAAGAATAGTTTATATACGGAACAGCTAGAGAAAGTTATATGAATGGAACACATCGGATTTTTATACTTAACTGAGATGCGCCGAGATTATATTGCATTTTGTATAATATGTGAACCTTCTATTATTAATTACGTAATGAATGATGTATTTATTTATCATACACATAACCAATGAACTACAAAGCATTCGTGACCAACATTCTATGATTATACAGCAAGTATTTTCAGTTTTAAGGGGAGACTAAGTGAAATTTGCCGCCCTCAAAACAAACACACACACACACACACCAGGTGTAAGGGTATGATTGCGTAGACTTCAACAGCAGTTTCCTGACGTTAAGCTGAAACATACGTTCCTGTATCATTTTCCTCTAAAGTGATGGTTACACAAATAAAAAAAAATGGTCAAATGTTTTATTACGAATATGTTACTACTTCTTTACCATGTACTTCAGCAATTAGAATAGCGAGATAGAGCTATAAAATTTGAGTTATTCGTGCTTTGCCATTTGTTGCTAAAATGAGTTATCTAGATCTAAAATGATATTAAACAATTGATTCCAGCGTATCTGCAGCAGGTGATGTAGTTGCCAAGCTTAAGACCACGACTGGAATAAAGTTGGCAATTACGCAACATGCTGTAGAGCGGAAAGTCAGGAATGTTGACAGTAATGTTTTGCCTGACACTTTGCACAACCATTGGTTCTGTCAGTGCTTCAGATGCGTGAAACGCATTCAGGGCTATGCCAATCTTAACAAATCAATAGTATTTAGATATACTTCTTGCTTATGGCAAAGCTCAAACCTTTAGATAATTATTTCTGGGGATATTTGAAAAGAAAAGTGCATCATGACGAGGTAACTACCATTGATGATCTTCGCACACGTGTTTTGGAAGCACCTAGAGATAGGGCGAACCCAGAAGCTCTATTGGGTAGGACAAAATTGGCTAAGGAGATGTGTTGTCTGCTTAGATTCTAACGCAGCACATTTTGAACACCCACTGTAAATAAACATATCACATTGTTGACGTTGCAGTTATTGACCATTGCTAAATTTCCTGTTTAGCAAAGATGTGGCTTTGATTTAATTATCCACTATACATCTGAATGAGGTGCTTCCATAATTTGATTTTGAATTTATTTTATCCTTGATCATCATACTAAGCCTTATGCTTAACCATTTACGTATCTTTAGTTCAGGTCTCGTGAATATGATCGGATAGCTTGAAAGAAAGTCACCCCACTCCTCATTAGTGGCAGTAGCTGATAATAAACACACAGGCACGTGGAGAGATTTTACACACAAACCAAAATAAAACATGTGGCTCTTAAGTCCTCCGCTGTTGCCAGACTGTTCAGACAATGGATTCAGTAATGTTCAATTATCTCCGTTACCTTTAAAGATGCCTACACACACACACACACACACACACACACACACACACACACACACACACACACACACACTCACACACACAAACACACATTTACACATAAAATAAATTGGAATTCCCTCTTCAGTTTGATTTATTTTATCATTGAATGCTTAATACCCTTTTTATATAGGCTTCTAAACATGGTACTTGTATTGTGAATTTCTGCAGTGCTTCACAGGAAAAAGCTCCTACATATTTTGTAGTAGAGAGGTAAACTTTAGCCTATATATTATGGGAGATTGTGCCCTATAAATTGGCACCACGGTTAACGCATGATGCTTCTATGCTCAAGCCATTTAATTTCCTTTCTTATAAAGCATGTGCTAATTTGTTTTCTCATTTTTGTTTTGAACAGGTTTTTCTGTCAGTGAGATTTTCTGACATAAACGACCCGTTTTCTGACCCGTTTTTTCAGAAGCTATTGAAGATAATTAAATTAGGTTTTAGAATGATATAAACAAACCCCTATATCATGTAACTTATGTGCTTTGGTGTTAACTACATTGTTAGCTATGCAAAATATTCCTAATAAATGTTAATCAAAGAGTGGTATAATTGAGAACAAATCATATCTTCCCTAACAAACTTATTGGATAAAAGCACCAGTGAACTAAGAGGCGATGCATCTGCATGGTGTAAAAGTTTTGGTCTGAAGAAGTAACTGATCATGCATCTGCGAAATTTAACATCGACAAAACGAGGCATTTAATTTCCCCATAAGAAAAACATAATGTCAAATAACTCCACTCTATTGTCTACACAAATTTCAGATACTTGCACTATACTACTCATAGAAAATGATTCACGCATCCATGTTACGTGATATACTAAATGGTTATTGGAATAATTGTTTTTTCACACAAGCCGTGTGTGGGACAGAAGTTGGATAGGTAGAGTCAGACTGAAAATTTCAATGCCATAACCGGGATTTGAACCATGATCTCCCGATTTCTAGCCGGTTGCTCTGCCACTGAGCTACCATGGCAACATGCCGGCATAGCATTGAACTTCTCAACTGACTCGCATGTAAACCACAAGGTGATCTCAAATTATTTTGAGATCCCGTGTGCAGGACAGGAGTTGGATAGGTAGAGCCAGACTGAAAAATTCAATGCGATAGCCGGGATTTGAACCACGGATCTCTCACTCGTATGTTTCCCGGTAAACCACAAGGTGATCTCACCCAATGGCGACTTACGAGTCAGTTGAGAAGTTCAATGCTATGCCAGCATGTTGCCATGGTAGCTCAGTGGCAGAGCAACCGGCTAGAGATCGGGAGATCCGTGGTTCAAATCCCGGCTATGGCATTTCATTTTTCACTCTGAACCTACCTATCCATACTAAATAGTTGCCCAAAATGTTCTCTAACAATGTGCACATAAAATGCGGAGTCAACCATCAACTACTGATATCACAAGCCTTTTAAAAAGAAGTTATTCAATGGAAAGGTTTAATATTATTCGCAAAATTTCAAAAACTTCACACAGAAATATGTAACGAATTTTCATTCTTTAAACAGCTCATTTCTTTTTATAGGAAATGTTTGTCCACCTCAAATGATTTCAGTTGATACCTGGTAGCTCAACCATCCTGTATATGACGTTTGGTGATTCCCTTCGTGCGTTAAAATGAATTCCAGAACTCAATGGGTCTGTTTTAGTTAAGGCCTGACATTGGCGAGCGCTACCTTCGTTTTACCTGAATGAGCGCGGCCTGCTTACCGTCTTCGCTGATAAGCAAGAGGAGTAAAACGAAGCTCGCTCAGTCACGTTCGCACTGGTTTTAATTTGAAAACACCCCGCTGGGATCTACAACTATTTTAATGCACGAAAGAATATATATATATATATATATATATATGTACACGTCAAATACAGGGCAGTTGGACCACAATGTGACAAATGCCTATAAAGGGATAGTTTGTTGGATCGGCTGTCTACCGTTAACAAATAAAGTCGGTGTATGGGATAGAAATAAAAAATGCATGTAATATTTCCAATAACACATGAACACTAGCACTATGCCCGTATTCGTTGTTTTAACTTTCTCTATTTGTCCAATGTGCATATTTGCATAGTAGATAGAGAAGGTATTGTATTCTGCCCAAAACTTCGATAGCGAGGTTTTGCCGGAAGTTCACGGTTTTGATAATCCCTGAATTAGAAAAGAGCATTTTTAGAAAAAGGTCCGTGTGATTGTGTCTGTGGAGTTAGGTATTTACATTTAGTATCTTCCAAGTATGCGATACGAAGATTTACAACACAATCCCCAATACCAGCTACCCTCTACTTGGAAATTTTTTCGAAACGTTCGCCTTTTATAAAAATGACTCTTTAATTATTTTGATACTGTGTATAAAAGATATTTCCACCGCAAATAAAGTGTATATCTTGAATTTGTTGGCAATAGGCTCTGAATTCCTCTTCATTCTGAATGACTTTTGCTTAACTGGTGAACCGTAAAAGATAGACAAGAGCTTACTACACAAAAAATGTAGATCCCGTTGAAATGCACAACTTATGTCATTTACATTTTTTTGTAGAACTAACCATTTTCGAAATATTTATTGTAATTGGTTTCAAAATTCCCAATTGTTAAGTTCTATTTATCCTGGCCATGCAATAAGAACAGAATTTCAATTGCATCACACAGCGACCGGCTTTTAACAGATCTTACTATCGCTTTAGTTCCGTGTATTCCTTTATTTGCCTTCTATTTACAAGAAACTGAGTAATATGCTCATCTTTGCAAATGTGTATCTCGATTAACATGAAGTAGAGAGAAATATTTGCTTCTGTGAGAAAAAATTCTTGCAGAATAGGTATAGAGAAAATCATATGAATGGAACACATGAAATTGTTTCCTCTATCACCAATCTATACCACATAAGAGGAACTATTTTATTTCACAAAAAAGAAACGAAAAAGCGTTATCCATTGGAGCGAAATTACAAGTACTCCTAAAAGTATACCATGAATTTTCTGGGAATAATCAGTGGTATTTTCTTGATTTGGAAAGATATATAATCTTCCTTAACTCGTATACGTTAAGCGTTAGACGAAAACGCACTACACAAAAATGTACAGCTCTTTAAAACAGTCAAAATTATTTCAGATAATTTTTTGTAGCATAAGCCATTTCCGATATCTGTTAATGTTTTGAATCTTCATTCTTTTAAAGTCCTGTCGAATTTCAGTTGTTTCTCGCGATTATATGGAAAGATTGTGGAATTTAAGTCCAATATTTATCCCCTTCTTAAACTTTGGCCATTGCTGTTTCTTTGTAGCTATAACAAAATGTTTATGTGTGTGTTTCTTCAAAGGTTTCTCTCGATTAAAATGAGGTGATAGAGAATGAGGTTTCTAATAATAGTTTGTATATCCACTAATAAAGAAAACAGAGAAAGTCATCTGAACGTAACACATTAGATTTTTAGGGAAAGGGCGTTGTCTGCGTTTTTGTGTGTAATGATCCAAAAACGAAATATGCAATAAATATCAAACTTGATATTTAAGTTCAGTCACCTCCAAAGAGTCGACACCAATGAACAATTAACTTGGTACTTAGGTTTAGCAACCTCCAAAGAGAGGACACGCGGAAGAGAATTCCCGCCCTAAACTACGCTTTACATGGTAGAATTTTCTACGTATAGCCTCCTCATTCCAAGATAAATTTGTATAATTTGGTATAATAGATAAACCTTAATATATTATACGGAAACGTACTACACAAAAAATATACGCCGCATTAAAATATACATATTTTCAAGTAGCGTTGACGTTATTGAGCTGTTTTTCGCAATGTAATAAAAAGAGTATGGCATTTTAAGCCGAGCTTATTGCGACCTGTTTCTTCTTCTTCTTCTATTTTTTTTTTTGACAGCTGGTTCTCGATTGAGTTTCCTCTATCTCCCTAGAACTTTCAAACGAAACACATAATGTAGCTATGTCTGCACTTTTTTTTTTCAACTAACATGAAGCTTATAGAAAAATAAACTTTAATAATAATACTCTTTAGAAGATGTAGAAAAATATGAAATAGTAGGTCACATGAATGCAACAACAGATAAAAGTAATATTAAAGTTAGGAAATGCAGTAAAAATCACAGCGGACGGTATGTGGGCCTAACAATAGCATGTTGCACCTTCAATATTCTGCCTTATGAGGAAAGGTTTCATCACGCAGGAATACAATGAACCAAAGCATTGTTCTCACCTGTTTCAGAACAAACAAAAGGAAACACCATCCAAATAATGACTTGGTCTCACGGAATCACCAGAGACGCTTTGGGTGTAAAGGTGTCGTTTGGAGCAGACGCAATCTACTATGGTGCGTCTTGGGAACATATCGCATAGAAAGAAATGACATCTGTGTCCCTATAGCTGCCCTAGGAAGAGGGATATCATTTAAAGAACCTTTACTTTTTAACCAAGCTCACACTGTAAATATTATATGGCACTGTCACGTAAATAATTCCTGTTTGAACAGCATCCTATTAAAGGATTCCAGTTGGATACATTGTAGATTAGAAAATAAGACTTCTTGGTAGGAGTGCAAAAAAACCGTTATTTTTGGTTAACAGGCTATATCTGACACAGTTACAGCGTATTAACAGTAAATGTACCAGTTACCAGTAACGTTTAAGCTATTTCTTTTCAAAATCGTCACATGATGATTAGCTCCTCATTTCAAATTGAACGATGTCGATACAAAGACTTATTTTGTTAGTTAATGTCGTGTAAAAATAAATCAACGCTGTCATTACTACGGTAATTTATAATAGCAGAATGCATTCGCACTATCCTCTACATTCTTGCACAGTGTTGCTAAATATAAACATCCCATGACGCAGACATGGCAAAGGAAAATGCATCACTGTTGTCAACATCAACTTACCTAAAATTAGGCTTACAGTAACTTAATATTTTCGTAGATTGTTAGATAAAACATGTAATGGCATTTTGAAAGGCGATTTTACTGTGGAAGATCAAATTTAGTTATTATCTAGCATCAAATAAATGCAGCTAATCTCATTTGGTTACATATGGGTGCTAAGCTAATACATAGTAAGCATTTTCTCGCCAGATGATCGACAATGCCGTCCATTTCTTGCAGAGGATTGACACTACGTAACGTTTTGAGGTAACTACAGTGCGATCTAAATACATCCGAACCACTGCGCGGTGATTTTTCTACTGCGCGCTCGGAAACATGATAACACACACCTGCTGTACACAAGGTCATGTGCTGACTTGTTTTTCTCTGCTCTAAAAGTGCAGAATTGAGCTGACGGTGATATCGAGTGATTGAACTATTACCAGTGTGCTTTATTATTTTGTTCTGTACTTAGTCACAAAGTGTATTATGGTCCAGCATTTATTTTCTGCTGTAGAGCGTGTATTTACTTATGATTCGTAAGTGTTAACATATTTTGTGAGTGGGCTCTCAATATTGTATATTGAAAGGCGAAAGTGACCCACATTTAATACTTTTTACGGTCGAGGTTTGGTTCCACCTTCGTGGATGTGTGTACACAAAAAAGTCGTCATTGTTGCTCTGAGAAACTAACATTGTTCATGTAATACCCTTTCATGACGAAAAAATGGTTGTGTAATGCACCATTAGCGGCGAAAGAGTTATAGACCCAATTTTTTCGAGTCAACATTTGAATACGTGAATAAAATTTTGCCTCCATTTTTTAGCAAATTAACAGACAGGGAGAGTGATTTTGCCTTTTTTCAACAGGACTCTCCAACAGCCCTTACAGTCAATCTTTCGATGAGAACAATTGAAAGTGTGTTTCAGGACAGAATTATTAGTAGAGATTTGTAACCCCGTCGGTCCCCCAACCTAACCCTCTGCAGTTTCTATCTATGGGTAACTTAAAGTATAAATTGTAAAAGACAAACCCATACACCCTGAAAGAATTAAAACAAAATATCCTCCAGGAAATTGCCAGCATTTCTCAACGTGAACTACGGCGAGTGCTGGATAGTTTTCTAAAGAGTTGCCAAAGACTATATGGACAACGGCGGTGGCCAGCTTCAGCATCTCCTTTAATAGCATTGGTCAGTAAAGGTTTTAAAAGTAGTTTTAAAAATGTTGCGTGGCTTCATGCGCGCCTTTCTGTAATAGCGGCGAACGCCGAGGGCGCGGATATGCAAAACACCGCGCAGCCTGTTCTGACGTTTTTGGATCACCCAGTAGTTCTCGATAAGCGATACCAATCCACTTGTGAATTATGTCACCTAGACTTGGTAACCGTCACCGTTATATTGGTAGCTGTTAACGCGATAACTAGCTACTGTCCTCGTTACTTTGATCTGAACTGTGTGCCTTCATTACTTCTGTAGCCGTTCAATTAAGGTAACCGTTATTTTATTTTCTCCACTTTCCGAATCTTACATAAATCATTAATTACGAGGCCTTCCTCCTACTTGGTTTCTGTAGTATATTTTAAACACTCTACATATTATTTCTGAATTATAAATTTCATTATGTTAAATTATTAAATTCTTAAGAATTAGAAATTCGAGAGCGCCATATCCCTCCTGTCATATCTCGACTAACTGAATATCATATCTGAAACTTCGAATAATTTAAATATTTAACTGATAACACTGACCTGACCCCGATTTTGAGTACCAAAAGTTTAAAAAGTGACAAATAGCTCTAAAATTAAATGCATATGACACAATAATTAAAACAATGACTAAATCTGAGATTAATTTATGATAATTATTGTACAGGAATTTAAAAATTCAGTATATTTAACACATTTTGTCAGTATTTCTGCTTAACAAATGGATTGCAATCATATCTACCTGCTCCCCGGACGATAGACCCCCCAAACACACTTTCCATAATTACCATCAAATAGCAGTTTTTTTTTGTTTTTTTTGTTTTTTTTGTTTTTTGGGTCAAGAATGCGTAAAAGACGTACGAAGTATTTATTAGTTGAATAGTAAAATATATACTTGTTTAAAGGTTGTCCTTATGTAAACTATCAGTAAATTTTTTGTGTATTCAATTTAAATGCAACAAAACCTCTAAATAAATACATAAATGGCAAAGAAAGACAACATTTTGAAATACCATGTGTATACTCGTATATCTGTATAAAAATGCCAAAAATAGCCAAAACTCTTTAAAACGAATTTTAATATTATCAAAAAAATTTTCTACTTCATTTCAATGTAGCCTTTATAGCTGTGCGAGTTTTTTAAACTGACATAGACTGATTTAAATCTCTCCAAGTAAGCCAAAATGCCTAAAAAGCTGCAGGGAAAAGCGATAAGTTTTTGTAATGTATCTAGCGTGAGGAAACCATCCAGGGCAGGCCTAAGGAATCTCAAAATAATAAATTTGTTGCATAGAAGTATAAAACGTTAAAGAAGTGCCTGTATATTAACTACATTTTAAATTTAAATATAATATTATCTCAGAGACAGTTACTTTTGCACTATAATTTTAAACTACCTTTTCTCGGCACATTCTTATCTTCAAATTGGTGCACGCCAGGTAGTTTTCTGTGTAAATTACTTACATTTTGTATATTTCCCTGTAACTAATGGGATAAAATGATAGAGTGAGTTTTTTATCATGCTTAATTCTGATGTTGTTAAAGAACTATGTTCATATTGTGTAAATTATAAGCAAAACAATTGAATTCTCTTATTTAACACTTATCTTGTCCCAAACTATAACAATAATTGGGTATTAATATCTACAATTTATATACTCTTATACAGTTACGCTATAAATATTTAAAAAAGAATATTGCGTTGAGTAGGACTAATATAGAAGCATGCATTAAAGTTGGTCTACATATGGTATGTTAAACTCTCATTGCTGTACTCTATAATTTTAAATGAACTGGGGTAGGATTGCGGATTTTTAAATTTTCACGGATGAGTATCCTTAAAAAGTCGTCTAATAAACATGTATTTGCATAATATGTTTCCCGTGATAATTTCTTTTTCTTTCTTCTTTCGTTAGTAATTCCTGTGCTGTGAAAAATAAAAGATCCTGATGATAGTGTCATCATATAAAATTACATTATCTCAACGTAAATTAACAAATAATTGTCAAATATTTTTACTGAACTAATGAACTGGACAGAGAGTTAGCGCAGCGAGGTGGAGTTCAAGAAAGGTATCTCATGGGCCTCCAAGACAACCAACCAATACATTATGTATTCTGCGCCAATGGATGGAATCACAACCGACATATCTATCATCTTGCCTATCATTTTAATAAGTAGCCAGTCTTTCTGAATGTTATGCTTTATATAAAACAATACATGAAGTGTCATGAAGGAAATGTACACTAATCATACGCAGTTTTACTTGAAATGCCGACTTAAATTCAGCAGAAGCACTGTTGATAATCTTTCGCCTTCGAATTCCTTTCACTTCTTCGGTTTGATTCATACATTAAATAGAACTGTAACATAAAATTACATAAATAAATATTACGGCGTAAGTTCTGCATTATTCACAACATTTTTCCGTGGTCAAACTTTTCTTTTTTATCTTATTCTTTTCCTTTTTTATTGTAGCTTTACGTATTTTAACCTGGTTAATCATAATCGGAAGATGAAGTCGGTGAAATCATGCTCAAAGGATCTTGGGATCGTTAAAGCTACTCGACATTCATCTTCTCAGGATAAGGGAAAACTCCGAAAAAAATACGTTATTCGGGTAAACTCACTCTTAAGTGAGACTCAGACTCGCAACCTCTTGAAGTGGATAGACTTGATCTGTCATAGTGAACATATAAGTCGAGTAGAAGGCCGAAATCATTAGAGGAGCAGGCGACCATACCTCCAAGAGACAAAATGCCTTTAAAAACAATGGCAGACTGCTAGTACCAGGAGATAAGGAAGAAGTGTGTTAAGATAACTTTTTAAATTGTTTCCGAAACTAACCTTTTGCCTCCAAAGATACCAAAATATTATTTGGGTGTTGTTTGACATGTATTAGAAGATATGTTACAACTCCTAAATTAAATAATGGATGTTATTTCTTTATCTTAGCCAGAATAATTTGTCTGCTTGAATTTTTTTGAATAAGGAGATATATTTTTTCTAGAGTCATTGTAGTTTTCAAAATGTGTAAAAGTAACTTAAAACTGTATATCAAACTACATAAAAAGGTGGGAGGAAACAAATCCTCAATAAAATTCTTTTTGCTTTCTCCTAATAGTAGAGTATATATTGGATTTCATCCAAAAACCAAGTTTAGAAATAGAACGGAAATACACGTTCAAAGGCCCCCCGAACCCAAAATGGTCTTTTAGAAAGGGGGTGTGATTTTCTATCTGCCTGTCTGTCTGTGAACAGCCTAATTCTGCAATAAGACGTTCTATAAACACCAAGTTGGTATTTACTTTCAGTATGAATAAAGAATGTGACATATAGAACTGACAGAAAATTCCTACACCTTAAACTGCGTTTTGCATGGAACATCCTTAGACAATTTTTAATTCTCTCAAAGTGTTTCTAAAATTTGATTACAATTACTATTTGGCGCTACAGACCCATGTGAGCCTTGGCCTCCTTCACAATTAGTCTCGATGCTTTCTTATCTATAATGTTTTCTCTCTATCCTTTCACCTTTATAATCTTCAAATCGTCTGTCTGTCCATCAATCCATTTCATTTTGGCTCTTCCTTTTCTTCTTATCGAGTACAATCTTTCTTTAAATACTCTTAAAAGTATTCTATTCATCCCTATTCGTTCTTGATGACCTATAAATTGCAGCCGTAATGCTTTTATAAAGCGTACTTTATCTTCTCAATTTATAATTTGATTAATTTCTTCATTATAATTTATTCTTCACATACCCAGGGCCATAAATTTAAATTAATACACTAAAAATTTAAAGTTATTTTCGTTTCAAATAGAACGTCTATCTCGAATTTTCTGACAATAGTCTGTGAAGTTCTCTTCCGTCGGCAGAATTCGTACAACTGGTAAACGTTAAAACATGTACCCAAACGTACTGCATAACAACTGCAAGTCTCTTTAAAATACACAGTATTTTATTGTAGTATTATTCCAAGATATCCATTGTTACTGGTTTGAATTTTTTAATATTTTTCACATTTTTAAAAACAATGCTGTCACTGCCTCGTTGCTTTAGCGATGTCGTGGAAAGAGCATACAGCGTCCAGAACTTCTAACATCTGGCTATTGATTCGTCTTCCTGGTTCCCTTTTATCTATAATGAAATGTGTATTGAAGGTGTTTATGAAATGGGTTTTCTCGATTAACATGAAAAAGATGAAAAATAAGCTTTCATAAGAATAGTTTGTAGAAGCTACATGTATAAAGATAAACGATAGTGGAAAGAAAATCATTTCAATGATTGGGCATGGGTGTTATATGTTTCTGCAATGTGTAAATGTTTGTGTAAAGGAACAGTAAAACCAGTAGTCATACAGTAAATTTAGGGGGGGGGAGGAAATGTAAACAGGGGATACAAAAAATGTAGGACTTTAGATTTTATTTAATTTCATTACTATTAGAAACAGTATAAAAGCTTAAAGATATCCAGGGCAGCTACCGAAACGCTGTTAACGTGTTTTCTCCTATTCGAAACGGCAGCTGTTTGGTTTAATGATGGATGCTCTCGCTTGTACGAGGGAAATCAGGGTTCAATGTCTCACCGGATATTGTAAGTTAGTCTTATGTATTAAACTTATTTTGAATTGCTTGCAGTTCTACTGAATAATTTCGTTTTAATTTTCTTGCTGTGAATTCACTTTTTAGCATATCTCAGATACGTTTGGAATGCCACCGTAACAGAAGACAGTGTGGGTGCCCCTTCATATATTTTCATTATATTATAGAAGAATAAAAACACCATTAAAATTAAATAAAATATTGCAACTCTCATAGATTTACAAAATATTGTATCAGGCAACGTGATGATAAAACCTCTACCTTGTAGATAGGCTTGCAAACTACAAATTGCTCACTGCATGTAATGTAACTATATCTCAGCTTTGTTGGTATCATTTGTCGAGAAAACAAATCAAAAATTCCATTTTTCGCCCCGTACTCGGCTTACCCTTCCCGTATTTGTAGGACTGACACCTCGATGCCTGGGGGTCAGAAGCCTTTCGAGGAGCTAACGGAATGAAACCACAGAATGGAGAACCTGTTACAACGGATCGTCCTGTAGCCAGGCATGAACATAAGGAAGTGGATGATATGAAATATAAGCGAAATTGATGATTGGAAAGGAGGTGATGGAGCAATTGGTGGAATGAGTGACGGGGTAAACCGGAGGACCCGGAGAAAACCCACCTTGACGCTGCTTCGTCCTCCACGAATATCAGCCGGTCCCCATGGCCGCGCTCGCCAAAGCGTCTCGCTTTGGTGTTTCGCAGCGCAGGGGATCGTGGGTTCGAGTCCCGCCTTGGGCATGGGTGTTATATGTTTGTGTATGTGTGTGTAAAAAGTAAAACAGAAATTCAGTAAACATACAGTAATCAAAGTAAAGAAATTAGGTAAATAAAAAGTAGGGTATACAGCGCAGGAGTCCCGATCAGACTCCGGAACTGTATTAATTTAAAAAAAGAAAATACCATATGTGGGCGCCTGGGATAGAACCCGGGCCGCCTAGATGGGAGGCGCGGTCTAACCACTCACCCACGGCGCCCATAAAGAATGTTAATAGATACTAAGCGAGTATTAGTGGATGTAATGTGTTTGAAATGGATAGAAATTCGTCCTTATCCAGGGAGTCTGCTAAACATGTACGAGTTTTAGGATTGTTTCCTATGATGTTTTACGGAATACCTGAGCTCAAAGCACAAAATGTAACGAAACATGCAGCAGAAACATTAAGACTATGTGTATGTTTGCTATCTTGAATACTTGTCAGTTTAAATAAAGTTGGTGTCTGGCAAAATAACACCTGCATTAAAAGGTAATCGATACTTTAAAATGAGATTCCATAATATCTAGAACACTCTTTGATATCTGTTGAGTACGTCTCGGGGACACCTGTTTTACAGTTTAGTGGTCTAGAACTGTCATTTGCATTTAACTGGTGACAGCTTAATGCGTTTTCCTTTCAATAAAATGAAGGTACAAACCATTAATTATTTCAAATGCACTGAATATTTCTTCCACTATGGTGGCACCCCACAGCGCCTGATCCACCGGGTGCTACAGCTCCGACTCCCGCCGAAGCAGTTATAATATCCGCGAAACCTCATCACATCATTATAATTAGTTGTATTTGAAATGATAATAAACACATACGTTATCATAAAAAACGTTAGAAATATTCCCTACTCACACATATCTGGCATCTTCTCAGAAAAAATTAATTAATAGTAGGCTGTTCAATGACCGACTTTACGAATTTCTTGAATGGTGTTGTTTTAGTTTTTCCAATAATGGGGTTTGTTGCCTACACTTTATTTTTTATGTGATCAAAGTCAAGTACATTTCTGCAGTAGCATTTTTCTAAATGTTAGTGACAGAGTAATTGGTCCATGCATTTTTCAATTTACTTACCTATGTTGCGCTGTAAAATAACAACACACTGTAACACAGAGAAACCCAATTATTTACACGTGATTCCCTTGCATGACACGAAAATTCTAATATGGTGTGCAATAAATGCATATAGAATAATAGAACACATATTTTCTGAACAAACAATAAGTGCAGAGAGATATACAGAATGACTTAAACCATTTTTTCAACAGCTGGCCGATCTTGAATGTTAGTCAAAACTCTACTGCCGCGTATACAGCTGATGAGTAATCAAATTTAACTCCGTAAACCTTTTATTGTAAGGTAATTAGTAAAGAATTAAGACCCTCAAGATCCTCTCATTTAATTCCATGCGATTTTCGTCGAGATGGAACTGGAAAAATAATTTAGTTACGCTATGCAGCATACACTCATACATTGGAAGAATTAAGAGAAAACATCAGGTTTAGGAATTCCAACATCCCTTACAAAAAAGATATATGCTGCTTATCTCGTTAATTGCAATTGTTAACTGTGAAAAGCCGAGGCCGTTACGGGGATATTGTAATCGTTTCGGCGAGAATTCGAAATGCGGCGACCGGCGCGCGAGCCGCCGTGTAGTGACCGCAGTGTGAAAGAAAGGAATATAGATCAAGGTAGCCGTGGTTCGCAATATCGATACTTATTATTCCTTTATATTTTGGCGTACATTACGAGCGAAGGATAGCAAATGCAAACAGAAAACGGGTTAGAGC
Organism: Hymenopus coronatus; assembly: GCA_030762935.1. Lineage (NCBI taxonomy): Eukaryota > Metazoa > Arthropoda > Insecta > Mantodea > Hymenopodidae > Hymenopus > Hymenopus coronatus. The sequence goes on along the minus strand of CM060900.1, from coordinate 415,279,518 downwards.
TTTAATTGCATTGTTGTTTTGCCGGATAAAATCTGACTTTCAATACAATGTGAATTTAGATTTGTTTCACAGAAACGATTATAGTGATTTTAAGAATCGATCAACGTTTACAAAGAACTGCCGTGTTTACTATTTTACTGGAGACTAAGTAGTAGAAGCCGCAAAAATGATATTTTTAAATTTTATGCAGTTTTTCATTAGTTGAAATATCCGCTTTAGATTCAAAATCTTCTCGGGCTTCTAACCAGGTAAAAACTTGGTCAAGCCAAGTTTTTACCTGGTTAGAAGCCCGAGAAGATTTTGAATTTCAGTTCACCCTGAAGACGAGGAAGATGCACTTTTTCGAAACGTTGGTGTCAAGCCAAGTTTTTACCTGGTTAGACGCCTGAGAAGATTTTTAATTAATACGTCGCCAGGAAAGCTTCAGTTCTTATCCGCTTTAGATTCATATATTGTTGTTGTTGTTGTGGTGGTGTATATAATATTTATATTTTAAAGCTATTTTAAAATTGGTACTACGTCTTCCACTTTGTACTGTGAATTCTGCACCAGTTCACATTAAAATCACATCTGCACAGTTAGAAGCAAAGAGGCGAACTTTAGCCCATATTGTAAGCGAAGTTTTGCTCTACAAATTGACACTACGATTAAGTATTCCAGTTTCTATGTGCTCAGGCATGTGATTTTTTCCCCTTGACAAATATATGAGAGTTTCTCTTCTTCATTTTGCTTGGAACATCTTTTTCTGTGAATGACATTTTCTGGTAGAAATAACCCGTTTTCTCAAAACCCATTCCTCAGAAACCAGTTGATGCTGAGAGCCGAGATGTTTGCTGCATTCCAATGAAGATCTTCAACCCTATATGATAGAGCTAGAAATTTTAAACTCCTAATACTATTTCTTATTGTACGCCTTCCTTTCTCTGAAGAAATTGAATACAAATCTTCATACCTCTTTTAAACAAAATCCTGAATTAAAAAATCTATTATAGGTACTTAAAAGCATTGACGTAGTTAAATGCATGGTATACATCCTCACCAAATTTCAGACTTTAAGCACTTTTCGTTTTTGAGTAAAACGAACATATGAGATAGTTGCAGTTGAAATATAATTTTAAACCTATAACTGACGATGCAGTGTAGGGGAGTAATCGTTAAAACATTCTATGTTGCATTTTAAATTCTATAACCTTTGACCTGGGACTCCCTAGATGAAGGCCGTGATGTCCTTAAACAGAAAACACTTATTAAAGATTTTTAAAAAAATATATATATATTGGGATACCAAAAAGCAATTATTAAGTTTAAACCGACACACCGTGCATGTAAGTATGTGTGTGTGCGCGTGTGTTTAAAGAGTTAAGAGCTTTTAATGACCGAAAAGGCGTATATATTCTCAATAAGAAAGAACAGCAGAATTCTTTACATTTAAAGAGAAAATGTTAACTATCGGCGTTTTAAGCTTCCTAGTCCTTTTACTAAGATGGCTAGTTGCTTTTCTTCTGTTTTCTGTAATTTCCGACAAAAATCTTATCTTATAATTATAAGATGCTACAATTCATAAAAAATAACATCGCTAATAAACAAACTTTCTTTATCAAGGTAGATTAGTGAACTTAGAGGTAATCTTGTAAAAGGTTTGGTATGATATCTTAAATAGGCTCTGAGATTAATTACTGCATGAGTTTAGTAAATTTAAAATTGGTGGGATAGAACTTTTAGCATCCTCTTAAAAGAAGTATTCCTTAACTTCATAAGACACTTCGTTTTCTGTAAAAATGTGTCAAAATAGTCTTCAGATTTTCACTCCTCTGCCAGTGACCCCCTATTTTGTGGTGCTATGTTTGCAAAAACAATATAACCAATCGTTTGCAGTTAAATTCACAGTTTTATTATAATAGTGTCCCAATGATTACTAAATTGAGTAGTAAGCTTCAGGTTTCTGTGCTGTAGTACGTTTCCTTGTAAAGTGTTTTGCAAATTATGTTTTGGTGTCCTTTTTCTGTAACTAAGACGTGTTTTGAAGAACTGCTGTTTCAGAACTTTGACATATTAATTGTATGCTATGTTTATTATTAGATTCACCAATTTTAAAGTGCGTTTTTACAAAAAGAATTGCAATAAGTATGTGCATAAATTTCAAGATTATGAGTTTAAATGTGAGTCAATGTAATGTTGTAGGATCTTGTAACTACTTAAATAAGAGCTACGCCTATGTTACAGATCCTTCTTTACACTTAACATTTACTTCTCTATAAGTGAGGATTCTCATACAAAAGTACGCCACACTTTGGAGATGAAGTTTCTCATAGTTCTGCCACATTGGCTTGGTTTCCTTTTTGCTTTCATATGTGTAAACAGATGTGATGTGATGTTGTGATGTCATAACTTGAAAACTCTTTACCCTAAAATGGTTTTTTGTAAAAGTTTCCTTAATAATTATAAAGCTGGTCAATAAAATTTATAGGGTATTTATGATTGCTATTGTTTAATGTTCTATAGAACGTGTTTGTTTGATACTTTATCACGTTTGGATTAAATATTCAGCTTTGAAATGACTAGCGCAAATTTTAAATAATAAGAAAGAGTTTGCAATAGGCAGAGATGTGTGGAAGTGTTAGTTTAAAACTGTAAGTTTTTTTTCTCCTTTTTTCTGTATAACAATTTCCATGCGTCCACCACTGGGGCATTGATGCACGTTGCTCTAAAGATACAAACATATTTTGTGATATGTGTTCTATTTTTGGTTACTACAGATAATTTTCATATTTACAACGAATACCCTCTGGGAGTGCAAACTTTCATGAACTATACTCATTATTGCTCTGCTGAATGAAGATCGATACTGGCATCAACTGTCAAAGGGCAAACACGAGCTCGCAGGCGTGCTTGCTGATATTTTCACAATCTGTGGTTAACAGTTGTTAATGCGTACAGCCTGTTGGTCTTTTGCTTTTAAGTTTGCTTTAGCTTAGTTCACTAGCGGCATAAAGTTGTAAATTTGCACTATCTCGAGGTTTAAGTACAATTTTAGCGTTGGTTTTATATAAATGTGCCACTCAGAAGTCGGATCGATTAACTCTACACTTGATGACATTTAGAAAATGAAAATCAAAATTCACAGCTTGCACAAAATTCAGGTTTATTGACTGCTCAAAATTATTTGTTGCATTACAATGCTATGACACTTTAAATTTTAATTGTGTTTAGAATAAATCATATAAGCAAGGAAACCTTTCTTGCATAAATTAAATATTGGTGATGTAAAAGTTTTGAAGCTATTCGCTGAAAACATTTCGCTTTTGTTCTTATGAACTTATGCATAATCAGTATAAACAATGCTATAATTATGTTCATTGTTCACTTCACAAAAAACTGCTACCTAATTATTAATGGTACTTCAACAAGCTCATGTCCAGCATGGTGTGTTGAGGGAAAATTGGTCATAGAGCATTCTAATTGAAGGTATGCAATGTTTCTTTCTCCCTATCTTCCTTTCTTAATATCTAATTAGAAAAAACTATGTCCTCAGAAAATGTAATGTACTGTATTAAGTAAGGTTAGTTTTTCAAGTCCAACCCTACGTATTTCAATCCAGCGTACTGGTTTGTCATCAAGTGTGTTCTTGCGGACAGTAATACCACTCTCCAGAGGTTTTGTGGACATAAATTCTCGGCCACCATAAAATAATTTATGGATTTTCTCTGGTTAATTACATCATACTAATTATCAGGTAAAATATATGTGTAATTTTCTTTTCTTTATTTTCGAGGAATCAAAGCCAGAAGCATTGGGAAAATAACTGAAATAATACAAATGCAGCTAGTAAGACCGTACTCTGAAAATAGCCATAAAGAACTCTGCGCTCAAGTGTATACTTCCCTCTACATATTTAGTTACAAACTATGAAGATAGTCACTATAACAGCTGAAAGTAAAGGATTCTGTGGACTTGTAGATATTACTAGCGCAAAATTTGTTAAAAGTCGGCCTTAATTGTTTGGCTTATAAAAACACTAATATTGATTGAGATGCCCACTTCAGTGCAATTTTTTAAAACAGCTGTGAAGTGATATTTTATCTGACAGGTTAAAAAGCTATTTTGTATTTGATAGAAATGTTATTGTTTTATTCTGATGAAGATTAACTATTAACAACGAGAAACTTCATGAATCAATCAAATTAATAAAAAGCTGTCACAGCGTTATGGTGACTATATCTATTTTTAGAACGGTTTCAACTTGAACTTGTCAAAGCTCAAATGAAATACTATTTGATAAATTCAGATGGCTTTCTATGGCCACTATTGTTTACTTAATGTAGTTTCTAAAGACTATTCTTATGAAAGTTGCTTCTTCTATCTACTCTATATTAATTGAGATAAAGCACCGCACATTTAGTTGTAGGTACAATGTTGGGCCGCGCCGTGGCCGAGCGGTTAGACCACTCGCCTCTCACCTAGGCGGCCGGGGTACAATCCCAAGCGACAGCATATGAGATTTGTGGTGGACAAAGCAGCGCTGGGGCGGGTTTTCTCCGGGTACTGCGGTTTCCCCCGCCATCGCATTCCACCGGGGCTCCATAATCATTCATGTATCATCAGTGTCACCACATGCGGTGCCATAAGTAGTTAAAGCGGGCGTTAAACGCTACCAAAATAAAAAAGGTACAATGTTTAAATGACAAAATATTAACAATATACAAAACAATGACAATAGATACCTAGGAATGGTCGATGTCACAGTAAGGTTATTTTGAAATAAATGTTGGGGCTTAAAGAGTTCTGGATCTTTTGTACAGCACGTTTTTGCCTATCTCTTAACGTTTAGCAGTTACACAAAATTATATAAAACTCCTTCGAATGAATTTAACTTCACAGTCTCCGAAAACTCAAGATACACATGTTATTTGGCATGTGAATATCTTAAAAAGGTGGTACTTTAACCAACATTGTCTGTCATTTTTAGTAAATAAACTGTTTGTACATATGTAGTTTAGAATAACGGAGTTGTTTTTATTTTTTATTCGTGCCACGTCTTTAGAGGATGCTGAACTTAAATACCGATTTCAGCACTTTTCAGGGTTTTCGTTTGAGGGTTATTTTGCGCGCCCACACACACATACACCCAAACGCGTGGCCCTTTTTCTAAAAGTACCTTTTCAGGTACACGATAAAACAAGACATGCATTTTTGGAGAAATATCCACTTCGAATTTTAGGCTAGAATATAATAGTTCATCTACTTGCTTTAAATACATAGGCATAGTAAACTTAATTTGCTCACTACAATTTTATATTTAAATCAAAAGATTTTTGCTAACTCCACGGATAAATATATTTTCATTTCTTTGTCTTTAATTAAATTCAAGACAACCATAAAAATAGACCTAATTGGTAAATAGGGTTATTTAGTCACTTTGTTTCATTATACTTTAAGGTTATTCTGTCGTATGCTGTTCTAGCTTGGGTGCGCGCCAAAAGGGCACCAAGCTACTCACGACTTACCGGGGTGTACCTCTTAATATGCAATACAGCGCGGCATTGAGGGCAAGCTATCGTCACAAAGCGAGTACTGTGACTCAAACGAATCAAGTTGGAACAGCCGGCTTTATGGACTAATACAGAATATAATAATAGAGATACTCTCGCTTTCCTTCTTGCATTAAACCGTGAATTGTAGGGTTGGCTATAAATTGCTGAATGTAAAATTTAAGCCTAGAATGTTATTTTTCAGATAGAGCAGTAAATAACGTTTTATGAACAACTTACGCTAGCAATTGTGTTACGCTAAAAATGCTGCATAGTACAAGGTTTAACAAACTACGTAGGGAATAAGGTGCACACGTGGTGTGAAGATGTGCTCTTATAAAACGTAGCAGACCGTGGCATGGAGGGAGGAATTGAAATGCGTAGAAATAGCGTGAAGTAATAAATTAACCCTCACTTCTTTTAGTGCAAGTACCCGGGGTACAATCGATACTGACCCACTGACTGTTCCTCTTGATCTCTGGTACTCGATCACTTCCAATAGTCTGTCCGTTTTACGCTAAATAGCAGTTTAACTGGTCATCGTTTGTTATTCCTTGTATTTTATAGGTGTTGTGGTTCTGCATTAGTGTCTCGCTGTTTACTTTGCTTTTAATATGTAATTGTGGCCCTCGTTTAATTTACTCAGTACCTTACGATAATTTTGATGGTTATCCTATTTGTTTTACTAATATAGTGCTTAAATCAACCAACTTAATTCAATAATTTAGCATACCTTCTCCCGATCAGCTTTGTCCGATTCCGTAGTATAACGGATATATAATATGTCATTGGTGTCAAACTTTTCCACAACAGTAACTGTTTCCAAAATTTCGTTGTTATATGTTTATATATCCGTAATTAGTTTACGTTGGTGACTTATTCATGTTTCTTTTTCATATGGCGTTATTAGTGGTAAAATTAACATGTGGTATAAGTAGTTGATTTTTTTTTCTTTTCTTTTCTCCATGCTGGAAGTAACCGAGTCAGTATCACCTAATTTGAAACAATTTCTAGCCAAATATTTGTTACGATTACCGTAGCATATTTAGAAGAATATTTTACTTCCCATGTAAACGATGGGCAAACAAACATTTTTGGAGCGTTTCACATTTTTTTCGTAATAAAATATCTTAATTCCAGGCTAAAGAATCTCTAAGCATTGAACCTGGTACGAAAAGAAATAAAGTTGAACAGTTTCTGGAGGTTAATAAGTTGGCCTACGAAGGGGTCTCCAGTACAGCGCAGCAAGTAGGCCCAATGAACTCTTTTTGCTTCCTTCGTGACCCTTGTGATAAAGAAAAGAGGGGGAGATCCGAAGAGCGACAACATTCGACAGACTTTGTGCGCTCTTAAGGACCGGGTCCCTAACGATTACAACATGGTACCAATCCCAGTGGAGGCTAGCTCTGGAGGCCCCATGGCAGTCCAGACAGCTTCTAGGAAGGAATTCGGCCCCACCAAACACCAGGGTGAAATCTTTCCAGAGCGGAAATTCCACCATCGTGCCGCAACACACCAACTGCCATCGCTTGGATCTACAATCGTGAAACAGATGAAAGAAAATTTTAGTAGAAGGGATACCATACCACCATTCGCCTACCTGAAACAGGAGAAGCAAATGATAGAAAAGTTGTGGCAGGAGAACCACATCACCATTCATATTCAACCAGGAGAAACTACGAAAAATCCCATGGTCTAAACAGGCGGCCCGAAGGTAATCGAGTTGCATGCGTTACCGTGGGGTCATATCTATAAGTAACTTGCTAGTCTTTATGCAGTGACGTCGCAAGTTACAAACCATCCAAACCATTGTACAATATGTTGGCGTTTGTAGAAAGCGTTAACCAGACTATGATTATCTGCCCGTCGGTGACTCATGGAGGCTTTTGTTCACATTTTTTAACAATTGTTAGAATACTAATATTTGAAGCCAACTTATTAAGAATTTCAATGCCTGTGTATTACCAAATGGGGTCAGGATCTGTGTATAGTTTAACAATGACCGATGCTTTTGTCGTAAAAATTCAGAACCATATCTGGGATTCGACTCTGGATCTTCGGTTCACCTGCTAGATTCTTGTAGCTAGAACTGGCATGTCAAGGTCCCCGAACTCGTATTAATCCATCTCATGCAACTAACATTGAAGGCGAAATATTAGAGATACAAATAAAAGATATTTTGCAGAATTTTAATACAAATATTTGTTCCTCGCCATGGTAGCTGTAAAAGTAAAGAGCAGCGGCAGCACGAGCCGCAGATCTGTGGATCGAGTCTCGGCCATGGCATTGAAATTGTGGAATCTGATTAAATTTTCCAGCTATTGCTTGCATGCAGTTGCTTTGAGAAGAAGAAAAATGCAAAATCAACCGCTACAACATAGATTATAACATAAGACTTTCAGATATTTTCGAGACTCACGAAATGTATGTCTTGTATTCTCTGAGAATACCCTCAAGAGATTCTCTTCATTCTAAATGACTTTTGCATAACCGCAATGAAATGTTTCTATACAAAACATGTAGATTTTCTTACGGTACACCATTTATGTAATATAACATTTTGTTGTGCAGTTAACCATTTCCGAGATATCCCTGTTGTTGGCTTGTATTTTCAAAACCTTTTTGTAGGGTGTTATTTCTGGTAATGCAAAGAGAATGGAATTTAAAACCCATCACATAACAAACCCCGTACCACCTAAATCTATTCCCAGCATGCTAGTGCAACACGTGTCTTTTTTCCCCTATCTCTGATTTTCCAATTACAAATATTTTCACAAGAATGAGAGAGACATAGATTAATTATAGCATTGCAAGGAAAGCATAATATTAGTGAGTTAAAATCAATCAGAGTCATTACTGAAAAAAGACGTGGATCCAAAGCTTATAAAGGAGCGAGGGTTCAAATAAAGGCTCCCTATTCACAATAAATATAAAGAGAAAAAAAAAGCAGTGGTGCTTTGGAGAATAAATATTAGACATTTATGTTTATAGTAGTTTTTAATTGTATTTCCATCTTCAATTTACTTTCATTGTGCATTTAATTAATGTGATAATTATCCTGTAGTATTTATATCAATCAAAATAGTAAATATATATAACATAAGCATTTATGTATAGTGAATATCTCTGGGAGAGTGGAGTAAAGCAAGCCAATTGACATTAAAACCTCTGTGGCGGAGGTGGGGGATTTCCCTCTCGACCGCTCTGCTGCATCCGCCCTTGTTCCAAACAATAAAAACTAAAAAAAACAAAGGGAAAAATTCACTGAAAAGCGTCGCCTCTTCCTTCCTTGCATGAAAGATGCCCGATTTGACATATTTACGACTTTTCATTTGTTACTACACTGTTTTCTACATTTACACTCTGCATTCTTTCGGCACTGTACCTAAAAGCATGCATTTTGAGCAAAATGTCGATACACATTTGTAACTCTGATGCAAATGGTTACTCATTCTGCACTGCCAGGCCAGAGGCTATAAAATGTATTTAAATGTCCTGGCCGTCTAAGTCTAAAAGTTTCATGGAATAATGAAGTTTCTTAAAATTAATGTTTTACTTGAACACTTTAGAGCAGATAAATATTGTATTTACAAAAGTGGAAATCATAGAATTCTAAAAAGTTCGGAATTAGGTGGTAGAATTCTCTTTACATATTATTTCGTGCTTCTTTCTCGTCACAGATTTTAGTTCGTCAAATGATTGTGGAGTCCCCTGAACTCTTAAAGAACGCCCGTTGGATTCATAAGGTACACCCTAAAGTCATCACTAGGTTGTCCTTTTGAGTGTGTCAGTGGTTGGTGTTGAAGTTTCTCGGACATAAAAATTCGCTGAGAAACACACAGATTCTTCTCTTCTTAACCTTTGGACGAAACTATTGACTCTTAAGGATGCTGTGGGATCTTACGTGTGCTGACGTTTAAGCAAAAATGACAAAATTGCGATTTTGGATTATAGCGTATAATATACACTGCGAAACATTTTGGTCAAAGCTTTTTTCATGATCCGACATTTTTAAGAGCCCAGCGACGTGTACCAATGATTGCATACTAGTGCAGATACACGGTTAACTATGAGCATACCAGTTGTGGATACGATATTATGACTATTCGATCGGATGATGAAGCTGCACGACAGTTTTCAGTTTGTGTGTTCATGGAGCTTGAATATAAATTCAGGTAGAATTCTGTTCTTTTCTGACACGAACAATGAATGCGTGCGAAAAATTACATTCGAAGCCAAACGGTACGCTCTGTCACTCATACACAGCATATTTCAATTATTGGAAGCCATCAACGAAGCGGCGTCAGGGTGGGTTTTCTCCAGGTCCTCCAGTTTCTCCCTCCGTTCATTCCACCATTTGTTCCATCATCGCCTTTCCTATCATCCATTCGCGTCTACATTTCATATCATCAAATTCCTCAGGTTAATGCTAGTGATTGGGTTAGTCCCCCATCCCTGGATACTCTATTCGACCCATTGCCCGTTTGCTCAACAGGCATATGACCCCAGGATTAGCTTGTAAGTCCTGGGAGGTGTAAGTCTTCCATATGAGGAGGGTAAGCAGATGGTGAGATAAAAACCACCGCTTACGTAAAATGAATAGTGTGAATTTGAGAACCATCACACGAAATAAGAAAAGAGTGGTAAAGGAGGCATTTCCACAAGAGAAAATGGTCCAATTCAGAAAGGGCGAAATAGGAATACTACTCTACAAAATCCGTAGCAAAAACGCTTTTGTCCTAAATGATATATTCAGTGGTACAATTTCAACCACACCTAGCAAGCCATAGTGGGCTAGGTAGCCCTCTTCTGTCTGGTAAATTTGAAGAAAAATGTGCGAAATGCAACTCGGTTATCTCAATATCCAAGGGGATACGCAACTCCAATGTCTTGTAAATAGCGCGGGTACACAACTAGGATTCCTTTTGGTGTTTATTCCGCAACTAGTTTACACCAATTCAAAACACCTATGAACTGCCTATAACCCCGATCGACTCGTTCACTTCTCCTTTCCGTACTCATTATTTTCCTTACTTTTGCCTACATAATCTCAAATGTATCTAAAAATTCAAACATGCATCTTGCCTATGATGTTTTTATCCATTGGCTCAAAACATTTATACTGAAAAAAAAACCAGGACATTGTGAATAACAATAACTTCATAGAACAGAAATGTACATCTCTACCAATAATCACGTCAATGTAAATTAAATTCTCTCATTTATTTTCACTGTACTATATTATCAGAAAGTATCAATATCATACTTCTGACAAATATAATGGGCCAGTTAGTTTTAGAAAAGTTTCCATTTCTATTCGCTAATTAAAAATATGTAATTTTTTTCGCTGAGAATCCACTTGAGCTACAAGTATGAGGCCTTGCACAGTCATTTTCTTATTTACTTATACTAAGAGTGTCAGTTTTCAGGCAAATACCTTAAAATTAATAAAAAAAGGTTTGAAAATTCAGCCCCAATGCCCCTTAACCTTGTGTTCTATACCATCTCATGCCGTTCACAGCTTTTAGTTCTTGTTTTTATTCCCTCAAACTTACTTTCGATTAAAATTAAATTATTTTGTTTGTTAACGACATTGTCAATTCACAAGATTAGCGCCACCGGTGTTCAGAAACTTCGTCCCGCAGAAATTATTTAACATGTCATTAAATCCACTAAATTGGACTTCACTTTTAAATACATTTAACAAGCATTGGTCTGGGCTGGGTTTGAACAGGTGACCTTGCGACCAGGAGATCAGCGCCTAACCAGCTAAGCCACCGGGACTAACTTTTACGACTTACTTTCTGTCATATATATTATGTGTCTCGTGTCTATTCATGTTTTGTTAGTAATTATGCTCGTATTTTTCTTGAAATTTACTAAGTCGCCTTCCGCGGTGTAGTGGTTACCATGCCAACTTCACATACCCAAGGTCGCGGGTTCAAACCCGGCGGAGGACGATGTATTTTTTCGGGCGTAAAAATGCTTAGCATAGCTTCCTTCGGAAGGGAAGTAAAGCCATTGGTCCCGTGTCATAGATTTACGGCACGTAAAAGAACCTCAAGCCTGACAGAGCAAAATTAAGCGGTCTTTCACACCCAATTTAGAATGGGACGCTGAGAACCACAGCAGTTAAATAGCGTCCATAAATAACACGCCATTTACCTTTGAAATTTACTTATTCCTTGTAAGCCATTAGAATAACCACTGCTTTTTTGGGGAGGGGGAATTCTTCTTCCAGATAAAATAATAAGCTTCACTTTGCTGTTAAGGGAAGATTAAAAGTCCTCCCCCAGCAATGTTTAATTTGCAAAATTAATGATCCACTACCTCAAAAGATATTTGAAATATGAGACTGAAATTGTGTCAGAATCTAGATGCATGACTTCTAAGTGCAATTTAGTTGTTTATTAAGGAAGAGTGGAGCTCTTTCTCAATTATCCACATTTTGATCAACATTTATCAGTAATTCCTTATTTAGAAACTATGATATTAACACCAAAGTAGATCGACAAAGGCATTTAGAAATGGTTCATATCATCCTAAAATAATAATATTCAACAGTTTCTGAGAAAACTGAACATTTCATTAATAAAACAAGCTGTTCAAAGGAAAAGATGCATAAAATAAACTTGCATATATTTGCAAAGAAGGAAGCCACGTGACGTGAGCATGTGCTGCCATATATAACAGCGGTGCCAATTTGTGGAGCAAAACTTCCCTTAAAAATGGGCTAAAGCTCATCTCTCTGATCTCTCTCTATCCAGTTCAGGTTGGTTAATATCTCCATGAAGGCGTGAGACACACACAAGCCATGCGTGCTTATTTTCCCCGAAAGTACGGGATGGGAACGTTGGGAGGCGTAACACAGAGTACAGGCCTAGCGATAACAGATGTTGAAGTCATTTGCACGAAACTAACAAAAATGGAGGAATTAGTCGCGTTTATTAGGTGCCCAAATATTCAATGTATGTGTTATCTAAAACTTAAATTTTCATAGAGAAAGAAATGAGAGCAAAACTTTAAACACCTTTAATTGGAGAGTAAATGCTTGGGACTGTATTGCAAATAGAGTTTTGCTTGTTTAGTGTGAAAATTAGTTCGAAAGCTTTATGCAAGGCCCAGCATTAAGTATGGAAATGTGGTCACCAGAAAGCAAAACTGATAGTTGATATTAACAAGTATTGTTCATTTCGCGGCCTATTTACCACCGTGCAAATTGTATCAGGTGGTAACATTTTGAACTGTTTGTAGACAGACTGTTACACGTTGAGAAAAAACAACTAACACACTGAAGTGGATACATATTAATGTGCCAATTATAAAAATATCTGTTTTATAACCCTATCCTCCTGTATAGTGAATTAAAAATAAAATTCACGCTTATAAGACTGCGAAAAATAAAAATATCGTTTACCAGTTTTTGTTACTTAGTTATCTCTTAAACATTACATGATAGCTTCCGTACAAGCCTTTTGAGTGTTTTACAACCTTATTCCACGAATAACCAACTCCTCCTTGCCTATTTGAACTCTTAGTTGCAGCACATTACATGCGTACATATAGTAAGAATAGGAAGTAATGCATTTCATCCAAATATTCGATATTTAAATTTCACCAGAAATGTATTTTTTCAGGTTTCCTGAACTCTCAGAAAAAAAATTTTTAGAAAACGTGTGTGTCTGAATAGTATAATTAAAAATGAAATGTTCGATAAATACCAAACCTGATATTTAAAGGTCAATGTCTTCGGAATATGGAAACGGCAATTTTCTAGAAAATTCCCCACCCCAAACTACACTTTACTTGGAACATCTTTTGCTATTCTTTATTTTCTCAAAATGGCTCTAATGATTTGATTAAAATAACATATATTTTAGATATTTTTATGTCGTATAACATTTATACCTTTAATTTTCTGGCTTTAGTCTGTGAAGACCTCTTCATACTGATCGACTTTTTGGTAATTGGTAAACTATAAAGAATAGATAAAAGCGAACTACACAAAATATGTTGATCTTTTTAGTGCCATAATTTACGTCAAATGGCATATGTTGTGAGGTTAACCATTCGTAGGTGTTCTGTGTTATTGTTACTTTAATTCTCAAGTAATTCTGCCTTTTTTTCTAATATGAAGCCCTATTCATGATCTTATAAAGTTCACGGTGGTTTAAATAGATTACATGGAGGTCCACTTTTAATAAATCTGATTAGCACTTTAGCCTACCGACACATTCCTATACCTACAACGAAAATGTTAATTTATAAAGCACGTAAATTCCGATTAACAGATGCAGATAAAGGAATAACTTTTATAAGAATATCGTGTAGAAGAGCTAGTAGAGAAGGTTGTATGAATGCAACCATAAGCCTTTTTTTAAATCTTCAAACAAAATCGTTTATTCCTTTATATTTGGTCTTCCGAAAACGCTCCTTTTAGCTGAAATAGAAAGCGTTCTTTGTGTGTACACGTGCTCAATTCCATCCCTTTCTCCTGTTCACTTACAGCACCGCAAAGTCAATACGTCGACCACAGATGTGTAGTGTGTAGCCTAGGGCAACACTTGCGTCTCTTCAAGCCGGACACAAGTCGGAAAAATCGTTGCAGGAATTCCTGCATTGAGGCAGCCACAGGGCAGCAAGAAAAAGCAACAACTAAAGCAGTGAGAGGGAATAAAAGTGCTGTTAGTTTGAGCCATCAGATGTGATCACTGATTATTACCACCTTCTCGTCATTGTAGGCGCCAAAGCAATCAGAATGCATTGGTTCCTCTTCAGATGCGGCAGTTATTCTGGATTATCCAGCCTTCCTGCTACTTTTTTGTGACATCTGTCTCCCTATTTCGAGAGATTTGCATGCCGATAACTGACCGGGTTATGTATTCTTTTTTCGTTGTAGCTATCATTAGAGCATTTTATTATGGTTCCATTTATACCAGCCCTTTAACTGCAATGGTCATATCGCTGGTCTTTTACCTTTGTAACACATTGCCAATCGTTGTTAACTCGTGTACAGTTGTCATTGTACAGTAAACCCTTTGTAACCTGGAGACCTATAGTTCAGTATAAATTATCTAACTTAATGGGGTGTCCAACCAAGACGGAGAAGAGTGGTTTGTTTTCTGCACTCAATGGAATAATGTAGGCTACATACTGCCAAGTATTGTTGTATGCATCAAATAAAAAAAATGCAAAAACTAAAGTGCTGTGTTACAATTCTAGATATATCAAATCAATTCAGTTGAAATACAATACGTACGCTCGTGTATATGTATGTATGTATGTATGTATGTATGTATGTATGTATGTAGGTAGGTAGGCAGGTGACTTACCAATTGTCACCGCTTTTTGAAAAAGTGTGTTAGAAAATACTGCATGGTATTTTTAACACACACATTTACACTTTCATTTCCAGACTCTGGAGCGAATAGGGAATAATATTGTCTAGAGAAAAATATCCACCCCCAGCCAGAATCGAACTTGGGATCTCTCATACAGCTTAGGTAAACTGCTGAATCGTTACAACTTCTTGCAATAAGAGAGCTAACTGACTTTTACTAATGTTTTCCGATTGTCTTTCGTTTCCTATTTTCACTTAAGAGCTGTAAATGAAGAGAGGACACCGAAATTTGTGTAATTTTTTTTTTTGCTACTCTAGATACAATTTTATATTTTAAAACACTGTTCTGTATGTCGTTTGAACCATGAAATCTGCAACCATTCACAGAAAAACACTCATTATTGCTACACATTTTGGAATAAATATATAAACTTAAGCCCCTCTTTTATGGGAATATTTTTTTGTTTCCCCTTTAGCTTCAACGGTCATATCGGGGGTTTGACCTGTAAAACAACTCGTATTACAGTAGATATAGAAAATTAGGTTAATCAATTTTATACTACTAAAAGCACGCACATTCACTCTCACATGCATGCTTACAGACTCAGGGGGGATAGGGAATAATTTTGGTTAAAGAAAAATTCCCCGCCCAAGCTGGGAATTGAACCCGGGACCTCCGGGTGTAAAGCCAGCTTGCTGATCACTCGATCACGGAAGCAGTCATGGAAAGTTTTGTTTTACAAGTTGGCACTACTAAGATCTAATGTAGCTTTTGTGAGCTCAGGCCATTCTGTTTCTTTCTTCACAAAATGTGCTAGTTTGCTTTCTCCATTTTTGCTTTAAACATTTGTTTTGAAAATATGTTTCGTCCTTATGTTTCTTATTTCAGAAAAATATGCTAGTTTGTTTCCTGCATTTTTGCTTTAAACAGATTTTGCGGTGAATATCATTTTGTGATATACCTTGTTCTCATGAACTATTATTGTAGCTAATACAATTTTGGGATGATAAAAGCAACTCTTAAGTTCTGCTTTGGTGTTTAATAGCATGATTGGTTAAGTCTTAAAAAGTAGCTATTAGCTGTAGAAGAATATAATTGGGCTTAGAAGGCATGCATCTACATTATTTAAAAACTTCAGTCTTGCATCTTTAATAGTTTGTGAGGTAATTGGTCAGAAGCTTAGCAGATTTAACAAAGGCACCAAGGGACTTTCAATCTCCCTCTAATGTCTTAAACTGTTCATCCTTATTACGGGAAAAAAAAGGAAAAAAAATGTGTGGGCCGTTCTATCAAGTTAGTGCAGGCATGGTGCTATAGTATATTTCACCCCCCGGCTGGGCCTGAAAATTTGACCAATAGATAAAAGGATCCAAGAAACATGACATATATATATATATATATATATATATATATATATATATATATTGCCACATGGCAGAACGGTGCAAAATTCCTACCGTGGACAAGGAACGAGAAATAATCATCTTTGAGCCATTTTTACTGCTAAAAGAAGGGGCAAGAACGTACAACGTAAGCAAATTTTTAATTAGAAAAGCATGTTAGTATGAAACACATTGAATTCATTGCAAAATTAATGGCGGTGTGCGTGAAATACGGACAAAAGAAGTGCACTGAAGTTTCTAAGTTTATTTTGACCGTGCGTATTATTTGTATTTGTTTGCTCTAAAGTGAATCCCTGACATAGAACAACGTTCAAGCAAAAATGTTGTTGTCTGTACATTTCACATATGAACTGAAGCCAACAAAAAATACAGGATGATTATGAAGTATGTAGCCATTTTAGGGGAAATTTAAGCCAATTGAGTGAATGCTAACCTAATTTTAGAAGCATAAATTCAGGTTTTATGTATTTCATTTAGTAGGAAGTGTGCGGATTCGTTAAATCGTTAGCATTTCGACTACCACTGTATATTTATGTCATGACCCCCAAAATTAATTACACTGGCTTTATTTGAGTAATGGCAGAGACAGTAAATGTAGTATAATGCCTGTTTCTATGTATGGCTTAAAGTTTGTACACCGCTGCTTTTCTTTAAACAAATGAGAGATGATTAGTTTATTTAGAACATCTCGTTGCTTATTTCAAATAGAGTCTTGGAAAAACAGCATTAAATTCTAACTGTATCTACTTAGTTCGGATTGAATAGTATAGGTTCCATTTACATTTTTTAAGTTAAAATGAAAGGGTAGTTTGTGGAAATCAGTCTTTTATTTGCGTGAATTTCATGTTTTGAAAACTGCATATTTTGAGCCTATATTATTTCAGAGATATTTGTGGTGGTAGTTTTAAATGACTCATCCGATATAATATATGAACATAGAACCAAAAGGATGTCGCAGTGGACATTGCTTAAAACCACCTGTATATAGGTGCATTAGCATACAAACCTCGGAATCAGCTACACGTTATACCCGTAAACTGATATGTTATATTTTGAGATAAAACCTTTGGTTTTTGTTTCATAATATGTAATGATTTATTAAGCGTTTACATGATTTATGATTTTGAAAAGCAAGATTCACGTCGTATTAGGTTTTTATAAACAGAAAGTTTTTTCACAAACTGCAAAATCTAAAAACCTAGAGATTTCCATATTTGTGGGACACAGTGTGGTATACACACTACACTATATTTCTTTTTTGTTTTAATAGACTATAAAGTATTGAGAATATGTCGTAAAATGTTAAACGAAACTTCAATTTCTACAAATAAAGGTAAAAAGGTGTATATTTCAATACTATGAATTATACATTTCTTACGGTGCAGTAGAAATTACAAATCTGAATTTAAATTGTTTTTTGTGAGATCACTTTATCCTAAACTATCACTGGTTTTGTAATGTTTCTCTCAAAACCAAGTGTGGTTATAAATAGGTATGTGTTCCTGGACCTAGTGACTATCTAAATAAATCATACACTTTGTGTTTTTCTTAAATTTGTGAAAATGGCTCCTGTTTTGCGTTTCTTCTTTTCACAAATATTTCAGAAATACTAGGATGGTAGTTTTATGTATTCATCTGGTATAATAGATTCGAACCAGAGATCTAACAATGCTACGAACTTAGATTCAAATTACATTTCTGTTTACTCATTGTGTGTTTAGAACTAATCCACCTTACAGGAAATAATCGTTCATGAACTTTTGATGCCATGAAACACGTTCGTGAACCTGTAATTCTGTTTGATATGAAAAATACTGAATGCGGGATAATCGATAGAAGCGCCCAAGAGATGCTCTGTTTCCCAAGAGCAGTTTAAGCTTTGATTGCGGAATTATTGCCCCGTAGGGAGTTAACCCTAAAATTCTAGTGCCAGGTTCAGATTAAATTCATGCACATTGCATATAAAACAAAAAAGTACCTCGTTCGTATAACTCTTGAGTGCCTATCCGCTCTTGTAATTTAGGGGTGGAGTGCAAAACGATCTTGAAGCTTTGAGTTAACAATGGATTGAAAGGTTTTGTAAGCTTCCACACGTGTTCACAACGATTATTATTTAGTTACGTTTACTAATTAGTTCGTAAATCGAACATTATTAGGCCAATTTCTGTTACAGATTTGTTGTATCTATCATGCATTTTGATATAAAATGATTGAACATATGTAACTGTTTTCTGTGATCACAAGATGTAGCTTTGTAGCTAAACGCCTCTAATAAGGGGTCACAGTCACATTGATGTTACAGACCGGCTGAAATTTTTAGTGAAAATAGATCGAAAATAAAAATACCCGTATCTCCGCTTTGTCTCCCATGGATCCAATGTAGACAAGAAAACATATTTACAAATTAGAATTATTCACTAATACTTTTTAATTCCTTGCATATATCCGTGTTTAAAAAGTATTAGGGGAGAGCTTATCTGTTGAGTTTTTTTCTTTCTTGGAGACACCCATCACTGGGAAAACATATCCGCGGGATGCGTTTTCTTTGCTAAATGACTTCTGCTTGTATGCTATCTTTAGTGCGGTCTTGTGCTCAGATACTTGTAGCCTCGATACGGGCAAAGTTCATTAGCAGCGCCTGTGCATAGTACCAGGCAAGTGATCGTTGAGTGAAAATTAGAGCTTGAGTCAGCGGCTATAACTTAAAACATTATAACTTTTTTCCGTGTATTAAGGTTTCTATTGGAGAGAAAGCCGAAACATTGGCATTTTTTTATTTGATATATTTTCATTATATACATTGCAGCTCAATCTGCTACAATAGTGTGACAATGGTCTGTTATGACTTAAATTATAACCAACTTGTGAATTACTTATTCAGGTAGCTACGAATGTGAACGTATAAACATCGTGTTACCATGATGGCGCGATAGATCCCTTTAATTACGATTTAAGTCGATGCATCATATTATTCCATACATGCAACATGAATATGTAGTTTTTCTTCAAATTTCTCCATATACTTGCCGAGATATTTACAATCACTTAATACGTATTAGGTAGGGCAAGGAAGTTTATGTTCATTACACCTAAAAATTCGATACGGAAATCTCACTCCAAATGCAAGTTTTGAATTCCCTAAATCCCCTCACCCAAAATACCTATATTAAAAAGGCTGCGAGAGAGAGAGTGTGTGTTTATATGAGAGAAAGAGAGAGGAGAAATTAGAGAACAGCGTTTATTAGAAACCAAAGTGATAAAATATTGAAAGCGTTTCTTACTTTCTATTTTCCAAAGAGGATGTCCTAATGATTTTGGAATATTGACAAGAGAAGATAATGTACCTCTATACCTATAGTTTCCATCACTAACTTGGGAAGTCTTGTCTATTCTATTTAAACTTTATGCACTTGGTGAATCTTCTTCACATCATTAAAGTATAAAATTGGTTTCGAACAGTGGATTTTGTAACGTTTGCCCTTTCGAAATATCTGCCGTTGAAGGTTTGATTTTCCATGTTGAAATCCATTATTTAATTAAACGCTTACTCTATCTGTAAGCCTAGTATGCAACCGGTTCTAGGAAAGCGCGATTAACTGGATAGAAAAACGCATTTTATATGAATATTGCAATACAATAGGGACCTCTGCGAACTGGAGTGGATGGATTAAATCATGTGTGTGAGTGTGAGTGCGAGTGTGTGTGTGTGTGTGTGTGTGTGTGTGTGTGTGTGTGTGTGTGTTTCCCTAACAGCACCGGAACCCATTTACAACATATTCCCTTCATTTTTTTGGTCCCACGGTTCTGAATAAGCAGCATACCATAAGCATCATTTTTGCTTCAATTCTGCGATTAATTTCCTTGTCAATTCCACTCTGTATTGACGACAGAACTGAAGCTAGATGCGCAAGCGTAGGTTTCGGAAATTCGTTATGCTCTCCCTCGCTTAGCGGAAACATGGGGCACGTAGAGAATATGTAGAGACCATATTAGAGGAACTCGAAGCACAAAAAGTCTGTTAGATTGATTTTCGCTCTTCATTCTCAACTTGTGTGGGTAAATCAGCTTATCTTTAATCTTTTAGATCCAGTTATGCAGTTCCAAACAGTCCTCCAAATTTATGCCAAGCGATCACTTGTATATTTTTGCTAACGGTTCCAAAACTAAGTCTCTCGTGAAATTGTGATACATTTCAACAGTTATAATATGTATATTTTGTGAGAACCTAGGAGACATACTTTTGCCAATTTCCAATAGAGGGAACACCTATTAGAAGTCTTCGTTCAAACAGATTTTTATACTGTTGAGCTATACAATACAAAATGCCGTTTTGCAACATATAATCGTTAGCGTCATGTAAAACGAAACATACTAACCACTACTACGAGTTGAACATGAATTCCTTAATTCAGAAGTAACCATAAACTGTACGGATGTACTGTGTTATGAGTTCTCATGTGCTTGTAGGGAGAGAAGTTAGGAGCATCGACATGCAATACTGATGGGAATAACCACAACTTTATGCGAAAGAACCAAAGCAACGCGCAACTTGCAATATTCGTATTTTGGATCAACCAGATCTATAACTGAAGAATAACAACCTTTAGATTTCAGACCCCACTTGTTTATTTTACATTTGATAATGTAGCTAGATCTACTAAATACTGACATGACCCAATTTTCTGCGAATGCGGGGTAGAATAAAAAAAGGCGCCCAGATGACTGTATGTTGGGTAGTACACATCCTATTTGTGACACCCCGCATTTACAGAAAACCAATAGAAATTATTTCAAAATTTAGCACACAATCAGATGTAAACAAACGCCTGTATAGAATGCATGCAAATTCTACTATGTAAATTCTAAATCCAAAGTCCTATCCGTATTTAAAATAAAAGCTCAATAATAGAAATTACTTAGAAAATCAAAATACTTCTCGGAGTACATAAATCTATTTGTAACAAAGCAAAAAAGTACCGCAAAATGTCACCGCGAATAAAAATGTCTTTTTATGCCGAAAATAGCACTGCTGTTATGCTGAATTATAACTAAGAGTGGAAAAATCAACTTTCATGTATTTTAAGCCTTCTATTTGCAGGACTGGAATGCACCAATTTTGCACTCATTGTACAGAATATCGTAAGAAAAAGTAATTTTTAGGACATATGTTTAGCAAACCACCTGTATATTTTGAGAAAAAAAATTATGTTTAGGCACATCCATTTTTATCATTTTTGGGGTGCCTTATGAATTTTGAGCACTTTTATTATAGTTTTAGCTGTTTTCAGAAATGGTCTTGCCGATAATTCAATCAAAATGTTTTGTCTTTTTCTTTATGGCATTATCCACTGAGTTCCAGGGTATTTCATTCTTTTGGAAATATCTGTTTACCTTAGGCTCTAGTGTGTGTGTTTAAAATTATAGCCATGTTTTTTGACCCTTTGTTGCATTTAGTATAGACACTTATATGACTGTGGGTTTCAATACCTAAGCAGTAACCAACTATAGTAAGGATTGATATGTCCATTTTAAAAGTCGTTCTGGAAAGTGGCCATGGACATTACTAAATTCCTTTTGTTGCTGTTTAGTCAGTTTGTTTTAGTACCAGACATGATATAACATTTCCTAATATAATTTTTGTATTTGTTTACAGGTAAGTTGAGCTGTAGACCATTCCATAAACCGTAAGTTTTGCCTATTGTTATTATTATTATTATCATCATCGTCATCATCATCATCATCATAATCATTATTACTCTACTACTACTGCTATATATAGAAATATATGGCTTTCTAATTACTGTTTTGAACATCTGTGTTCGATATTCAACACATATAGAAATGTTTAAACGTAATAGCTTCTTCACTGAATTATTATGATATAATATCTTATTTTTGAGGTATAAGTATTCATACTCATGTTTATTACATGCTGATGTATATGGTCCAATTGGCAAGCATTTGAATATACATATGGTATTTCCATAACTTATTTAGGACGTCGGGGTAACTTGGTAGTATCGTTCATAATTCCAATTCTAGAAGTCTGTGGCTCAATTCCCGGCCCCAACCAAGCCTTTCTCCTCTGAGTAGCTCATATGGAATAACCTCATGGCTGAACATGGTTCGGAGTCCTTTTAAATGCTGTAGGTCCTTTGATTCTATTACACTCATTAGCATCGGAGGTAACGGAAACTGCCCGCTTAATGCCTCCAGCTGGTAAAGAAATCCAGTCATAGCTTGTTTGGAATGAAGTTTACCTGAACATTTTAAAGACCATATGGAGAGATTTGAAACAAGCGTGCGTTATCTATAGTCAATAAGTATATTTATTTCCCTTCTTACACAATTCTACATTGTGTTAAAATGGTAGTATTGCACTGCCTTACGTAACTCACATTTGACGTAGAGAAGTATTTTTGGAGGAAGCATTTGCATCTAAGCTCGGTAACGACATACCCAAAACTACGTAACGGATTATCTACCCAAAATATGTACACACGCAAGGTAGTTCAGAGTGCTCTTTAATTTAGAAACGCTGATTTTCGTACATATGCATTAATAGATGGTCGTCTTCATATAGTAGTTGTTTATCAAGCGGAAGGCCCGGGTTCGTCTCCCGGTACCGACGTGCGGATTTTCGCTCTTTGGGAAATCAGGCCCGGGGTTCACTCAGCCTCGTTACGTCCTGAGGGGCCAGCTGAGGAGCTACTTGATTAAAAGTACCGGCTCCAGGTTCAAAAGGCCGCATATACCGACCAGGAAGGACCAGGGGCGCTGACCACGTCCAGTCCTCCAGTAGTTACTGCACCCCAAGCATGATGCCTTTTGTGGGCAGAGGTCGAGTATGCAGCGGCAGGCGGTTTGGCCTTTCCCGATAAAGGGCTTTTACGCTACGGGGTTTAATTTTTTACTTAACAGATAATGGCACAACTGTATATATGTGCTCAGACATTATACATCACGAATCCTTTGGAACACATTTACAATGGCACGCCAACAATTTAATGCAGTACTTCCACGAGCAAACAACATTTTACGGTAAACTTCTAAAAGGCGATTTGCCAACAACTCATCCACCTCGGCTAAAGCATCCTGACCCAAAAACCTTAACCCTACCTATGTTTTCCTTGTAATAAGCACTAACATTTCGATTACTTTTACAACGTTTCTATGGCCGCAATGCATTTATTACTATAAAGCTTCACATTATAATGATTGAAATAAAATTTAGATATGATAAGAACTTGGATAAACTATAGTAAAGCTTTTGACAATGGTAAATAAATTATAAACCCAACGCTTATAACAACGCAGTACGTATAATTTATCGACATGATAACAATTTAACAAACCTGGTGACATTAAATGTGAACCATCATATAAAATTACAAAATGCAGTCACGATAAAATTCCAGAAACACTAATGTATCGTTTTGTGGTGCGTTACCATTGCAAACTGAAAAGTCTAAGACAGCAAGCAAAGTTTAAAATGCAAACGACGAAGAAAAGTGGTCAGCAATTGTATTGAAATTAGTAATGTTGAGATTTGCGCCATAACAGAATACTTACCCCGGGATTGGGTACACTAGTTGGAGATACCAAACCAACTCCCTGATCCAAACTGCACAAGAGTGGAAAACCCGGAACAGTCGACAAGGGCGATAAGCCTGGCATAAAATAGAAACACAATTACAAGATACCATGACATCACTTAGGCTCATAATGTTAACTGCGACAAATACTAGAATCAGAATTTTGTATCAGTAGAAATAAAGACACACACACATTCAACAACATTGGTTTTTACTCTGCAACCTTGAAAATATGAGCTAACTTTATTTACAACATTCATTGAGCTTGAACGACAGGAAGCAGCATGGATAGACTAAACTTTCTATCATCCTCGTCCATTAGCGTAACATAGCATGTGCATTTTTGCTTTCTCTACGTACTACGTTCATGGTGTATAGAGAAGGTATTTCATTACACACAATATTCGATACTGAGATTTCACCGGAAATACACGTTTTAGTGTCCCCTGTATAAAAACATGTTTAAAAAAAGATCCGTGTGCGTGTCCGTGAACCGATAACTCAAAAACGAAAATGCAATAAAATACGAGACTTAGAATATAACTATATCTTCCAAGGAAGTGACACGAAAATTTTGAGGAAAATCCCCCCACTCCAAGCTACCCTTTACATGGACAAATTTTCGATTTTCTTTTATTTTCTCAAAAATGGCTCTAACGATTTTGATTAAAATACCACATATTAAAAATAGTTACATTACAAATAAAATGTATATTTTGAATTTTCTGTGAATAGCCTCTGAATACCTCTTTATTCTGAATGAATTTTTTGTTGGAGTTTGCATAACTAGTAAACCGCAAAAGATAGACAAAAAGTTAATACACAGAAAATGTAGATCTCGTTAAAACACACAATTTATATCAGATACATGTTTTGTGGAGTTTTCAGTTTTAAAATACTTAAAATTTTCTCATGCGGGAATTTATCGCTTACTGGCAAAGCAAAGAAACTGATTTCATATCGTTTTAGCCTAGTGTATTTCCTTTCTACGTATAAGGAAACTAGTAACAAGATAATTTTTGCTAATGTTTATCTCGATTAGCATGCAGTAGATAGAAGAAGTAGCTTTTTAACAATAGTTTGTTTCAGAGATGCAGAGAAAGTCATATGATTGGAGCCATCAGAAATTTTTTAATCGAGTAAAGGAGAAGGCCTGTTAGTCTTCTTGTCTAGCCTGAACTAAAGCCCGGCAGTTTTCAATATGGTGCCTGGAATAGAAACGCTGAATTAATGGGTGCTTCGTTATCAGCGAATATCGAAAGTAATTATGTATGAACCGTGTCGAGTAGTAATTGTTGGCAATCAAATTTAATCACAAGGAAAAATAAAATTTTAGTGAATTTCCCCGTCTCAAAAAGAAATTTTCTTAACTTCTACTGGATATATTCCGCTGAGAGAAAAGAACGCCAGTTCCATTCTGTTGGAAGCTGTAAGGCTGTTGAAGATCCACAAGCTTGAGTATTTACGCAAACCCTTGTCCGCTGCAAACCGATGTCCATAATTTGTCTTTTCAGATCGCTATAAATATGCAAATCACGCGGTAGAGAATCTCGGGTGTGGGGGAGTTGTCGGAGCCTAATTCTTGCCACTTGGAAGCCATTTGGATGGCGACAGTGCAGGCTTTGTCGTGGAGAAGGAGATTGCCGTTCCATAATGTTTCCTATTTTGGCACATGTCGCTGTTCTGCAAAGTTTCTCTGGGCCACTTTGCACTGATTGTGGTTTGGGAAAATGTCCTTGAATTGAAACTACGGCGTCTTCACTTTCCTGGGCTTTCTCCACGTGGAGAATGTATGCTTCAGCAGTCTTTGTAATAGAACGACAGAAGCAAATCACACGTCTCAGCTTCGTATCACGCACTTTAATCTTTGTGCATTCCGCACACATGTTCTGCATTTTCATTATCATTGTAATGAAATAAGAGTTTTACACAGAGAGACTTGCTATAATAAACGGAATGGATATTTAATTTTGCATGCAGAAACTTCTATACACCATACTCGCTTTCAGTTGATTAGATCTCACATATAAGGGGTGTCAAGGAGTTCTCTTGCACACACGATACAAGGGAAGATTAACACATGAATACCGAGCAAGATGGCTCCACGGTAACGTGTGAGACTCTCAACCGCGATGTTTAGAGTTCGATTTTTTTGGACCTGCCACTCTTACTTTGAGCTTCTTGAATGCCCAGATGGCTTCTCTGATGCCGCACATTTCCCTCTCCTACATTTCCTGTAATCCTCGTCATATTTCAGGGTCAGAGGATCAAGAGAGTGAGCTCCGGAAGAAGCCTATGAAACAGCAGGTGCTTTGTGTAACTCTTTTTCCTGACGTTCAATGTGTGACGAACACCCTGTGATACCTCTTCAAGGGGATGAAGGCTATGGGGGTGGTTCCACCGGCGTCAGGATCTCACACCTGAGATGTTAGGGTCTCCTCGTACCTCCGAGCCGGTCGTCCCGTATCTTCTCAACCTCTATGTCATTTGCTTCACTATTCCTTCCGGGAGGTTCTGTAGATGCAATAGGTCCTGTATGTGCTTCCATACGGAAATCCTCCATATAGAAAGCTGTAAATTGTGGACAACTGGAAGTGAAGTACTAAAAAGCTTGTCACGATAATTTTCAGTACCTCTACATTCATCTGAGATTTCTGGCACTCTTAAGATTAAATTCTGCATCTAGAACTACATTTACTTGCAACACTCTCCGGTACCTGTTCACTCATAGAAACCAACCTGAAATTCTAAGTTTTCTATCAATAACGACTCTGCATTTTCCTAGGAATAGGATACGGACAGAGAGAATGCGGACCGAACCAAGGTGTTTACTGTACCTATGAGCCAGAAGAGGGCGCCCCCAGGAGGTAAGGACAACGTTAGAGGATACGCCGGGAGGCCGGAACCAGGAAAAACGGCACAGCAGTGACAGCGTTCCCACAGTTTCCAGATTGAAGCACCCCGACTGTCTTAGAGCCAGACCGGGGATCCCGTTCCACAAACGGTCCAACACTCCTGCCAAGGGCAGTCCTTATCCCGGGAACCGGCCGAAGTCGGGGAACTAAGATAGTCAGTTTGAGCGTTGGCACCGAACCAAGGTGGTTATTGTACCTACGCTCCACGTGGGGGCATTCCCGGGAGGAAGGAATGAGGTGAGAGGATACACTAGGCGGCCGAAATCAGGAGCGAAGGCACAGCAATGACAAGGTCCCAACAGTCTACAGATTGAGGTACCCTGACAGCCGGACAGGCAGACCGGGGACCCCGCCCCATAAAGCGATCATCATCCCGTCAACTAGCCGAAGACGGAAAACGGAGATATACACTTTGAACATCCTTTTCCCTGACACGCCGCACCGAGGACCATCACCGACTCTTGAAACCTGAAAGTAACCAACGAGATGAAGGATGAATGAAATGATAATGGAAAGGGCTTGGAGACACAGGAAATTCGGGGGATGAAAGAAACCTACCCAGCACTTGTCTGGAGACCCGGGGAAAGCCCCAACAAACCCATATGTCAGGCAGGCCGGCCATAGGAAACAAACCCGTGACCTCACGAATGTAGGCCTGAGACGAAACCACTGAGCTTTCCCGCTCGGTTCCTCCAGAGAAGAAGCTATTATAATATTACAAATATGATGTTTTATACTCAAATGGCTTTCTCTGCCCATTATCTTTTTCTTTAATGCACCTACCGTATGCAAATTAGTATTAAAATCTTATTTTTCTATATGCTTCATAATAATTGAGATAAACTTTTGCTGAAATGGGTTCATACACAGTTCGTTGTAGGTGTATACAAGGGGATAGAAAAATAAACGAATTAATTATTAGCGTTTGAAACGTAGGTCTGTATGTTGATCTTGAAATCGCACACGTCTTCCAGCATATTGATAGAAACAACTGAAGAGCGACAGCGCAGAAGGTAAACACAAGGGGATCTCACCGATAAAAACAGGTAACTTAAAGTCGCAAAAGGGTGTTGCCATGGTAACTCAGTTGATTGGAGCAATCAAACGGAAACCGAAAAATCCGTGGTTTAAATACCGGCTATGACATTGACTTTTCAGTGTTATTCTACCTTTCAATGTTTATAACAATTTCGCTAGTAAAATAGTTATAAACAATGCCACTCTTCTTATAGAAAATACAAGCTACTTACGCCGTGTATAAAATTATCTGAGGCAGATATTTTAGTATCGGCCAATTAATTAGGAATACAACATTACCTGGTATCAAAAGCTTAGATGGAATGTGACATTCACAGAATAAATATGAAAGTCCCCTGAAGAACCACATTTTAAACTAACTATATTTATGGTGTTTGATCAACTCTTAAAGCTGTTACTAGGTTTTGAATCTCCCACCATCGGAAACAAATGACAGACGCTATTCACTGCATAGAGATGTGTTTGAACACGGAGAGAGCATTTATCGGATGGTATTACATTCTCGGAAGCAATAAATGCCCTTTAATCAAACCACGATTGATTGCTTTCAAAGGCACTATTAAACGCTATTCTTTTATTGTGCTTCCACAATGTGAGCGAAATAATCAGCCATTAACTTCATGAAACGTGCACATAGAGTATGCATGAATTAATGTCACATAACACAGAAAATTAAAGTTCAGGAAAAGTTTTAGTTTTAAAAAACTGTTGCATAATGAACACCTCTGAATCTTGTTCGGTAATGTACAATTATTCTCAGTGATTAATATTTGTGTTGTCATCCTTTTTAACTCTCTTCTACTTCTTCTTCTTCTTCTTCTTCTTCGGATTACCCTTATTTGTAGTACTTACACTCCCAAGGACTTACTAACCAATACCTTGATCAACACATAGTATGGAAATGAAGAAGGAAATTAAATGTAATCATGAAAACTCGTAGGAAAACTCGCAGATCAGATTATACAATCCAGCATTCATTCCATCGATCAGATTGGTTGGCCCAGGGGTTTTGAATCAGGGAGGATCTCTAATTCTAGTCACAGATATTAACCCCTGAGCCATCTCCCTAGATCTTCAAACCCACTTATACTTTTTTTTCGTGTTTATTCTATCGTGGCAAAGTTAACTTCAAATTTGATTTTTGAAGTCTATTAACACACTTTGCAGCACAAGCAAATATTGTAAAAAATAGAAAAGAAAGAAAAAAGCATAACAGAAAGAAAGGAGAAAGGGGGAAACAGATAAAAATACATTTGGATGTAACGGGATAAAATAAACACAGACGCGAGTTTCGTTAGTTCAGAACAAATTCTCAAAAAAACCTGATATGTTTCATTCACATATCTTTCTCTATATCTCTGTAACAAACTATTCTTAATAAGTTGTTTACTTCATGCTAATGGAGATAAACAGTAGCAGAAATGTTCTTATTACTTAGTTCCTTATAAGTAGAAGGGAAATAAGGGAATACATTAAGCTAAACCGACAGTCAAATGTTCTACAATGTGGTTGTTATGGGATTGAAATCAGTTTCTTTGTGTGGCCAGGAGTTGACAGGTTCCAGTGTGAGAAAAGTTTAAATATTTTAAAACTGAAACAAATAACAAGGAATATCTTACAAACGGTCAACCTCACAAATAAAACGTATACAGCATAAATTGTGTGTTTTAATGAGCTCTACATTTTTGTTCAGTAAGGTTTTGTCTGTCTCTTACCTATTATGCAAAATTCCGCAAAATTCATCCAGGATAAAGTTGTCTTCAGAGTATGCTCCCAGAACATTAAAGATATACATTTCATGTACATTTCTTTAATATACAATATTTTATTCAAACTCGTTAGAGACATTTTTGAAAAAATCAAACTTTTCGAAAATGTTTCTCTGTAAAGGGTAGTTGGGGGTAGGGAGGTTTCCTTGAAAATATTAATGTCGCATCCTGGGAAGATACTGAACTTAAATACTAAGTGTGGTATTTAACGGACTTTTCATTTTAGAGCTATACTGCCCACAGAGAGAGAGAGAGAGAGAGAGAGAGAGAGAGAGAGAGAGAGACGCACACAAGAATTATTCTGAAAGTTTTTTTTATTCATGGGGCCTCAGAACATGTATTTCCGGTGAAATGTTGGTATCGAATTTTTGGGTGCACTACTATGCATGTACATTTTACGGGTAGAGAAAGTAAAAATACATTTTATCCATAAAACACAGGGCAATAATGCAACATTTCGCAGAAATAAATGCGTTGGATACAATTACATGGCTGTTATGTTCCTACAGGTAGTAATGTCATGTCAACTCACCTGCACAATGACACAATAGTTACATAACAAAACAACAAAAATGCTGATAGGGACCAGCAGACCACAGCTGTGCTCGGGTTATTGCGTTTCTAAGTCTCTCTCCCGCTTTCTGTTTCTACTTGTCGCTCCTTTATCCCTGTGTGCAACTTGCATGCCATGCTATGTTTCGAAAACCCGTAATAGACATTTTTTATGGACTGTTCATTAAAACTTAAATTGCAAGTGAAGTCCTTAGCAGTATACACATTTACAACTCTTGCCAAAGCTTGCGTGGTGATAGGAGCCAGAGTGTTTCTCTTTGTCAACACTTTGCCTACACAAATGCTAGTGACGAAATATTATAATTTCTTAAATATTCCTTCTATTCAAAACTTATTAGAAACCTTATGCTTACAAAATGGTGTGTTGTATAATTTTTAAAATAAATAACTTAGTAATATGCTACGTTTACATTTGTCTTGTGCGTCCTTCCGAAAAATAATTAATATGCCATATGTACTGTTTTCTAAGTGGAACCTAAGGCATTTTGTATATCAAGTGCATTAACAATCTATTTGGCATTTTTGTGTTAAATTAAAACTTAACTCATATTTTAGATATATTATCTACAGATTTGATTTAGGCTATAGCAATAGTTTGAATTGGAAACCCTACTAATAAACAAATGTTATGCTGATTTTGAATATGCAGTAATAGATTTACACGTTCTTTAAATCACTCTTTGGTATTTGTAAACATGAGATGCATTGTCTTTTATTAGGCATGATGCACTGCACTCTATATTTAGATGCATATATCAAGTAAAACCTTACAATAGGCTTAAATCATAACACAAAGCATTTTAAGACGCAGAAGTAAATGACATAATTCGTAACAACGAAATGCATCAACACAATGCATAGGATTGTCTACTAACAAACGCTTTAAAAAAATCTGATGTGTTCCATTCACATGACTTTCCCTACATCTCTGTAACAAATTATTGTTAAAAAGCTTATTCTTCTAACTATTTCAGGTTAATCGAGCTAAACTTTAGCAGAAATTGTCATTATTATTTGGTCTCTTGTAGGTAGAAGGGAAATAAGAAAATGCACAGGCAAACGCGATAGTATCGTCCTTTAAAGACGGTCGCTATGTGAAACACTTGAAATTCTAATTTCTTTGAAACAAACGAGAAACGAGAAAAAAGATGTCTTCCTGTTTCAGAAAAGTTTAAGTGGCTAAAACTGAAACCAATAATTCGGAGTATTTCGAAAACGGCTAACTCTGCAAAAAAGTGTTTAACATAAATTGTGTGTGATTTTTAATAAGATCTACATATTTGTATAGTAAGTTTTTGTATATCTGTTACGGTTTGCCAGTTATACAAAACTTTTCCAGAATGAAGAGGTCTTCAGAGGCTATTCCCAGAAAAAAGAAGATATACCTTCGTTTGGCATAACAAATCTTAAATATAAGGTATTTTAATCAAACTCGTTAGAGCCATTTTTGAAAATATCAACATTTTCGAAAAATGCTCTATGTAGAGGCTAGTTGGGAGTGGGGGGGATTTTCTTGAAAATCTTCGTGTTGCATCCTTGGAAGATACCAAACTTAAATACCAAGGTTGATGTTTAACGGCTTTTCGTTTTTGCACTATGCTGCCCCACCCCCCACACACACGCACACACATGGACATTTTTTTCTAAAAATTCTTGTTTTGAATTCAGGGGGTCTCAACACATGTATTTCCGATGAAATCTCGGTATCGAATTTTCGGATGCAATACAATACCTTTTCTATACACTGTGCACATAGTACGTGTAGAGAAAGTAAACATTACACTTGAAGTTTTAGAACTAGCTGCAAGAATCATTATGCATTTAAGCTCAATATACCGCTGAACAAAGAATTGAATAAATTGGACGAGGGGATCAGCAGAGTAAATGAACCTTGCTTACTCTGGAGTAAATAAACGTCACGAAAGTAATATTTAAATTTTGGAGCGTCCTATTTTAGATAAGATGACAAAAGACAATTTTCTCAGCTGTAATTCTGTTGAAACACTTAAAATCGTTAGATTAATAATTCTAATAGAGCTATTTATTAATAAATAAAGAATTTAATACATATAACATTTCTAAAGTAGATGAGTAAATGAATTAGGGATGGGAATTCGATATCTCGATACCCTCGTTTGATACTCTGTGACATCAGAGTATTCTAATACTTTGAAATTAACCTTTGATTCTTATTCGATACTTTTAAAACGTCTAGTTTTGCATTATTGAAAGTTGCTGCGCTTAAATTTATGATATATAAGAAATGAAAGGATTCGAGACAACGTTATTTGCTGGATAATAGTTGATAGATCTTGACAATGTTTCCTGTGAGTGAAAGAATGCAGCAGCATTGCATACATCCTTGTGTTTAAATGAAAGCATACAAGTTGGTAGGGAAGCAGTTTTTGCGATAGGTTGACCTGGTAACGCTCTCAGTCGTTACATTTATATACCCTGGTGACCAAAATCTGTATAAATCAAGCAGAAACAAATCAGAACTTAAGACTTAAAAATGCAGCGCATGGAAATGTC
The DNA here is from genome assembly GCA_030762935.1 of Hymenopus coronatus. NCBI lineage: Eukaryota > Metazoa > Arthropoda > Insecta > Mantodea > Hymenopodidae > Hymenopus > Hymenopus coronatus. The sequence continues at coordinate 415,246,824 of CM060900.1, read as the reverse complement.
GAACGGAAACAAGTTCGTAATTAGCATAGAATACAAAATCGGTGACTACTATTGCGAACATAATTCATTGAACGTGCCTTTTACAGTTTTTTTTATAAAGTGAGTATCGGTTATCGGTGCTTAAAATCACTATCGATATCGAGAATAGCGATATCGTTTCTCACTAAAATGAATACATAATTACCTTCCTACATTAAGCTGTAAAGGGAATGCGAAAACTCATTTAAGAGTTTTCTAGCAGGTAAGGAGGTTACGTGGCTTCGCACCAGCTTAATTAAGAAATGGTGTAAATAGGAAGGCTTTATTAGTAACAAATCTTTGCTCTCCGTGTAAAATTTGTATGGCCTAATGAGCAGCCCTATCGCTTTCATGTTGTTGCGTGCCCTAAAGTGTGCCACTAGGTTGCAGGGCAAGAGGAAGGCTCTGCGGACATTCACGATCAATACATACCCGCAAAGTCAGGGACCGCCAGGCGCATCTCACTTCCTGCTATTTATTATTACAATTTGCTGCGATATCCTCACCTTACACTTTCACTGCTAACGACGAGTATATGAGCCAGGGGGCTGTTTTATTTTGCATTGCTCATTTCTAATACGTTTTGAGTTCATTTCTCGTTAGGGCATCTGTACTTGTATCTCGCACCTCATTTTTACTTTCTCTAGCCCACATGTACAATAGAGACGATATAGTATTCCACCCAAAACTCGATGTCGAAATTTTACGGGAAATATCTTTTTTGGGGTCCCCTGAGTCCGATTTGTTTTTTTTTTTTTTTTTTTTTTTTTTGGACTGCAGAGCTCAAAAACAAAAAGACCGTTAAATACAAAACTTGGTGTTTAGGTTTTGTATCTTCCAAGGATGCGACACGACGATTTTAAAGAAAATCCCCCCACCACAAAATACTCTTTACATCGACAAATTGTCGACAATTTTGATTTTCTAAAAAATTTCTCTAACGATTTTGATTAAAATCCCGTATATTAAAGACATTTACATCCCTAACAAAATGTATATCTTGACTTTTATGGGAATAGCCTCTGGAGACCTCTTTATTGTGGATGGGTTTTGCTTAACTCTAAACCGTAAGAGATAGACAAAAACTTACTAAAACTGTAAATCTCGTCAAAACACACAATTTATGTTCTTTTTATTTTTGTTATGAAGGTAACTGTTTCCGAGATATTCCTTGTTATTTTTTATTGTTTCATTTATATATATCCCCCTTTAACATCTAAGATCATTTCGGCGACTTCGCACTTGAAATAACTCGTGTGTAAATTCTTTTACGTTTGGCTTAAATCGTTTTATTTTCCTCAAACACACATTCACTCTCGAACCCGGGACCTCCGGGTGAGAAGTCAGCTCGCTGACCACTCGACCACGGAGGTAGTCGGCCTTGTTATTTTTTTATTATTATTTCTTTATTGTTTCATTTGTATAGCCCATTTAACATCAATAGTCCTATTGGGGGCTTTGACTTGTGAAATTGTAGGTTCAGAACATTAGGTTAATAAATTATATTACTAAACACACGTAAATTTAGTCTCACATTCATACTTCCAGACACTATGGGGGATAGGGAATAGTTCTGGTTAAAGAAAAATTCCTCGCCCCCTCGAACCCGGGACCTCCGGGTGAGAAGTCAGCTCGCTGGCCACACGACCATGGATGCAGTCGGCCTTGTTATTCTTTTCAATTGTATAGTACTTATACTCTCAGACAGGAAGTGTCCGTTTTTCTTTTGTTCTACTTCTGGCCAAGCAAAGAAGCAATGATAGTCGCATAACGATAGCTTTTAAAACATTTGATTATCACTTTAGTCTAGTTTATTCCTTTAGTTCCCTTCTACTTATAAGGAACTAATTAATAAGAAAATTATGCTAGTGTTTATCTCGATTAGCATGGTGTAGAAAGAAGAGTAATCTTTTGTAAGAAGTTTGTAGAGCAGCTAGAGAACGTCATGTGTTGAGTGTAACACTCAGATTTTTTACTTTTGCTTTCAATACAATGTCATTTTGTGTCACTATCATTTACATAGAAAATGCCCTAATCCACCTTGCATTGATAGATAGCCAATAATGTTATCTTTGCTAAGAATTTTATCCTTTACTTTCTCTACTGTGTACTTATAGTAGGGAAAATATTGCAGTCCACCCAAAAGGTTGATGTTTCACTAGAAAACATGTTTTGCGGCCTCGAAAAAGAAAATAAATTTTAGAAAAATATGTCTATTTGTATCTGTCTGTCTCTCCAACTGTGTGTGCATGTGTGTGAACGAAAAAAATTGACTCCAAACAACACCTTATATTGATTTTTTTTTTCTGTTTTTAAAATTCCTTACATGATTTAGATTTAATCTACTAATATATTTAGGATATTTATGTTTATCATGAATTTTATGGGAATAATCCCTAGAGTTTTTTTCCTTCGAAAAGAATGCTGTATGATTTTGTACAACGTGTAATCAATGACATATAGGAAAATGTATTATTCTACAGCCATTTCCGGAACATCCGTTTTTATTGTTGTGAATTTTTCAGCATTGTTTTGTTTTACTCTACGTTTCTATTGTTTTCCTAATTGTTTTGCCGTTTTTACGTATACATATACTTACACACATTTACAAGCACTTAAACAGCCATGCCCTAGACGGGAATCGAACCCACGATCCTCTGCGGCACGAAGAACCAGAAAACCCCTCTAGCGAATGCGGCCATGGGGACTGGCATTTGTAGTTCCTTCTTTCTGCTGATGTCATACCAAGACCACACTCTCTTAGGCGATGTATTAGCCGCAGCTGTTAAGCGTCTACTTTTTTTTTTTTTTTTTTTTTTTTGTTTCATTTATATAGCCCCCTTTAATATCTAAGGTTATATCGGGGGTTTTGCAATTGAGACACTCGTTAACTGTAGGTTCGCATCTAACTATTGATTCGGTTTAATCTTTCTTGTAGCTACTAAGGGAGTAATGAAACTATTTGTGCAAAGATTTACCTCGATTAGCATGAAGTAGGTAGAAAAATAGGCCTTCGTAAGAACAGTGAAACTGTACTAAAGTATGCATAGTGTTTTGAAAAACTTACGAACATAGCCTTATACTTTTGTTTCATGCATTACCAAGATTGCGCAAAAATTGCACAATAAATGAAAATTGAAATACAAATATTCCTACACGAACAAAATGTATTATTAAATTGAACCATTGTTAATATCTGGTTTCTCTTCTGTTCTATTTTGTTGCGCATTTACTGAAACGTGCTCATAAGTTATTGTATTACACATTTTTGTGTAATGCACTAAAGCATTAGCATGTTTGTAGATTTCTTTACAGCTCTACTTTTTTGTTATTAAACAAGTTCCACAAATTCATAATTTTTTAAAGAAAAATGTTTCTGCTTATTTATCATTTCTACAGTATCTCTCAGTGCTTACAACTACTGCCAACCTTATTGTCGATTACGTCCTCCAAATATGCTTATAAACCATGTTCAAAGAATTTCATAAGTTCGCTCTCACTATGAAAATGACTTAGGAATGAAACAACCCGTGCCGTATCTCTAAATAATACTAGTTTTGCATAAACTTCAATATAAAACTAAAAACCATCAGGTGTTTATGCCCCATCCTGTACATGCCAGCACGTGGTTATGTTATAAACAAAAATACCAGAGAGTAAAACTATTCTGAGTTTATGTAACCAGCAGTGAATAGGTTAATGAATAGTATATGCTTTGTATCTTGGAGAATTTACGTCAATCTTGTTTCAGCAGCGCGCACACACTGATAGTATGAAATAAGTATGAGTAAAAGGTGTACAACACACGTCACTTCGATTTGCCTAACATAATGAATGCATTTGTGAAATTTTGTGAAATGCATATGTAAGATAGTTTGTTGAAAGTTATTCCAGTTATTATGTGCAGTGACGGTGATATATTTCCTTGTTTGAAGATAGTAGCTTGTAAGGTCGTTAAAACATTGTAGTTATAAAAATGCTCCATATGATGCATTCTTAAAACATTTACATAAGATTTCATGTTTTAGAGTGAGTGAGTTTTAAAATAGCTCTATTATATCAGATTTGTATATTAAGCCCTAATTATTTTAAAAAAACGTATTACATTTTACTTTCTCTAGCATAAATGCTGGTAATAGAGATGATATTGTATTCCACCCAAAATTCGATACCGATATTTCACTGGGAATACATGTTTTGAGGTTCACTTATTCTAAAAAAATCATTTTTAGAAAAATGTCTGTGAATGTGGACAGCATGACTCAAAGACGAAAAGTCTGTTAAATACCAAACTTGGCATTTAAGTTTAATTGGTTAAATACTAAACTTAGCATCATCTAAGAATGCGACATGAAAATTTTCAGAAGAATCCCCCAGCCCAAACTACAATGTAAATCAAAGAATATTTGATTTTCTCAAACGCGGCTCAAACAATTTTGATTAAAATACCGTACATTATACAAATTTACGTAACAAATAAAATGCATATCTTGATTTTCTATGAAATAGCCTCTATAGTCCTCTTCGTTCTAAATGGCCTTTACGTATCTGGTAAACTGTAAGAGATGGACAAAAACTTACTGCACAAACATGCGCCTGTTCATTTATACCCTCAGTTAATTGGTGGTTAAAATTCCCCAAGTGGAAAAACTATATGCTTTATTAAAGTTTAACATCCACATTATTTTTATGAAGAAGAATTGCTTTTTTTAGATTTATTTACAATGTGTATCAAATTTCACAGGTGCATTATCTTAAATGTGTATCAACGGGAGTACGGTTATTGATTGAGCGAATATCTAGGAGTGAAAGGTGAAAGGCTTAACAGTCGTACAGCATACTTAGTTTCTTGGGGGATTTGCTTGTGTTAGGTCAGCACTGCGTGGTCATTTATTGCGCGAAGTGGCTAGGAGTGAAAGAATTAATAATCGTACAACCTGCTTCACTTCTGGCGGAATTAGTTTCTTTCCTCGGTCTCTCAATTAGGGCACGAGAGTGGGAAGTCTTCAAAATAACATTTTCATTAACCTTTGTTTTCGCTACCTAAATATATCTGGTGAGAGACAGCTTCAGCATTCACTTGCGTTGCCTATTAATTTCATCTCCTCATTTTGTGCGTAGAAAGATAATACATTTACTTTTTTGTATGTTTTCGCTGTTAAAATACCTTTAATCTTAAATTAGAACCCGCATGCTCCCTGGTGTGTAATGGATAAAGGATACGTTACTTGTGAATGGCGTATGTAATTTCTCTGTTTCATGAACGTGCAGTTTGGTAAAGGTATATTTCCTTACTATCCGTGGCAACTGTTTCTGTGTGTTAATGTTCATCACCTTCGTTTCGCAAAAGCATCCCCACTCTAGATATCTTTCCAATTAACTGGACGTAACACCAACTTGCAGAATTACATGCGTGCGAGCGGTGTTAATCGAATTATCGTTGATGATTTCCAGTCAACGAATTGAATACGAAATTCCGCACATTACACGTTGTCATGGTGATTGATTTTACGGTAATTTCTCCAAGTGGTATGAGTTCGCATAACCTACCCAAAGTCATTTTACAACAGCAGCATCTGAAATATTGTCCACGTTCACGTAGATTTGGAACAATGTGAAGCTCGCTGTGGCTATCTGAAAGATAAAAGTTCATTTACACTTCAAACAGTTGCCTCCATATTCTTTGTGAGAGTAGCAGTAGACTTTCTGACTTGCTGCTTCCTAAGCAAACCTATCAGTTTTTTGCTTACAATGTGGATTAAGAAACAAAAAAAAAAAAAAAAACAGTTGAAGCATATAAAAATTCTAATTGCAGGCACAGTGCCAGGATAATATTATACGTTTTAATGAAATGACGCGTTTTAGTGCAAGAAAGGCAACTAAGTAAATACACGCTTCATTTAGTGAGAAAATATTCCGTTTTATTACTGCTGAGCAAATACTGCAATCTCGCAGTTACTAAGCTCGGTAAACACGAAAAAAAATGTTATGTACATATATCAAAATGAAAATCCGCTACGCAGTTAAATGACGATAAACTCTCAAAAAGGCACGATCACAATTTGTGGCCGCACCGTGGCCGAGTGGTGGACAAAGCGGTGCAGGGCTTGCTTTTTCCGGTTTCCCCCGCCATCGCATTCCGCCTGTGTTCCATTTTCGTATATATATATCCTACAGAGAAAAGTAGTTAGCGATTCTACGTGGTAACGAAAACTATGATGTGAGATGACAAAATAATTACATGACGAGTATTAATCTCTAATTGACTATTTTCTTAAATTTGTAGTAGATACAACATGAATAATTGCTTACAGGCTTGTAAGTGTATGTTTATTTCAATGTTTATTTTTGTTTGCATGATCCATCGTGAACGGTTCCATTGCAATAAATATAATTTAGTTTGTTTTAAGTTTACGCAATGAATACGCTTAGTTTTCGTTGTAAATGAGGTCTAACTTATGACACTAACAACTTTAAATCATGACCACAAGACTCTTGCTAATATTGATATTCTTTTAGAATACTTCCAGAAATTAAAATAATAACATGTTTCAAATATCTACCTTTTTCCCTCACTTTAAATGCATCTACCAACTTGAGGAACTCGGATTTGGTCCACATGAATTGTTTGTTTAGTACCTTGCGTACTATCTTGTTTCCACACAAGCTCAATTAGATTTTGCTTGTTCTGGAGTAGCAAGGAGTAAGCAACTCTGGGATATGTGCATCTCTTGGTACCTTGCTAATTCTGCATCAAAATAGTGTTTTTAAAACGCACAATTATTGCATTTTCCGGTCTCAGATCTTTCTTCTTCAACTACTCTATAACTAGTAAAATTCCCGTTATATTAAGTACTTAATACGAATGGCGACTATCGAGATTCTCAGCATAAAAATGTGGCAAGAAGAACAAAAGATTCTGAAACCAGCTCTGCACACTAAAGTTTTATCTTACGCTTGGTATAATAACCGATGTGAGTGGGGTGAATCGTTTCAACTGCTGGACTTTGGGAATTCCGTCTGTTGCACCTGCAGGCCTTGCAGTGGCAGACAGACTAAAGTGACGTGTAGAGAAGTTTACAGGGAACAGGTTTTCATTCACTTCACGCTTCCCTTGTAGTTTCATTAAAGCTTTTAGAGTACCTAAGGTATCCCCCTTTAATCTAACAATCTAACCAGGATAAACATAGCAGTTTTGATGATAACAAAAGGATTTTAGCTATTGAAAGCGTAAAGTACTTAATATTTGGCTTACAAATATGCTGTTCAAAATTATATAACTGAAAAAGGAAAACAACTAAAATGAATGTTAGGCTTTTAAACTTTATAGTTAAGTACAGACAATTAAGTGCTAATTCGGAAAATAATTTTATATCTGTATTCTATCGAACGAGTTGCTTCCACGGTAACGTGTGAGCCACACACATTCGGTAGGTCCCAAGTTCGATTTCTATCGAGCGTCCACTCTGAACTTGGATTTTTCTTGGGTTTCCGTGGTCGGTAAACGAATGTTGGGGTGCTTTATCAAGATTCCCTTTCCCCCATTTCCCTTTTATTCCGTGTCCTTCACATGCTTCAGGTGTAATTCTAGATTTCGTGATGTGTGATGGTGTCGAACAGACGTCGCGAATGCTTGCTCCAAGAAACAGTGTTTACAGTGGACGCGAGAGAATTGTCAGGTTGGACGGGTGGTTCACCGTCCTCTCTGGACAGCTCCAGTAGTGGAGTAAGTCCTCAAGCCAGGAACTGTTAGGGACCTCTTGACTTCTCTGTGGTCTATTTGCCTGCGGCCTGTAGTCTCCTCTGGTGCTTCCACTTCATCCCTTCCTCCTGGGGGTGGTAGCCGCAATAAATCTCGCATGTGTCGCAGTGCGCGTTGTACATCTTATACTAGGGCCTCTCAGGGTGCATGCGCCAGTGATTTGCACGACGCAAAGTGTAAAAGACGAGTTTTCTTGGTTGACCACATTGCAAAGCACACTTCTAAATTTTGAACAATAGTGATGCCTGTCTTTCCTGCGCTTGTCTCGCTCTTCGCTAGTCTGGCCCTTCCTCGCCTTCTACAGCGTTTCTTCTTCGCTACGAAATGTACGACCCAAACTGAGGCGGAGCGATGCATGGTGCACGGCACCTCGCCATTTCAGTTTGTACGCGTGCGATTTTACGCGTTTGAGAGGACCCACCTTATATTCTGCTCCTTGTTTTATAGCTTTAAGAAGTGCGATGCATCACATTATATTCCTATTCATACAAAGATTCAGTTAGCCTTACACTGTTAAGTAGATTGGAGTTTATGGAGTAGAAAATATACCTTCAGCCTAGATTACAACATTATTTTGAAATATTACTAATTTAGAGGCTCTGAATCAGAATGCCATACTCAAATGTCGTCACTTTCAACAGCATGTGTCAGGAAGTGATAGACTAAACGGAGTACCGCAGTTTTGAGTTTGTAGTAATAAGCTGTCCCTATGGCCACATCTTTATTCCTTTGCCCCTTTTATAGTTCTGATTTACTTGATGCCACCAAATAGAGTAAGCGGAGTAAACACTACACTGCTCAACTTGATGCAATGTCTAGTTATAGCAGCGTCAGCAATTGTTGTGCTTTGAGTAAAGCATAGAGAATGACCTTGCTTGGTGGTCACACTGAATCACCTACTGTGATGCATGATCTTCAACTGTGCGGAAAACATGAGCAGACAATTCGTTCAGTGCAATGTGCAATAGTTTGCCTTTGAAATACATAATTCACCGTTCATAAGTAAAGTTAATGTAGGTACATATTGTAGGTTCATGATTTGTAGAATAATTACCCACGCTATTATAATTTCTATTAAATTACTATTTGTGTCTTTGATATGAACATATATTTTCATACATTTGGTAGTTGCAACAATAATGGTAATTAACATAGAAAAACAGCAACCTCCTAACTTTTTCAATATTATTGTAATCGTATTACAACACTACTAGTGTTAGACCTAATGTTTAACAAAAGCTTTCACATTTATACCAGTGAATATGAACAGACATCTTGGTAAAAAAATTATATCTAACATAATTCAAGCAGACTACATAGTACTTAATAACTGAAGCTGAAATAGCTGAAACACAACCAATGTACACCATATGCTAGAAATAAGAAATATTCCTTTCAGGCAAGCATAAGTGTAGGAGTTGAGGCTTAGGTGTTCATTTGCCTTCTCTTCTCGATATCTGATACACGACACACTTCGCAAAGAAGGAGAGACCCATCACGTCGTCAGAAGTCCCTCTCTAACAAATATCACGTGTTTACCTACTGCAGTGCACGGAGCAAGCCTGCTTATTCTAGCAGAAAATCCTGGAAGTTAGTGACGCCTGAGTTAATCTATAGTATTTCCTGTTAATACCTAGAAATATAAATACATCACATCCCATTCGCTCAAGAGCGAATTTCAGATGCGTTCCTTTCTCTGTCTGTAATGCAAATAAACTATTCTTACAAAGTATTCTTTTGCCTACTTGATGCTAATTAAGGTAAACATTACCAGAAACTATCTCATTGCAGAGTTTCTTATAAGTAGAAGGGAAACAAGGGAATTCAGTAGGCTAATACGACAGTCAAAACTTTTAAAAAATGTTCGCTATGCGATTGTCATTGAAATTCGGGTTTGTTTCCATGACAAGGAGCAAAACAGAAGAGAGATGAAACACATGAGGGCTTACCGTTTGAGAAAGGTTTTAACATTTTAAAATTGAAACTAATAACAGGAAATATATCTGAAATGGTTAGCTCTAAAAATGTATATTACATAAATTATGTGTTTTAAAGAGGTCTACCTTTATTGTGTAGTAAATTTTGTCCTATTTTTTATGGTTTACCAGTTATTCAAAAGTCATTCAGAATGAAGAGGACTTCAGGGGCTATTCCTAAGAAATTCAGGATATTTGTTTTCTTTTCCAGTAAATATCTTTCATACATGTCACTTAGTCAAAATCGTTAGAGCCAATTTTGGAAAATTGAAAATATAAAAACTGTTCTATGTAAAGAGTAGTTGGGGTGGGGGTATTTTTCCGAATGTCTTCTTGTTCCATCTTTGGCAGATATTAAATACAATACCACGTTTGGTATTTAATCAATTTTGGTTTTTGACAGACACGCACACACACACATATAAACAAACACAATTGACTTCCTAAAAATGCTTTTTTTGTTCCGGATTCATGGGTCCTTAAACATTATCTCCGGTGAAATATCGGTATCGAATGTTTGGGTGGAATATAATTCGTTCTGTACCTACTATATACATCGTAGATACGTGCTAGAGAAAGTAAAAATCCACAGATATTGGTGACGGACATCTGAAAAATGGTTGACCAAATGTATACCATGGATAAACAATTGCAATGTTGCACTAAATGTAAAAACGTCGACACCCTTTGCATTTAGTTGAAACTGAATGGAGAATATTGACAACAATATCCTTTTTTCTTTTATGCAATTTTAAATTAGGAGTTGCTTTTTAATTTCATATATAGTTTAGTATTTCAAACACAATACTGATATTTTAAATATATTCTTAAGCATTGAATTGCATCTGCTGTTTTGTATGAATTCTGTAACACTTCCAAGAAATAAATCGTAGGTGCTTGGAGTAGAGAGGCAAGCCCTTTAGGGAAAGTTTTGATCTATAACGTTATACTGTCGTTAAGTATAGCAGCTTCTGTGTGTTCAAAATAGGCGATTTCTTTCTTTGGACATATGCGAGTTCTTTTTTTTTTCTCTCAATTAATGATACTTTTTTAGCATGATTGGCCAATTTTTTTAGAAAGTATTTAAGATGACTTTAGGGCTATACAAATCACCTAAGTGCTATTGTGCGCCTGCTTTTATGTTGATAGCAGAATTGATTATTTAAAATAGCACGCGAAGGTCGAGTATGACCGGACACTTAGATTTTTCCACATTTTATTGATTTATGGTTGCGCTGAGGAAATGAACAAAACTCTATTAACGCTCATATAAATAAATATAGCGCTGTAGACAAGGCAAAGCAACAAAATGTAGTGCAATTAATGATAAACAATAAAGCCTGATAATTTTCAGGTTACCTGAAAACTGGCGGGTGATACCGGACCGTCCAATAAGTTTGCACTTTTGCTTCTTTTTAAGTTTTCTTAAGTTTAAATGTACTTGTCATACTCATAGCACAATATTTTCCAAGTACAGTGTCCATGCTCCCAAACATTTTATTTCGGTATTGAATCCATTTTCTTTAAAACTTTCCCCACACAAAATGTAGAAAATTTTCCTAGAAGCATTGGCTCCGGACCTGCTTGAGGAACCAAGTGCTGATGTGAAGCATTGTGCAAATTTAGAAATAAATTTTGAACATTTACCACGTTTTGTTTCCGCTTCGTGTTCTTTGTATTATTTCTATTTTCAAGTCTTTCCTTATAAGAGTGGATGTCAGGATATGACTTTACTCAGTTTTTCATTTTCTGGTAGCAGCTCATTTCTTGCTTGCATTAGGTAAAGGTGAAAGCTTTTCAAATACAGAGGCAGTGTTTTTACAATCAATTTTCTGAAGACAGACTAACAATTTATCTGCCTTGAGAAATGACTCAGGCCGAGGTCTGGGTTGTAGTTGTGTTACGTTAATGTTCATGATCTTCGAAGGCAGACAATCAAGATCGGAGGATACACAGTGATTTATAATATGACTGCCAGTACACCAACAATTTTAGCCAATGATAAGTTCTGTAACAGTAAGAAAAGTCTGTGTTCGGTGTCCGATGGCTCCCGAGTGAGCATTATCCGGTCTTATCTGACGAACATGAAGATGGGATGTTTCTCTGCAATGCTTTCAATGGAGATCCGATAGTTAACCTTTGTAACACCAAAATGTAAGATATAGGACTAAGTGATTGGGTTGATTGTAAACAGCAATGTGTTGAATACTACGGAAACCTTGTTCAAATAAAGAGAACCACAAACAATAGCGCACGCTCTTGAACTTCAAGGGATACTCATCCACACTGTTGGATATTTGTTTCAATAGGAGAAGGCTTCAAACCACGTAAAGGAATTGCTTACATGTTGTGGTATTTCACAAAATTATATACTATTCATATAATATATATTTTATAGCTGCCGTCTGGTACTACAGTCTCCCCTAAATGCTCATAACTTTTAAGCAATGAATGGTAAAATTAATAAAACAATCCCATATTCCTTAATAAACATACTTTTGTATAAAAGTTGCTTATTGAACTTAAAGACTATATCTATATCCAGTAAATCTTCCAGACTTATATATTAAATCACTTCTGAGATAATGGGTCATGAATTTAGCAAACTTAGGTGTTTTTAGCTCTCTTCAGTTAAGGAAAGCGGCGGCAATTTAAAACGAATTAACGGATATGTTCAACATACACTGATTATGTGTTACACACGTATAAGGGTTATTGGTACCAAAAATGTTACTAACTTCTGAAATAATTTTGATTTTATACATTGAAATGTTCTCTAAAAATGCTGAAAACACAGAAATAGGCAAGAAATATCCGAAGTATATTTTGTTGAAACTAGCGAAAATGGTTAAATATGCTGTTGAACTGAACTTTGTTTCCTTTCTCCACAAGCCTGTTGCTCATGGCTATCACCTTGGATATGGACTGAACCTTTCTTTACCTTTTATGTCCATTGTCCACCGATGACTATACTAAGCTTAGTGAAAATAACAATTAGTGGCGTAAATATACAATTGATTGGGTTTACTTGGATACGTTTGGAAGTACTAATGTGTTTTGTTTTGTGTTCTTTTTGTTTTGTTTATACCAGGAGTGCTATTTTGTGAAAGTTGTCACTTTGTGTGTTGGGAGTGGTCCGCCTTTACAGCAACATTTTCGTGATAGTTTTTTGGGCAGCACAACCAAAGAACAAAACAATGAGATGAGTTGTACCTCGTGACTCTGCTTTACACCAGCACGTATTTGGTTTTATACTGGGTTTCTATGTGGAAATAAAATGTTTCCTTTATAAATGAAATACTTGTTTATAATATACGTTTCTATTGTTGCCAAATCTCATCAGAATTTCCAGGAATTAATAATATTAATTCAACAAAATTTCAATTGTGATGGATGAATTGATATAGTGTTATGTAGATTCCACTTCCTCTTTAAAGATTCTGGACCACTCTGTTAACTTGACTAGATGCAACTCAGGCTTGATGTATTATTCACATATACTCTAGCGCTGACAGTGTCCGCCCCCCTAAATAAAAGAAAAGTTCTCTGACATGGCTGCTACTCTTTTTGGGGAGGACAGCCTTTTTGTACCTATCGTCGTGCATGAGATGTTACGTCTAGTCATACCTTCGGATTACTGAGTGCATAAGACGGACGGTGCTGGGAATGCTGGACTCGTGAGATATTTGAACTTTTTGCTTGCCCCTCTCCATTTGTGAGTCCGAAAGTAGCATACGTTTTGAGTATCTGGTGTGTGCATTACATCTTAAAACATGCTGATCACATATTGCCGTTTGTGAATAACTTTATTTTCGAATGATATGCAGTGAAGGCCTACTTGTGCGTGTGTGCTTATCTGGATGTATTATAAAAGACGTGGCGCATACGGGATTCCCTAGGTAATTGGGTTTCGCAGGGGCTACCCTGGCTACCCATTATTTTTCACTTTCTGCTGAGTGGCGTTGCATATTTGGTGGTTGAGGAAGACATTAATGCTACTCGTGCGTTACACTACGTATAGTCAATGACATTATTACAATGATTAGAAAATCACATATAGAATTTACACACTGGAAGAGAGTGATATTATTAAACAATGCTTTGGTATCCAAGAGAAATGTAAGTGGAAGAGACCATGGTTACTGACAATTTCGCTAGTTAAACAGCACATAGGGACAGTCATGAATTAAAAATAAAGGGTTCTGGAAAGAAAAGCTCTGAGACTAATTGATCCGGAGAGACAGGAAATGTTTGGTGGTAACAAGAATAGAGTTCACCGAAACTCTATAGAAAAATAAAAGTTACATGAGACAGGAAAAACAATATGTACAAGATATTTTTGATAAAGTTTATTATAGATAAGAGTTTGCTTGGACAAAAACTAGAGTCATGAATTTGAAAGGTGTAAAACATGACAAATATTTATAAAATGTCCAGTGCGTAGATAATTAAACCTGTCTTTTCATTGCGTGTTATGCTGCAATCAAATGCACAGAGAGAAAATGGATGGTAACAGAATGGAATTATTTGGAAGGGGGAAATTTTAATTAGGAAAACGTTCACTCTAAAAGGAGAATAAATATGAAGAATACAGAAATCTATTTTGATAACGTTTGAGAGAAATGGGCAAGAATGGTAAAAGGGGGAATGCCAAGGAAGGGGAATATAGAGAATAATGTCATTGAATATAAATAGGGATGATGGTCACCAATACGTCAATAACATGGAGTTGTATAAAATAATGAATAATAAATAATAGATTTTACTCACTTGTATTATTTAATGTCACTTTGACAGTTTAAAAGAGATGTTTTAGCTTTTTGCCCGCCAGACCTTCATAAAAGACTGAATGAATTGATTGGAAAATCGTTATAGCTTGTGAATGCCATTCCTGGAAAAAGTCACCATGATTAAACATCAGTTGATGCCAAGTAGCTTGGGGCACTTTGAAATCGTAAATGAAGTCAGGGAATATGAGGTAGCTATGCAAAAGTGGAAATTACTTAAAAAGAGATCAAACGGAATTTTACGTTGGTATGAGTGTGTGTAAACACTTTCTGTTTTCATAAACAGGTAAAACGTTTTCTGCACTATTTAGTAGAAAAATGAATATAGTTCACGAGAAGTCGAAATAAAGTGCAACCAAAGTTATCACTACAATCAGCTAAATGCACCATTGAGAAGAAACTCAATAAATATTACAAATAAATTAAATTTGAAATGATAAAACGTACATAAAAAGCCTGAAACTAATACCGGAAGTACCCCAAAGAACAGTTGTCGCCAATTCCAGACTTACCACTGGACATGGATTGATATTATCTCCAATTTTGTCTCTTACGTAATAAGAGAGAAGAAAAGAATATGTAACATTTATTATTCTGTAAGACCTTAAATGGTATCTTGACTTGACTTCAAAATATTAGGAAGCAAGGAGGCTTTGTTGCTAAACCGTAGGCATTAGGCGCCCGTGTGCGGATACACACATATAAACAAAGTTTGACTTCTTGCCATCCTTTAAAAAGTAATTTTGCGTAACACCCGGCTGTAGTTATGAACAATATGTTAAAGACAACACCGATTTCATTGTCTATTTGTAGAAGCCATTGGGTGACGTCAGTCTACTGTCTTCTGTGATAGCTCAAGTATTATAAACCCTAGGACTAACCCCCCCCCATTTACAACCAGAAATGAGCAAATCAAAATATCGAACGTTCCAATGTTCTAATATTAGTTAAGGGGGGATCTGCTGTGTATCTAAAAATGTACGTAGGCTAGCGACCAAACCTCTTAATAAGACAAAAAAATTCATGGATTTCTCCCACCCAAAATAACTCTTTACTTCGAAAGCCTTTTGGTTTTCTTAAACTGGTTGTAGTGATTTTGATAGAATCTCGTATGTTTGAGATATTGGTATGACAAAATTAATTCTTGAGTTTTCTGTAAATAGCGTGTAATGAAACTAAAAGAAAAGAGAGAACCTTCTTGTTTGCATCTTTAACTAATTACCCTCTTCTTTATAAAACCTACACTCCCAATGCCTGGAGTCAGCAGCCTGTCAACGAGCGAGCAAACTCTGCATTATAGTACACCCAGGACGAGTTATCAATCCATTGCCTGCCGTGACAATGAGGAAGGAAATGAAATGTAATGTAGTGATGAAAGCGATGATAGGAACATTCACGAATCAAATTATCCAAACCGTCATTCGCCTAGCGACCGAGAAAACCCACGAAAGAATCTTCCATCTGGTTGGTCGGTCTCGGGGGGTTTGAATTTAAGTCCTCCTTAATGCCAATCTTACACGTTATCGTGGCGGCGCCATCTAGCTCGATAAGAAAACCCTCCATAAGGAGGAAAATCGAATTCTTCAAAGAAAGCAAATCTGTAAAGGAATCGCCAATTGTAGCTTTTCCTAAACATTCTATGTTTAATTTTTGAAGTTTTATCGGACCGAAACCTTGAGTTTTGAAACGGGATTTTCGTATTTTTTCATGTGCTCACCACAAACAAAAACCTAATTTTCATATGAACAACTAATGACATGTAAGAGAGACAGCAATGCCTAATTTGAAATCATGCCTAAGCAAACATTGTTTTCTTGATTAAGATAAAGTTAAAAGAAGGGTTACCTTTGATATGAAAAGGATACGTGTGACATGAAAATGGGTGGAGGAAGTCGTGTGACATAATCAGATTAATATATTCATTACTAGCTTTTGCCGCGGTCAAGGTAACTTCGTACCTAACCGCATCAGACGTGAATAATGTGATTAAAGCAGCTGTCTAGTGGATTAGTCCATAGGAGTGAGCGTAATTAATTGAAATTCCTTTCTGAAACTATCAAAGGATCGAGATAAGTGCATTCTACTATGTTAGTAGAGTGGGCACACATAGAAAACGCAATGGCGTCTCAAGTGTTCATACAGCAAATGGTATTATGCCTTGGAAATGGGAAATACAAGAGGGAGTACTTACTGGGGTAAGCGAAGTATGTAGACGTGAACACGCTTCCATGCCACTATGTAGTTCATATTGAAAACTCATTCATTACGTATTATTTACACATAATTACTAACTGGTCAAGCATATCTTTTTTATAATTTTTAAATCCCGCTCTTACTACAAATAGCTCCGCAGGCGATGATACTGATGATATGTGGCATAATAATGGAGCACCGGAGAACTTAGATGGCGGGGGAAACCGAAGAGCCAGGATAAAACCAATCCCTGCGCCGCTTTGTCCACCAAGAATCCCACATGCGGTCGCCTGGGCTCGAACCCGGCCGCCTTGGTGAGAAGCGAGTGGTCTTTACCAATCGACCACGGCGTGGCGCAGAAACATATTTATAGATAAGGAAGAAATGTGTGCATCACGACCTTGCTTATTTTTCTCCGCGCACATGCATTTTCCACTTTCAGTCGCAACATAGCTGAAAGCCAATGTTAATGTTGTTTATGTTGGTGTTATTACAATATTTTTTGATAGTGTTTAATGACCGCTTTTACTACCTAGGCACCGCAGGTGATGACACTGATGATGCGTGGAATGAAGATGGGAGCACCGGTGGAATGAGATGGTGGAGGAAACCGGAGAATCCAGAGAAAACTCGCCCCTGCACCGCTTTGTTCACCACAAATCCCACTTGTGACTACCTGGGATTGAACCCGCCTTGGTGAGAGGCGAGTGGTCTAACCACTCGGCTATGGTGTGGCCGTAATTAAGCATACAATTATAACCCCATGTTATGAATACTAACCTTGTTATAGGCGCTGTACTGTGTATATTTATAAACTTTCCTGTAATATTCTGATGGAATTTCCATTCAGTCGTTTAAGCTCTTCGTAAGTTCTCTACGTATACGAGTACTGTCTTTATCTTTGTCTGTGGTTTGAGGATTAGCCGTATACACTTTATTTTTCAGAGATCCCGACAAAATAAAGGTCACACCCCTTAAATACCTCACATGAAAAACCAAGTCTGTGGCGTGTAAGAAATTTACTGAAACAGCTGTATCAGAATCCTGTTGTAACAGTCATATTCTCTCTCACGTGATAATATTTCAAAAATCGTGTGAGAATATTTGTGTGATTTTGAAAAAAATATGACCTCAATAATAAATTTTGAAGTTATGTCACCCTATAAGTCAATTTTTTGGATCATGTAAAGGAAATCTGTGAAGTTGCAGTGCTCTGCCGTCCAGCCAGTTTCGAGGGGTGCGTACTAAGCTACCCAGACCCAGTTGCTGGACAAAACCACTGCCATACCGCGTGTCTACCGACCGGCATAGCTATCCTGGCCGGCTATTGGACATACCACCACAGTCATCTTACACATATAGACTTCCTTCAGACGATCAGCTCTTTATAACGGCATGCAACGATAGATCACACATCTGCCTGCAACTAGCCATTTCACAATGTGCAGCCAACCAGGATATCCCAATACAAAAGTGCTGAAATATCTCAAATACAGGGTCATTCTAAATTAGTTACCTAGAAGTATGAATGAATTATTTTGAAACTGTTGACAGAAATTT
This sequence comes from Hymenopus coronatus, assembly GCA_030762935.1. Taxonomy (NCBI): domain Eukaryota; kingdom Metazoa; phylum Arthropoda; class Insecta; order Mantodea; family Hymenopodidae; genus Hymenopus; species Hymenopus coronatus. The sequence continues at coordinate 415,228,528 of CM060900.1, read as the reverse complement.
AATCAGATGTACATCAAACCTTATGTCATATCATCAAGTTTTAAGCCTGGTTGGCAGACTTCGCTACATGCACTCGCAGCACCTGGAGCCTAGTAGCAGTCTCAATGGAGTCTTACAGCATTGCGGAACTCGCGCAGTTGGTTTAATGAAACTACATCACAAATTACCTTACAAAGACGTTTGTCTGTGGGGTTACTTTAAATATAACGTGCACAACCCTCCACTGCCGATCAATCTCGATGAATTTCGTCAACGAATTAACGTAGCGGTAGATCGGGTAGATGTGGGCATGATCACGCGTATCTGGGAAATTGCCATACAGGTGGGTGACACTAGGGAGTCACATTGAACATTTGTAAACATTGCAAATAAAACTTGATGTTATGTCAATGTATGTAATGGAAAATGGAAATAAACTAGTAAGATAACTATGTATAGTTTAGCTTTATTATTAGGTAATTAATTTAGAATAACCCTGTATATGTTGTGGTTGAATATGCTATGAGACAATATACTAATATAAAATTTTGAAATGTATTCATATGCATTGCTCTACCCATTTTCAAACTATTCTTAATAAAAGCACATTCTTTTAACTACTTCGCGTTAATTTAGATAGATGTTTGCATAAATGTTATTACATCTTTCCTTGTAGATACAGAGGAATAAGGGTGAACACCAGACGTAGCCGATAGCGGGTCGCTATGTACTGAAATGCCCTTCTCTTTGCTTAACCAGGAGCAGGTAAAACGAATATAGCACCTAAGGAAAGTATAGGTATTTTAAAATTGAAACCTATCATAAGGTTATCTTGGAAATGGCTAACACCATAAAACATCTAATTGAAATATATGGTGTTTTAACGAGATTTAGATTGTTTATACAGTAAGACTTTGTCTTGCTCTTAAGGTTTACCAGTTATACAAAAATCATTCAGAATGAACAGGTCTTCAAAGACTATTCTCAAAAAAAAAATCAAGATATAAATTTTATTTATCCTGCAAATATTTTAATCATGTGGTATTGTAATCAAAATCGTTTTACATTTTTGAGAATATCAAGTTTTCAAAAATTTTCCGAAGTAAAGAGAAGTTCGGGGAGGGGAGTTTTCTTGAACATTTTTCTGTCACATTCTTGTAAATTAGTAAACTAAAATATGAATTTCGGTATTTAACACATTTTTCGTTTTTGAACCACACTGTTTACAGACACATACACGTGGACGTATTTTTTAAAATGCTGTTTTTATTCAGGGGACTCCAAAACGCGTATTTCCAGTGAAATCGCGGTGCTTTTTCGGTGGAATACAATACCTTACATACTTATGTATGCGGTAAGGAAAGTCAACATAATATATATATATAGATCATGGCAGTTATGAATTAATAAAACTTATTTGCCAATAACTCCCTATGGAATATTTACATACTAAAGCAACAATGAGAAAATAAATAGATTGAGAATAAATATATTTACCGATAAACAACAATAAATTTAATAAGACATTTTGGATGCGGAAAGTAAAAAGACTGAGTATTTTATACCATAGCCGGGATCTGAACCTGGAATTTGTTTTCCTTTTTACATGGATTATTATATAACTTTACATTTTATGAAAATTAAATTCATATCATATTACAAATTTTACTCTGGCAATTTCATAAGGGCTGTTCAATTGTTAGTATCTCTGTGTTTAAATAAATATTTTTTTATTGTTTCATTTATATAGCCCCCTTTAACATCTAAGATCATACTGGTGGCTTTGTATTAGAAACAACTCGTTGTCCGTTGTTTTTATTTTATTTATTTTCCTCAAACACACACATTCACTCTCACATACATATTTCCAGACTCTGTGGGAGATTGGGAATAATCCTGGTTAAAGAAAAATTCGCCATTCCAGCCGGGAATCGAACACGCGACCTCCAGGTGACAAGTCAGCTCGCTGACCACTTTACTACGGAGGCACTTAATAAATGAATTATTAATAACAATAATAGTAATAATAATAGTAATGCAAAACAGTAATCAATTTCTCTCTGCCTTTTCCTGACAAATTTCTGAAATCTGCCACCAGATGCGTACATTTCTCCAAGCTTTCTGTTTCTAAACTGTGTTTCCATATTCTGCTTCTCCACAATCCCATAATGCCGGTTTACTTTCAATTAGTAAAATAAATCGCTCGATATCCAACTCCTGTTGCTCTGCTGTTGCTGTCAAATTGCTCGTTTGGAAACCTACATTCAACTGATAGGTCCTTCAGTTGCCTGGAAATGGTGTGTCGTTGCAGTCAGTTGCATGGTTTCTGCTGTTGCGCTTGGTGTCGCTAAAGTTGCAGGCAGAAAGTTGTTCGTTTGAACATTATCGATATCATAATATAATGCTGTGGTTCTGCAGAGAGTTGATAGTCTGAAAGGAGCCATGTAATTGACCAGTGCGATTGCGAGCGGGTCGTACTATGTGCGCACCTTTTCTTGGCGCTCGACTTTCTAGTCTTCATCCGGTAGGTTTCGAAAGCTGAACAAAGATTTAACAGTGAGACATGAAATATATTACACAACCTATCATATAGTGGCTGGAATACAAAGGTTCACTCTGTCTGTAGATTTCGGAATTCAGTCACGTGTACGTGCGCTGTGTTTCATTTAGTAATTCACTTAGTTCGCGGTAAATTAGATAACTTATTCACCATAATGGCTGAGTGCTTTTCTTTGGTTGACATTACTGCGGAAAGACAGGTGACTGAGCTCTTTCTTCTTCCACCGGCCCTCGCTTTCCCGTAAATCTAGCACCCAAGAAAATGTGAAGAAAATTGCCCTTACCCGGCTGCTCGACGCTCTACCAGTTGTACTGCTCGTGTACTGGCCAGCGCTGCTGCGAGCGGGACTTATAGTCTGGCGCTGTTCGTGTTTTTGGTATGTTTCTTTATTTGGTGTTGGCGGAACTTGTTCACCATTTGTATTCCTCACCAGTCCTGAGCTTGCCATTATCCGACACGCAGGCAATTACCTATGAACAAGGTGTGACCAAGGAGTAAAGGAACCATTTAATCCGAGTGGAACGATTGCTACACCATTTCCTGGCGGCAGAATGGATCCTGTAAGGAACGGGAGCCCATGGATTAACTATTAGAACATTATCTTGTTTAGTTCCATAATCGTCTTTTGTGTTTCTACTTAACGAAAATATGATTTAAAAATACTTTTGAATGCATAGTATTTGTTGTGAATATTATGCTTTAATTTACGGCGCCTTGTAATAAAATGGGCACAATTCTAAATAAATATGTGTAGTGTGGATTCTAACTTAATACATATACAATAAAATACATAAATTTGTTTCGCCCCTCATCGACTACCCCCGAAATATACCAAATGTTAGTAGCATTTTTCATTATGCGAAAAGGATCGCTAATCTGGCTTTTACTCCTTTCCCCAACAGCCGTTGACAATATAATCAAATTAAGATAAAATCCATTCTGAATGATATGTTTCAATACATCTAAAACTGTCTGGGTCTCTGGTTCGTCTCCGCCATCGCAAAACAAAGGGCAAGCACATGTTTACAATGATGTCTTGCAATAGCTGACGGTTTTGAAGTTGGGGAGTGACAGAGGAGTGGTGCCATTCACCTACCATACCTAAACAGCTGTTCCTCATATCGACACGTTTGCGTGCACCCGACTGTATATTATTAACCTGGCCGGACTGCTGACGTAATGGCTACCCCGGCCTGGCTGCTAAACGCAACCTGTCATACAACACAGCAGCCGGTCTGACTCCTTTTGTTTTCTTTTGGTAGTATTTAACCCTCGATTTTATTACTTGTGGCACCGCGGGCGATGGCACTGCTGAAACATGGAATGAAGATGGAGCACCGGTGGAATGTGATGGCGAGGGAAACCGGAGAATCCGGGGAAAACCCGCTCCCGCTTTGACCACCACAAATCCCACATGCGGTTGCTTGGGATCGAACCCGGGCTGTTTAGGTGCGGCCGGCCTGAATCCGAGCGGAACGTACTATATATTTCTGTTGTAGTCGCAAGGTTCTGAAACATTGGCTTACTTTCTTAACCAGAGTGACATGTCAACAGTCTGCTGCACCAACCTGCCGCACCACATCAACGTTTGACGTTTGTTAATCTCAAATTGTTCACATCGCCACCCAGTATCTCCGAAATCTGTGCGGAATTTCATAAAGTACATGTTTATACTTATAAAGAAACAGGAAATATAATAGCAGAATCTATTGGAATACATGGTAGAAAACGCTGAAACCATTAGAAACAATTTTAATGGCGGATCGTTTAACCCTTACGATTGACATACTCTAATGCTTTATAATGATATTGGCTAGCTTATCTCGGTTGCACCGTTAGTTTTTTAAACTCCATTGACGAATTAATTTTATTTACCTCACCTCGTTATTTTATCATTGTTGTACAGTGGTCTAGAAACTTTTTGTAGTGAATCCTCCGACTTAATCCTTTCCCCTACAGCAGCTGATAATATAATCAAATTAAAATAAACTCCATTCTGAATTATGAGTTTCAATACATTTAAAACTGCCTGGGTCTCTGGTTCGTCTTCACCATCGCAAATCTGCTGACGTGTCATTTTGTACAGTCCCAGGCTTTCTTTATTACGACTGAAAGTCCCCCGATATTGACGCAAAAGTATGTTAAACATCGGCGGAAGTCTGAATTCCTTAACCTCCCGCCAACAGTCTTCCAAGTTCTGGAATGCTGCATAACCTGTAAGAACTTTTTTGGCGGTAGAGGAATCCTCGGTCGGAATTAAGTGATTGTTTGCATAATTAAAGTAAGCTAAGTTTGAAACCTTTGTATCTTTTTTTTATAATTATTTAATAATATAAGGGATACATACCTTTCACATAACGCAGAAACCATTATCATATACCTACAACGAAATAAAATCCCGTATTCCCAGGCCATGAGGTTAATCTCTTTAGAAGTGACTCTGTGACTATTGAGAAAAATAATCTTTCCAGTTTTTATAAACTATTGATTCACTTATTTCTAATGTTAACAGCTTTCTTTCTTTATAAAATTATATAGCATATTCTGCTGCTAACAAATATAAATACAAATTAAATAAAGAAAAATTTCCTTGGATGAGGGCAATTAGAAGGTTTTGCCATCCACAAATTTCAGTGGGTACATCTATGGATCTAAAATAAAGCTTATTCCGAGTTTTATACATCGTTTTGTTACATATCTCTTTTCTGCAGGGATTTGATAATGGCAATTAAAGTAATAAATATTATGTCCATCTATGTATATTCCTTACACTAAAATTTAACCGGATTTTCTTTTTTACGTATAGTCTGCGGATTGCCGCAACTATAACAGCAGATATTTTGTACTCCCTGGCATTCTCAGTTAAAAGCCAATACCTTTTTCTTGATACTGTTCTTTTATAATTGAAATGTGTTTATACTCAAGTCCATGTGTTAGAAAATCTTTTAGTTATTTCTGAAATGTTAGAAGCTCCATGCCAGTCAGAACGAATTGGAACTTTCCAGTTTTAAGAGACCTTCAAATTTGGTTGAGTAGCTTTTGACACTACATACAAACACACATACACACACGCGCGCGCGCGAGCACTCTAATCCATGCATATTTACAAATACATTTTCTCTCTTTGCATTATTAGTATAGAAATTACACCTATTAAAGAAAAAGATAAGTATATTGAACATTTATATTTTACCCTACATATACAAATTACCAACCCAAGTGTCATCGCAGCAACGTGTGCGACTCGCATATACGAGGTCCCGGGTTTGACTTCCGGTGAACGTTTCTCTGAGCCATGGGTTTTTTGTGGTTTCTCGTCTGCCGGAGGTGAGTGGATGAACTCTCACCTACCACGAATTGGTTTCCACAATTTCGCTTTCGTTTCATTTTCTTCTCACCTTTCGGGTGTGACTCCAGGTTGGTAGTGTAAGGTGGGGCGGATAGTTAAGCGCTGATACATGTTTAATGGAAGAAATATTTCCCTAGACGCTAAAAAGTTGCTCTGGTGGTCCCAGCAGTGGAACGGATTTTCGGGCTTGGAAATGCTAGGGACTTCTGTGCGTCTTTGTGGCCTGCCTGTGGCCTCCAATGATTCCTTCGCTTCATCCTTTCCACTTGTGATCTGAGTAGGTCGCAGTGCGCGAGATGTTCCCCTCTGTTGTTTCAGTCGAAACTGATTACAATTAATTTGCTTCTTACTTAATTTCAACTAAATAAGAATGATTGATACTTCAATACTTTTTGAATGCTAATTCTCAGCGCTGGGATTTCACGGCCGTGTTATTTCCGGGTACTTTGGAGGTAATAATGAAGCGGTAGGTAGCTTTATACAACCGTGAGAGCCCACACAAATGGGGAATACCTACATAATCATATATTTTGTCTTTTTTTTTTCTTTCTTTCTTTCTTTCTTCCTTGAAATGGCTCATTAGATATTATGGTAAATAAATACCACCGACATTCTAAACTGCAAAATATTTGTTCAGTGTTAAAACATTGCTGACACGGCTATTTAGTTATCAATTCTGGGCTGTCATATTTAAGGGGGATTAATGTTGATCTTGTTCAGTGGTTTACGTTGTAGAACGCCATGCGTGCCACACGAAATGATAATTTTTTCCTTGCTGTTGCAAAATGCTTAATATAAAAGCAAACTGCCAGACAACCTCCACGCACTTACACAACAAGGACATCAAACTACAAACATGGAATTGCAAAATTCAGTTCCAAAACTGTTGCAAAATCCGAATTACCTGAGGAATCTCTCTGGTTGACCACCAGCCTGTCAGCACTGTTTTCCGTTACGCACACAACCTGTGGGCTTTTACCGCCCTGCCCCATGGATTAGCGATTGTGCAGAAGGGAAAGGGGGAGGAAGGAATCCTTGCGAATAGCGGTGGGTCTTGCTGAATGACCAACTGAATCGGCATTATAATTAAAAGTAGATGTATATTATCTTAAGGCAACGGGCACATAAATGATTATTCTTCATTTTCACGCTAGAAGGACGTAGAATGGCTCCTTCATTATCTTTAAAACGGATTCCAACAAATACCTATTTTAATTATGAACACGAAAGGCTCAACACGAGCTATGAAAACTAATAGTGCAGGTCACATTCCTATCGAAGGCATTGTACTTTCCATTTTATTTGATGTTATTTGTATTTTCCTACTTCAATCTTTGAAAATAAAAAAGATGGTCTTTCTATGTTTAAGACACATAGACATAAACATGTTATTAAAATTCAGAAAAATGAGTGTGAAAGTAAAATAAATATTGCTTTTTTGTTTTGTAACAGATGTGACGATAACTTTATCTGCTTATTAGCAATAATGTCATTACGTTGTATTGGCTTATGTAGTTTTTATTGCCTCGGCTGTGAAATATCTTATAGTTCAGTAGGTTGAAAGCATACCTCTGGTCAGTTCGTGATTTTGAGGAGGTGAGGAATATTAAGTATGTTCAGTAAACCGCGTAATTATTATATTTAACTGGCGTTTCACGGTAGTAATTATTACTATTATTATTATTATTATTATTATTATTATTATTATTATTATTATTATTATTATTATTATTATCTGTAGTTCACGGATATAAATACACGTCGTCCGTTCACTATAGTCACCCCTTTTACACCAACTGCCATAATCGCCTCTGTTAAACGAACTGAAAACTTTTAGCGTTTCCCTGACTTCAAATATAGCGTCTGAGTGAGATTTTTAAAATCCTGCCTTCTGATTGGTTTCTCTTAAATTTCCATTACGTTGCACTACTCCGGAAGAAACGCGTCCTTTCCCTAAGATATCTTTCTTTCGTCATCCTAACTTTCTTATTTAAAAAAACTCCTCCATTTTGCTGTTCGCTTGTAGAGCCTAGCAGACAGCCTCCCACATCTGTTCCTTTGTAACTAACATCTGGTACAATAACTAAGGAAAACCTCTTACATGGTACACTTATTACCATTATAATTTTATAAGTAATCATTACATACAGCACTTATTAACTTTATGAATTATGTTGCCTTACTTACTATTTCATTACTATGTCCATTATATAGATGACTACTCTACTTTCTGTATCACAGCATAGTTTCCTTTCACGAAGATTTAAAAAACTGTTTGATTTAAAACTGTTTTTACATAACTTCAAATATATAGAAAATATAATAATAATAATAATAATAATAATAATAAAATAACCTGTAAATAAAAATCAGGGACTATCTCTTTACCCTCCACTTCCTAAATAGAGGTAATATAGAAGCCTTACATTTAAAAGTTATAGTAAATTTGACATAACGGACTAACAGTTTGTAAGTTTCATTGTATTCTAAGCTGAATATGTATATACTTTTATTTGAAGGTCGCTGTAAAAATGTATTATAACGCTTACTGATATCAAGCTGTTGGTAAAACGAGTTATTACGCACCAAACTCGGAAATTCCCAATAAAACTACTAGAATATGTAAGGGGAACTGTAAAGGTTATGTGAAGAATAGAGCGCAACTTTCTCAAAAGTGTTTAGATTTCCTACCTCTGTTGGTAAAGAGATGGAGCATAATTAATGTTCGGTGTATTATATTTAAAAAAAACTAGAAAAGTAGAATTTATTAATAAGCAATTATTTGTAAATTTAACGAAAATACCAGGTGGCCCTACTGCCTCTATTTAACGTGTGCAGGTATCCCTTCGTGCATTGAAAGAGTTGCAGTACCCAACGGATCCCTCTTGCTTATCAGTGGAGACGGCGAGCGAGTCGTGCTCATTGTGAGGGCCAGCTCCTCACTGTCTGGTTTAAACTTGAAATGGCGTCGTTGAGTTCTGCAACTCGCTTGACGCACAAAGGGATACCTGCACACGACAAATATGGGGCAGTTGGGCCACCTGGTACATTCGTTTTTTTATGCATTGACTTCAGAGGCATGGTTTCTTTATTTGAAATTAGCGTTAGTAGTCTAAACTAATGAATCAGGGCATCGATATGAACAATCATAATCTTCTACTGACACTTTACGTATGCTCTGTCAGTTTTGATTTCATTTTACCTCTTGTGCAGTAGACTGTGCAAATATGGGTGGAGTTGGGTCTGCCAAGGACAGGGCAAGCATTTTTTTAAATACAGTACCGGAGTCTGATCTTATTTACCTTTTTCTTTTTACTTTGTTTCGCCGTATTATTACTGTTTATTACTGTTTCCTTACTTTTACAACACACACATATCACCCATGCCCAAGGCGGGACTCGAACCCACGATCCTCAGCGCTACGAAGCACCAAAGCGGGACGCCTTGGTGAGCATTCGGGCAGCCTCGTCCTATCCAATGTTAACCTATTGTCAGTTAAGATCTTGAATACCTAATGTGAAGTAAGAAGGCGTATCATCGGGTTTAAACCACGTCTGATGAAAATTATAAGGTCATGCACTTCATCCAGTAGAAGTGGGAGATTTGAAATACAAATAGTTGTATTGTTTTGGTGTTACACTTACGTTTTCCCATATGGATGTCAGTATCAACTGGATCCCTGCTGAAATGCATAGGCGGTAGTAATGAGAATTTCCGAACACTCTCTACGTGCGCTGTAGAAGGTGCACCAAATTGCATTAGATAAACGGGATATGAACGCAAGAAGATGGAACTGTCTAAATCTTTTTCAACAATCTGGCTGTCAGGAAGTAGATGGAGGTTCATCTCCTTTAAATTTATTCATCTCATCCATCTCTGGATGTCGGCATCAGACGTGAAAAGCAGATTCCAAAAAAGGTTGATCCTTCGCTCTATAGAATGCATGATCAATAGGCTGACATCCCCGTAAGTGGAGAACCAGAAGCCTAGCTGTGTGGCATATCCAGGAAGGAAGGAAGTAAGGGAGGACATAATACGTGATTAGTATACAAGAGAAGGCAGGAGATGCAGGATAAGGTTTGGATAAAACGCGGTGAGAATGTGGGGGTTAGGTAATCTTGCACGTAGATTTGCAAGCTCACTTTTATGTAAATGTTAGTATGTGACCTAGAGGCCCAATTTCATCAGCATAATATGCTAAACCGCTTAATCAATGAAATTAACAAAAACTCTTGTTTCACTGATGTTGAATTAAAGAATGTGTTAAACCTTGGTGTTAAATTGTCGTCAGGTTTCCCCTATGTTAATGCTGAAGTTCGAAATGGCAAATTTAAATGAAATTACTGATTGTGAATTACCACATTTGCAGGTTCTAAGCTTACTTCCAAACAAATAAAGAGCTGCAAACGAATGTATTAAAAAAGTAGTAAATAAGACATTTGCAGAGTTATGAGTCTAACAAGGTGTGTCCAGCCAGGCTGTGTGGGGAAAAAATTTATACGAGTATACCAACCCCTCGTTACAGTGAAATCTCTATTCTTTCTAAACAGTGCTGCTCCTAATTTGTAACGATCGGATTTTATTCTTTTGGTTCTTTATCCCCAAGAATGTATGGATTCCTCAAGTAATGGCATAGAACAGTGGAATACACACAGCGGATTGCCCTTAATGCTTATGGTGTATATAATTTTCCTGGGATTTTGAATGTAGTAACGCAGCTGCTTATCAAGCAGGAGGCCCGGGTTCAATTCCGGGTACCGGAATGGGGATTTTCTCCCACTGGAAGACTAGGGTGCATGCAGCCTCGTGAGGTACCTGAGAGACCAATTGAGGAGTTAATTGAGAGAAATATAGTGGCTCTAGGTTGCCCATATCCCTGTGAAGTTTAGTATGGGGCTATACACTGCAGCGTGTTCAACGGGTAACTGCAGCTCAAAGTAGAATTTGTAGAAAACAAAAATAGTAAAAGCCAATTAATTGTTTTTCTACAGAAGGCATGTGTAGGACGGGAGTTTTCAGTCTGACACTATCTTTCCAAAAATCTTAAAGTGTGGCGACACATGGCACTTATGAGGAACACCTATTTTCAAAAGGTAATAGACCTACGGATTTAATTTTTCTGTAGGAATTGCTAGCAATTAGAGAAATGTGTAGATATAAAAATATTCAGTTCAATATCTAATGTTACCTTCTTGAGATATTCATTTATATATATTAATTTTACTAGCTACTATAAAAGTATCTCCTCCGACAGATATTGAACTAGCGTCTCTTTTTACGATTGCATACCTTAGTATCTTTGAAACAAACTGTGTGGTGTGAATTTTCATATATTGGGTAGTCCATTTTAAGGCGCAAAATGTGAAAGTTATAAAAATAGTGCATAGTTATAAGTATGTTTTAAAAAATAAAATATATCTGATATCAACATTTTTGAAAATGTTCAATTATCTGATTATATTTTTGTGGGACAATTTTTTTGTGAGAAAATAACAACACAAAAATTGAGGATAATCAAATAGCACATTATTTACCTGAACAAAGTGTAATTTAAATGATGCAACACTTAGAAATGGAGTCCAAACATGTGCTGCTGCATCCGCCATGGTGGGATTAAAATTTTTCAGATATATTTTATTTTTTGCACTAAAATCGCAAAAATGTTTTTTTTTAAACAAAACTGCTTAGAAGGGGCTTTTGTCTCCCCTTAAGAAAGGAAGCAGAGATAACAATTATAGATTGATTGCTGCTCTATCATATATTATTTAAATAATAAATTGTCTTAATCTGTCTGTAAGCGAGTTATATTGCGACAAATCTTTGGAAGACGTTTTTCTTAAAATAAACGTTCACAAATGGTCTTTAAAAAAGAATCGCTTCGTAATCGCCTCTATACGCTTTCTCTAATGGCTCATTATATTCAAAAGTTCAATTAGTTACGTTTGAGTTACTTTACCTTTTTCAGAGGGTAATGTAATAGGCTTGAAGAATGCATTTAACGATTCTGATCCTATGTGTTGATTCGACCGAAGCAGTGGTAGTGTGCTGCGCTCACCGTTAAAATTGTAAGGGAGATTGGAAAATTAGGTATCAGGTCACAGAAATGATGAGTGAGAGATACTTGGGAAATTTATTTTCTCACTTTCACATGAATAAAGGATAGAACCACAAAGAGGCAGCAATAATTTATATGATTTTCTTGTTCCATGCGTTTTATCGGTATGTAGTTATAGTGAAATCTGTAGATCGTCCACTCCATTTATCCTCTGATGAAGACATTGCGACACAACAAGGGATACAAAAATGATGTGAAAATGTCTGGTCCTCTTTCTTTATTTTAAAACAGAATAGAGATACGCGCTTGCTAATATTGCTTTGTCCAAAAAATTTGACACTGGATTATCGTAACTTTCATTCAGGGTGCAGAGTAAATGAGGTAGTGCTTTGTATTGGGGAAGGTTCAGAAAAATCGGTTCGGTTCTGTCACGTCATACGGCTCGGTGCACTGAGTAAATGTTGGCGGTGGTTATAAAAACTTAAGAAAATGCGCTTACAGCATTGGCCATTATACAATTGTTACATTTTGGTTTAATTGCTTTTTTCACACAAGCCGTGTGTAGGACAGGAGTTGGATAGGTAAAGTCAGACTGAAAAATTCAATGCCATAGACGGGATTTGAACCACGGATCTCCCGGTCTCTAGCCGGTTGGCGTTCCACTGATCTACCATGGCAACATGCCGGCATAACATTGAATTTCTCAACTGACTCGCATGTTTCCCGGTTAACCACAGGTGCTCTCAATTATTTTGAGATGACAACCCCAATGGCGGCTTATAGTCTGACTACCTCTCCAACTCCTGCCCTACACACGGCTTGTGTGAAAAAACAATCAAACCAATACGCATTGACCATAGTAGTTTACCTATACTATGAATCCTGGGACTTAAAGTACTTACAGCATTGTAAGTCGTCATTGTGTGTGCGTGTGAGTGTGTGTGTGCGGGCAGCATAGCTCAAAAACGAGAAGCTCGTTAAATACCAAACTTGATGTTTAAGTGCAGTATCTTCCAAGAATACGAGACAAAATTTTTCAAGAAAATCCCCCACACCAACTACCGAAAAAATTGAAAACTTCGGTTTTCACAAAAAAGGATGTAGCAATTTTGATTAAAATCTCTTATGCTTTAGATATTTACATGACAAACAAAATGAGTACCTTGAATTTTCTGGGAATAGCCTCTGAAGACCTCTTTATTCTGGATGAAATTTTATGAATTTTGCCTGACTGGTAAACCGTAAGCGATGACAAAACTTGCTACACAAAAAAATGTAGATCACCTGAAAACACACAATTTATGTTACAGGTGTTTTCGTCGATTTGACCGTTTTCGAGATATTCTTTGTTATTAGTTACAGTTTTAGAAAGCTTAAGTATTCTGATACGGGAACTTGTCAACTCCTGGCCACGCAAAAAAAAAAAAAAAAAAAAAAAAAAAAAAGAAAACAATCAATCACATAGCAACCACATTTTAAAACATTTGACTGTGAGTTAAACGTAGTGTATTCCCTTATTTCCCTTCTACTTATAAGTAACAAAGTAATAAGTCCTTTTTTGCTAATGTTTATTTTGATAAGCATGACGTAGATAGAAGAACATGTGCTTACTAACAATAATTTGTTACAGAGATGTAGAGAAAGTCATGTAAATGGAACGGATCAGATGTTTCATTAGGCAATGGAAGTACTGTATAAAGTAAATTGCAGCCTAGCATAATAGAATGATAATATATAATTACAGTAATGTAGGCAGCACTGTTCTTAATGTAGAAATGGCGTTACTTTGCCAGTTACCGTTTTTACGATATTCTTATTGGAAATCATAATAAGAAGAGCTGGCGGCCGTTATTTTCTTTTGAGTTTGAATGAACATTGTTGATAATAGCTGCTCAACAATGGCGAAACCATATACTGTATTGAGCCCATGGTTGCGAGCAAGGAGAGGTAAAACAGTGAAACGATATTAAACTGGCAATTTAGTTTTGTTGTAAGTGCTGTCTGAAAATATCCCTGCTGCATGTTTAAATATACAGTGATATCAATCATGCTAAAAATAGAAATTACATGAAAATATGGATACTGATCTCCCACAAAACGCGATGCACGGGACAGTATCGCCCAAATGCCGCTAGTCCCATTTGTTTTTAAAATCGTCCTAAAATTTCATTTTTAGGTAGTCCAGAAGGCTACAAACCGTCCAATCTGGCCACCCCAATTTCACCAACAAATACGGACTCTCTTGCTGCCGAGAAATTATTTCCGCCTACCGTTTTGTGAGATTTCTGTTTGCGATATGCCTCTTGCGTCACCAATAACCTTTTAATTTTCAGGATTATTGTTAATGAAATGTTCGTACTACACAAGTTTAATGAAAACGCTTCATTCACAAACACACCTGTAGCCAAGGAATACAAATATATTTATTGAGCACATGTTTTAGACAAACCCTTAAAGTTCAAAGCACCTTGTGTTAAAGCAACATAAATTTATACGAAATGCTCAATAAAACCAACCATTAGTAGTGATATATTCATTATTGGCACTTATAAATCAGTGTAGTTCTTAAACTGTGAGTGGTGGATAAGTAAGTCACATTTATTTTTAATTAAAACACACTTCTTTATAATGCACATGAGTGTCACTTATAGCAATATTATTATATGACATTATTGCATCGTGTGATAATACGGCTACCTGCTAACAAGGTAATTTACGCTGCCTTTATTAGTTCACTACTGATTAAATTTGCTGTTTACTTTGCAATACTTTTCATTAGTGAAGAAAACCCTCTTTTAACGGGTTGAAAGATTTGTTTTGCACACACAGAAGCACAGTAGATGGTAAAACGTTAAAGCTGTGGTAAACAAGAAAAAATCCTACAGTTGTCTATCACCTCATTAGATGCTACTAACGGAGGATATTAGTAACATTTCGGAATCATATTCTCAGTAATTAGTGCTTTCGCAGCATTCCTCTTCAGCATGTAAATAGTGTAATATATCTTAGACAACTGATGCTAAAGACAGATTTTGTACCAGATGTCAGTAGTGTTAAAAATAGAAAACCTTATCACTGGGTATTACAAAATTATAACACTCCAATGTAGCCAACTTTGATTTATGTGTCCACGGCTTCATTCAAGTAGGCTCTGAATGCTCATATCGATCCATAAAATGGCGGATGATTTCAATGTCATGAACATGGAATCTGTTCAACCAGACGAAATTATGGAGGCAATTGAGAGAACAAAATTATAACTGCTACACTGTCCCCGTTGTATAGAGTGCAGAATGTTTTCGTTCTGTACGAGTAAGTCATCCAGTTGTCAGCACTGAGGATAAGAAAGGGAACAACTCAATATCACAGACCATAAAACATAAATACGTGAAATAAGTAAAATATCTAATAATAATATGTCTATTAATATTGACAAAGGTCTAAAAAATAATGTATAACACACCTGTTAAAATTGTTATATATTGTTCGAAGGATTACAAAACTCGGCTTCGTTTCGCAAGCTTCTTGATCACGATATAAAACACCATTTTTACCACTTGTATCATAAATAACTATTTAGGGTTGTTTCATTATGTACAACTCATTACTTGAATAAAATTAAAACAACCTGTAAGGCAGAATAGGAAACTGGTTGCTCTGTGGCGTCAGAGAAGGCGTATCCCTAGCTCAGTGACAAGAGAAGAATTCACCTTAGAAATGTAGGGCAAGGAGAAAAATGCACTAGAGGGATAGAAGAATACGTTTGCCTTTTGTTCTCCAGAAAAGCTGCTACGCCACATTTACTTAGGTCCTAGGCCCCAGTTTCATTTATTGTTTTCGGAGGTGCGACAAAAGTGGTCAGCATTTGGATCATCAAATGATTTAAATACGTATTGAACAAATACCTGTTTAAATCACAAACTTGTGGACCACAGACAGTAATGAATAGTCACTCGCGTAGGCACAATATGTAAGAGTTAAAAGAAGAATACACTGCTAAACTACATCCGTTTTAGTTAACTTTAAAGCAAACATGTTCGTTTTGGTTTCACGGAAATTTTTAAATTTATTGTTTATATATGTTTTCAAGGTAATTATTCATTTGAAAAGCTTGCATGCGGGAGAAAATAACTTTGAATAAAAGTGGGGAGCAAAATTGCACATACGTTCCCAGTGTGTGTTCGCTAATGGTGAAAATTTATCGCAGGGGCATTGACAGGGGTTGCCCTAGAATTGGCCTCGCTATTTAATCGGTCAATATAGCAGGCCGTTTGTGATACATTAGCAGTACACCACATCATATTAGTTCTGATTTGGGGCCGCTCATGTCCTATATTGCCACTGGCCTTTCCTGTGATAATTTCCTTGCCACCCGAGGGACATCCTGCTTTACTTAGGGATGGGTCAAGAGATAAAATCTTAAAACGTAGCTTTATTCGCAAGGGAAATACATCCCGAAAACAGCCTACGCTTTCTGCTTCATCACAATGCCTTCGGGACATTTCTATTCCTACTGGGAACAGAGGAAGTGTTTGCAATTGACTTCTCGTAGGAAACACCTACACATTTTCGGATTTGTTGAATAAAACGTGTTTTGCTCGCGTGCGAGAAATAGACTCATGCATGAAAATTGGGATACATGCCAAATGTCATATTTAATCGAGCACACTTTATCATCTGCAGGCTAACATTCTTTTAGAAGACTCTCCCACCTTAAATTACCCTTTGCACGGAAACTTTTTCATTATTATATATTTTCTCAAAAATAAGTTTTATTGTGTAAGTTCATCACCATTCAGCACCTGCATTTAAAATGTTTCATAAAATCTTCCCAAATGGGTAAAATGATATGTTACATTGGAACATTTATACTCTGATTACTGAAAAAATAGCTAATGGTTGCACTCTTCAAACTTTTTGGTTTTTCAAAAGTTAATCATTTACATCTCAAAATTGGAGATTTTTAAGTACATTTTGATGTACTTTTAAGAAGCAGTAAAATAACTTTTTGAAACAAATTAGTATAAATTTGCTTCGTGTGGAGAATTTTCAGTACGAAAAAAATAGTGAAAAAACGTTTGCAAGAAGCAAGATTAAAAACTGTAGTCTGACTATTAATAAACATGCGTCTGTTCATTTATATCTCCTTTCAATTGGCAGTTTAAGTGTTTAAAGTGGAAAAAAACATGTATCCTCTAAAATTTTAGAATTCACATTATTGTATCCAGTACTCTTTTTTCTAAAAAGTTGCTTGGGGGTACACTCAACTCGATAAAACACAGCAAAAATTACTAACGTTTTTTGTACAGCTATTAATTTATAGTATTATTTTAAATGATCTTGGAATTAACAAGTATCAAAACACTTTGTAATTAGCATTACCTAGTATTATAACAGTTTCCATATTGACATCAGTTCATTACTGCTGTAGTTTTCACGTCTCTTGGTATCAGTAGCAGGATGTCTGCCTTTCATAAACCACGAGCATACATAGTCCATAGGTTGAAACAACTTCATTGGAGGACCAACCAGTTTGATGAACTTCAGATTTCGGATGGCAGAAAGATGGAATGAAGCTCTTGTAGGTGTGATAATAAGGCTCATTTGTGAAAACTCACGTCCACATTCACTTTGGAATTGGGAACACATTTCACTTCATTGAGAAGAGGCCGGAGGGATGCTGGCATTTTCTTCTCCATCAAATAATCCCGAAACCCTCCTAGTATCCCTCTCAGTGGAAGTCCAAAACGATGACATAGAGTCTTTATACTAGTTTCACCATATGTTCCAGGATTTTCAGGCCAATTCGATGAGTCCAACACCTCTGCACATTCAGAGATAGTAATATTCTCCGACTGCAACAGACGATTCTCCATCCACTGTTTTCGACAGTCATAAAATCTGCTGGGCTCAATATGTCTTCTTTGTGTTTCATTTTCCAATGTAATTCCTCTGAAGTTTAGCTCTTCTGCTGCTTTCAGAGCTTCGCAGTAGTGAAGACCATTGCTCACTTTCTAATCCTCGAACACCAGCAGCTGATTTCTGATTTTCCGTTGGGCCGAATAAAGTGTGATGTCTCGTGACTATAGCTCAAGATTTAGTTCTGATAACTCTTGAAGGACATCGCACATTAAAGCTAAGTCGAGAATTAAACCAGTTTTAATGATGGGCTTTAGTAAACCATCACACATGCCTCTGTCCATTGAGTCCCTACTTTCATCGTCTTTAACAGCTGAGAAGTTGGCAACAAAAGCTTTATAGTTTCTCCACACTGCTGACACACTTCTGAAGCTCGATGCAACCTATCTAGTGCCCAAGATTCTGCCTATTTTCAAAATTTTATTTCCGAGGAGCTCTGCATGCTGTTTTAACTCCCGAGCATTCTTCGGGGACTGGTGGTACATTGTATATAGCTTGTCTAAGAAAGGTGTGAAGTGATTCACATGTGATGGGAAGTCTCTTTTAGTTACATCACCAACTGACAATTCAAGTCTGTGGTTAGCACAATATCAAACCAAAACTAGTGGTAAATTCTGTCTCAATAATGTCACAACTCCTTTTTTCTTTCCCATCATCACTGCTGCCCCATCTGTTGCAACTGAAATAAGATTTTCTTTCAGGAACTCATTATAAAATCTCATGGATGCCAAACAATTCAACAATGTGTTGCAAACACCTCCAGCAATTACATTATTTAGCTCAACTATATCAAGGAAAATGTTAGTGGGCTCTCTCATGTCAGGGACCATGGTTCACAAATAAATTACTAAATATGATAATTGGCTAACTGTTGGGCTCTCATCGATAATTAATGAAATTCTTGATCTCGTTTCAATAATTGTTTTAATCACCGTAGTTTTCATTTCTTGCGCAATGTGATTAATAATGCTAGCACGTGCATTTCCGGAATGTAAAGTGCGGCCCATGACAACACCGTTAAGTTATTGCAGACCAACTTCGGTCTCAAAATCATTGAACGACCGATTTTTTTTTTCGTGATTTTATAAGCAGTGCCAAATATATTTGTTGTCACTTCCTGATAGTTCTCAAACGCCTTTGTGTAAGCGTTTTCCAAAGTCTTCTCTTTAGCACAAAGTAGTACTTGAGACGCAGCTTGATGAGCGGAACTTTCTTTATGTTCAATTTTTTCACCGCAAAGAAATAATCTGTTCTTTTCTTAAAACACTAGATGACGACACAGAGATTCTGGCCCAAGATTGTGCAATGCTGATACCTTGTTTATTACGTCCTACACCCAAATTCCCTGCTTCTTTGCAAATTTTGCAACACATTTTTTTTTTTTATTTGAAACAATTACCCACTCGTTTCTCTCAAAAATGCACTTTTTTGATCCAAAGTTCAACATTCTGAAAGATCATCTGACTTAGTATCATACACAGGTTTATTCGCTGGGTTCACTGTATTTTCATACGTGGGTTCAATGTCCAGGTTTTCACTTTCACTTTTATCACCTACTAACAACGTCACAGTTTCTGACTGTTTACTCGCACAACTAGCGTTTATAAGTTTTAACTTTTTAGATGCAGGAGAACAAGTAAAATAGTTGGTTATTTTGTTGCTCATCTTACCTTAACCTCAAAAGTAACTCGCAGCAAAAAGGCGGAATACACGCTTCTGTCACGCATAAAACCAACGCAAGAATGCAAGAACAGGAAGTAAATAGCCACTTCACAGGTCTCTTACAGGCTGCACTAGCATCGTCCATATCGCGATTACCAACACAAAAAATGAAATAAATCCGAAAATCTGATTTATGCCCCTAAAATAAGTCGGTGATAAAATTTTATTTAAGCATTGATAAACTGAACATCGTAAAAGGGAACTTTGCTCACAGAAAAGTTTAGGGTACGCGTCCCGCAGCGTTCCCCAGAAATAGAGCACCACTGATTGTATCATTACTTTGTTGCTTTACTTTTTAGCTTTTTCACAATTTTGGTCTAATTTCACAACAACATGTGGTGAGCATTTATGTTACCTAAAAGGTAAGCATAATAAAAATGAAATTTGGAAGCGAAAAGTTGCAGGCTTAAGTCTAGGGTCCTCCTCGGCATTTGGTAGTTACTAACACCGAGGAAAACATGGGGAAAACACTCATTGTCAGCCAAGGAAGACGGACTTAGCGGGATTTGAGTCACGGACGTCCGTTTGCGATTCCATACTTACTCCTTTGGCTGCCTGTGTCGGCAAACAGGCAGTGAAACCCTCCAACTTATTAAAGAAAAACCTAGCAGTATTAAAATAGTCACCGTATGTCAAATTTTTCATAGCATTAGTCTTTTCCGAATGATTCGTTGGTCAAGTTTACTCATGTTTGAAAATGTGCGGTCATTATTACTTTTTCCACTACGTTCAGATTTTTGGAGGATGAATAATACACTTATGCCTATCTTGATAGCATGGGGGTAGCGTGTCTGCCTCACATTCAAGAGCTCGCGAGTTCGAATTTCGCTCACGGAGAGTTATCCGGGTAAGGTTTTTATTCGGGGTTTTCCCTTATCCTGAGAAGACGAATGCCTAGTAACTTTAAGCTCTATGGACCCCGAGATCATTTGAGCATCACTTCACCGATTTCATTCATCGTCCGATATGACCAACCAGGTCAATGGACGTTAAGCTAAAAAAAAGATAAATATATAAATACAAGTTTATATTTTATTTATTTGTCTTGTACCTTTCAAAGATATAATACGAAGATTTTCACGAATGTGTTCTATAGCGACCTTGAAGGACTCTCTTAAATCAACATTTTTCTGACTGTTTTTGGACTCCATAATGTGTATTTAAAGGAACATGTGCACAAAATTACAGTTCTAAACAACTTGCACGTGCATCTTGAGAAATTGCTGTACCAGCTTTGCCTAAAGCCATATCCAATAGGTGTCACTTCCTTCTTTCGCTAATTGCTCTCTCGTATGGAGGTCTTGCACCTCCCCCAGCCCCGCCAAAACATAGAGCCAGCTCCAAATATCTGTTGAGGAGCAGAGGGACTCTATATCAGAGTAGCCAGGAAGCTTTATTCATGGATGGTTTATAACTCTTGTGGTACTCAGCATCCCTTACTAAGTTGGGCGCGATAGACCGCTTAATTTTGCTCAGAGACTTTTTTTCCTTCAAACTCGAGGTTCTTTTACGACACGGGACCACCAGCTTTACTTACCTTTAGAGGAAAGCCATGCTAAGGATTTTTACACTCGCCCTCCGCCGAGTTTGAACCCGTGATCTTAAGAACCACAGGACATCATGTTACCCCAGACCACGGAAGACTACGAGCACAGGTTGGGTGATGAGCCCGACGCCTGGTATCAGAGTGAGAAAGAAAACGGTATGAAAACAGATGAAATGGATGAAAGAAAGCGTGATAATTGGGCAGGTGGAGCTTAACAAGGAATATAAATATGTATTGTTGTTTAAAAGTATGGACTTGCGTGATGAGTTTTTATGTAATAGATTAAATTTGTAGTTCAAATTTGCATTATACATAGAGGTTGTTTCAAAATCTTTATGCGTGGGTCCCTTTAAAACACAACATCATGGTTAATTTAGTTTACTATTTAAGTAATAGGGACTTACCATATGCCAATGGAGAAAACCCGCTCAGACATCGCTTTGTCCACCGCAAATTCAACATGCCATCCTTTGGTTTCGAGCCCGGGTCGGCTTGATAAGAAGTGAGCGATCTAACCGCCAGCGCTGATCACAGAGGGAACAAATACTTTTTGCTTTCTTTACACACACCATAGACATAGTGTCTAGAGACAGTGTTGTATTCCAACAAAAAAATCGATACCAAGATTTCACCGGAAATATTTGTTTTGAGGTCTCCTGAGTCCAAAAGAGCATGTTTAGAAAAAGGTCCGCGTGTGCCTGTGTGTGGACAGCATAGCTCAAAAACGAAAAGACCGTTAACAACCAAACTTGGTTTTTAAGTTTAATATCTTCAAGGATGCGAGACGAAACCAACCTTTACATAGAAACGTTTTTGAAAATGGCTCTTAACGATTTTGATTACAGTACCGTATATTAAAGATATTTACATCACAAATAAAATGTAGGTATATTCTGAATTTTCTGCGAATAGCCTCTGAAGACCTCTTTATTCTGAATGAGTGTTGTAGAATTTTGCATAAACGTTAAAGCGTAAGTGATAGACAAAACGCTACTACGGAAAAGTTTAACTGTCATTACAACATATAATTTATGTTCTCTACGTTTTTATGTAGAGCTAAGTGTTTCTGGGATATTCCTTGTTATTAGTTTCAATTTTGAGCTACTTAAACTTTTCTCAAACGGGAAGTGACGTTTCGTTTCACCTCTCTTGTTTTATAGGCAGGCCATGCAAAGCCAGCTGCACTTCAGTAGTTTCACGTAGGACCAGATTTTAAAAGAATTGGCTATCGATTTAGCGTTGTGTATTCTTTTATGTTCCTTCTACTTACAAGGAAACACGTAATAGGCAGTTTCTGATAATGTTTACCTTGATCAGCAAGTAGATAGAAGAAGAGTCTTTTGTAAGGAAAGTTGTTTGTGTAACGGCTAGAGAAAGTCATAAAAACATCAGACAATCAACATAAAGCGTCTCAAATTATTATATAAATTTGTTTTCCTCTGTTAACGGAAATTGTGTATTTAAGTTAAGCGCAATATTTATTTTCGGGATCTTTTTTATTTTCATGTATCTTTTTATTGAAGAGGAAACTGTTTCCCTGCTCCTGTTAATGCAGGTTCCCGATAGGAAAAATATGTGACTCAAACGTTCTAAACCTCTTTTTCTATTGCTCTTGGCGAAAACTGCCCATGCGATTCACTGTGAAACAAACACTATAATGGAATGCGTTGTTACAATATATATATATATATATATATATATATATATATATATATATATATATACAGAGTGTTAATGAACTATACCAAAATATTTTCACAGAATATGTAGATTATTTAAATAAGTAATTTGAGATAGGATACTTATGGCGTGTTTATTGAAGTTTCGAAGTACGCCACGTATCGTGGCACTTCATCTGGAATGAAAAAAAATAATAAAAACATTTACTCTATGAACTATCGAACTCGTGACCTTTGGACGCATTAAGCCACCAGAGCAGTTGAAGAAACTTCTCCAGAGTAGGCTACATAACTCAAGAACGTAGTTAATGAATGCTCAGTGTCGCACTGTCAAGTGATTAGTTCGGGATTTTACAGATTTTTGCGACATTAAGTCTTGGGAGCACTAGTAACGAGCTGCTAAAAATCGATATTTCTATATTCAGACAGCAACTTTGAAGACACTCTAAGCCACTTTTTCAACCTGCTTTGCTTTAACACCGACTTATCAGCACCTGATACCCACACGTTTAACGCTATGTAGTTGCGTTATGTTTATCCCGGGACTATGCATCGCGATCTTAAATTACTTATATCAGTCACGTGCACAATCTCGCAAATTATTTCGGTGTAGTGCATTAACACCCTGTATATTTCACTACTATCATCGCTGACTTGGGCGTGGCTCAGCGATTTTGTTTGGGTCTCTCGTCATGAGGGTCCGTATTTCGGTTCCCGGCCTTATCTAAGCCTCACTCCAAAATCAGGATGGTTTAGTGTCTACGCAAAATCTGTAGCTTCTCACTTTCCATCGCCATCCTCATCTTACTGCAGAAGGTAACGCACACCGCATGTTGAGTACTTACAGCTATTAGATGGGTCCGAGAACCGCCTGATGGAATAATTTTCCCTAAGGACGTCGAGGCAACAACATATTATATGAAAGTTTAGAACTATTAGACCAGAAGTATATACTAGCAATACCTATTAAAATCCAAACATATTCTACACAGCTTGATGAGAAAGAATTTTAATGTACAAGTACTTTTATTATTATATACCTAGGAATAAAGGTGACCACAAAAGTTTAGGAAATTGGACACTACCTTTAAGTATAGGTACAGTACCTTTATTTTCAATGTAACTCTTAGAAGCAGTACATATTATTTGAAATTATTATTTCAAAATTTCTCCACAGGTAAATTATCCTTAACCCGCTAACATCATTTTAGAGGCTGAAAATGACTACACTATTATAGGCAAGAACTTAAATACGGTTGAATAATTTGTGCCTATCTCTAAGGCCATTCAAAATCTATTCAACTGTATAAAACTACAAAGTCAGAAAGGCTTCACTTGTGAGTGTTTTAATTTTCTTTTCCCACTCTAATTCACCTAATCCAACATATTTATAACTAGTTAGCGATTATCGCAACACGAAAATGATCATTTTTATAATGACTTTTGAATAAACGTGTACCATGTGCCAATCAGCGACGAATTGGCAACGCATTCTGGAAATCATTCGGTAACTTTTCTCACAGGAATACTCTGCAGTGCAGTATATGTACAGAATATGAGCAGCGAACCACACGCACAGGCTAGAAGTGGAATTCAAAGTAAGTGCTGCGCATTGGTATTGGACCATTCAAATGTTGGCCGGTGTACCTTTAATTGGCGTCCACGCGAAATGGGTTTTCTTCCCTGTTGCCTCGAATCCATATATCTCGACGCTTCACAGAACCTCGGGAAGTGCTGCAAATTTAAGCCATCAGTGGTCGTTAGAGGAAATATTAAACGCACAGAGTTGTGAGAGAGTTCCACTCACATTTTCTCAATGTAATTTCTTCGTTATCAGAATCATCACGACATGACTGTGGTGATACAGCTTCATGATCACTATGCTTAATAGCTCTATCACTATGCTCGGACGCGCCTCTCACCTAGACGGCCCGGGTTCGATCCCAAGCGACCGCATGTGAGATTTGTGGTGGACAAAGCGGTGCTGGGGCGGGTTCTCCGGTTTCCCCCGCCATCGCATTCTACCGGTGCTCCATCTTCATTCATGTAGCATCAGTGTCATCGCCTGCGGTGCCATAAGTAATTAAAGCGGGCGTTAAACACTATAAAAAAAAAAAACTATTCTCGGGATCGTTCGTGCTACCCTAATGGAGTTCTAAAGCGCGTCTCAACCTTAGAAGATAGTGCATGTTATGGAGCACACAACACCAAACAGCGAAGTATCTGCACTGCTATTTAAGGCTACTGTGAGACATTTATTCCTCACTGCACTTTGCATCTGCTCTTTGCAGTTTTAGTACTTTGATATACGCTTTCATGGGCATAAAATATCAAATATGCCGACACAAGATGATAAAGATTTTAATTTTAGAGTATCATAATTGTTTACTCTTGACAACATTACATTCAGATGTGAGAAGTGTTTTAAAACAGCAAAGGACGAATGATGCGCCGCTCTGTGTTTTGCGTTGTTCCACTGTAATAAGGTATTTTTTTTTTTTAATCTAGCGTGTATTGTTTCCTCGCCCTTTTTGCTTTCTATTTGATGGCATCCCTACAGGCCCCCTCATTCTTTTCCTTTTTATCCTATACGCTACTGCTTCTGATCACCTGGTAGCTCAACTTTTTAATTTATCCCTTTACTAACAATTACTTTACTTTCGGCACTTCCAAGCATCTCCTTCCATAACTACAAATGTTTACTAAAATACAAAATGAACAACCTGCATTAACACTTCTCAATGTTCACAATAAACACTTCCTCACCAACTCCTGTTAACTTTTGCCGTATTTGCTTGCTGCCTGGCGACTGTGACTTGAATGGATAGATGACTATTTAATGTTATGGACGAGTGATAGAAGTTACATGAATCCAGTTTATTTTAAAAACTTTCTACAACCCTTGTCAACATTTTCCCTCATGTATTCCTCGTTGTGATTCCAAATGAAAAAGTTTCTCGTTGCCTGACTTTTCTACTGCATAGGCATAGAATTTTCCGTAAATCTTTGATTTAAGAAACCATAACGCTCATTTTATTAAATATAGAGAATTCAAACTAGGCAAGTTTCAGCATACTAGTTTACCCTAGCGAAGAAAAGAACATTGTTGTGTTCTTATCTACGTTGTAATAGTTATTGAATCACATGGATAGACGCAGCAAACTATACTGAAAAGCACGTTTTCTTTAGAAATCTGGACTCGCATAAATCTAAAAGGCTCTAAAGGTAATTTCATCTGACAGAGAAACAAATTCTGCATAGGATAATGTGTTCAAAGGTGAAAATTATAACTCAACATTTACTGCAGTTTGGCAAGAGGAGAAAAGGGCGAAACTTAGGCAACATGTACGCGTTAGATAGAGGCAGAGCTCTGTAGGGCTGGGCCCTAATGGTAATGATATTATTTGGAAATGCACAAGCTCAAAAGAAAACCAAAGGTCGAGATCTATACAACGGCAAAGGCAGGATTAGGGTGAGCCTTTAAATTGAAAGAATCAAAGCAAACCACCAATTTACTGAACAATAAATAACACTTTTAGAAAATGCACAAAGTCATTAATATAGCTCGTAATTGCCATTCATTTAATAAAAGCAATTAGTCCGTCAAAATACCCTGCCATAAAATGGGAGCGAGCACATTGAAAAAATTAACCAAGTTAAAGCCGAAAATAATACATGATGTTTAATAATACATTTTGACAAACCGAAAAGCTCGCTCCACTAATATTCAACACGACGCAGCTGGCCTAGAGGAGTAGCGCCCCCTAAGCGCTACGCTAAGACGTCCCCGACGAGTAGCAAATTCCCACCGAGTGCTTCTTCTTGCTCGTCGAGTAGCTTTTTTTTTTTTTTTTTTTTTTTTTTTTTTTTTTTTTTTTTTGGCAAGGTTTAACGCCCGCTTTAACTACTTATGGCACCGCAGGCGGTGACACTGATGATACATGAATGATGATGGAGCACCGGTGGAATGAGATGGCGGGGGAAACCGGAGTACCCGGAGAAAACCCGCCCCAGCGCCGCTTTGTCCACTACAAATCTCACATGCGGTCGCTTGGGATCGAACCCAGGCCGTCTAGGTGAGAGGAGAGTGATCTAACCACTCGGCCACGGCGCGGCCATCGAGTAGCTAATCACCCCCCCTCCCGGTAGGGGAGCTCATGACGTGTCCAGGTATGCGCTATGAAGAGTAGATCCGCTCGCTAGGAGTGAAGAAAAATCGACGAAAAGGCTGCCACTGGAGCGGTGATGAAGTAGTTAGGTCCAGCAGCACATGAGGTGTAAGCCCCATACTGTCTTTTAAGTTTGGGACAGACTATAGTTTGTGAAAGCTCCTGTATCCAATCTTATATAACTTAAAAGGAGTTGAAAGTTACGATTGTAATGTCTCGAGGGTTTTTTTTTTTTTTTTTGTAAATGATGTATACCAATAGCAATATGACAGAGAATATGAACGCTTCCGATGATTTGTATTTGAAGTACGGGTCTTCAACACGTTTTCTTTCTTGGTCTATTCTCACACACTTGTGGTTAATCTGACTGTAGACCTCTACACAAATTAAACTCACAATCAAACAATTACGCACATTAGGGGTCATGGCGTCGTACCGATTACCTTATGAGCAATGTTTTATTTTGGTGGGGTAATATTAAATTATGTGTACTACACCCAGTCCTAAATCCTTATCTGGTTCTAGCGCTGCAATTAATGTTTATCTCACTCTCCCCCTTTTCTTTGTTCCCGGACCTGAAAGCGATCTGTGTTGGTGTTTGAGAACCAGACTCTTGACACCAAACCAATATGAATCGAACACAGTCTGGTCTAGGCATGCCCTTCAGTCATTCAGATGAAATGTTTCCTCACACCTCCCCTTTCGGCGATCACCTAGGCCTAACCTTTATTCAAAGATAAATTCGTGTATGCCAGACTTGAATTTAAGGTCTATAAGAGATTGGCACACCCATGTCTGCCGTGGAACGTAGACGATTCGGAGATGCTGCCAATATTAAATTAGGGGGAAACATCTATAGGAAAGCATGCCATCGGCTGTGCTACATTCTCAATAATAGGTGGAAAAATGCAAGAGTAGTTGGTCGCCTTGGCTTAAGAAATCCCCGTTAATGGGCGTGGTTAATACTTGTGTAAATTAACCTGAAAATAATACGGCTTACGACTAATTGCCTTAAACTCGGCTAGAAGGAAAACCAGAGTTTGAAATGAATGTGGTATGAAATAGACAGTTTTTATAATGTTCCAAAATAAATGCTCATATAGCGACCACTGATAGGTTACTGAGCGAGGTGGCGCCGTGGTGCAGTATGACTCTCCTTCGGGATGTACCGGGTGCGATCTCTCTTGACCGCCCATCTGACCTATAGATTTTTGGGTTCTTTTCCTGGTTACAGTCATCCACATTCTATTAGTCCCTTCATTATTTGTCTCCCGTTGGACTGTTTCAGGGTTACAGGTGTCGGCGATAGTGTTTCGGTGCGGCGTGGAAGGGAAAACATATGATCTGTGGAACTCTCACAGTCCCTCCGCCTTCGCCTGGCCACAGGGCTATAAGGAATGCCCCTTGTTGGGCATAGGTTCAAAAACTGCAAAATTTCGGTGTCCAGCCCTATTCATACATATCCCACCCTGCTGATTGGTTAAAAATAAACACGTTTTCAAAAACTACTTCTTTCGGCAATTCTTACTAAAAACAATATTAAAATAGGCGAATGCATCCACTTGGTTTAATTCTTATGAAAAGTGTTCCACCCCTCTAAAGAAATAAGCGAGAATTTACCACCAAGTCGATTTTCTAATTATTACACACAATGGCTGTTCTCTATTAGAAAACCGATATTTTTCTGTCCCTAGCAGGTATGTAGAATGTACATAGTAGGTAAAGAAGGTATTGTCTTCCACCCAAAAATTGGGTGTGTGTCTGTCTCTGTGTATGTGTGGTGAGTGGACAGCATTGCTCAAAAACGAAAAGCCGCGTAAATGCCAAACTTGGTATTTAAGTTCAGTATCTTCCAAAGTTACGACATGAAGATTTTTAGAAAAATCCCCACCCCAACCTAACTACCCTTTATGGAACATTTGATTTTTTCAGAAATAGCTGTAACGATTTTTATTAAAATACCTTATGTTTAAGATATTTTTATAACAAACGAAATGTATATCTTGCATTTTTCTGTAGTATCTGAAGACTTCTTCATTCTGGATTACTTTTGTATAACTGGTAAATCATAAGACTTAGACAGAGTTACTGCCAAAAAATATAAATCACGTTAAAATTCACAATTTATGCCATATACATTTTATTATAGTTAAACATATTAGATTTTTAGAAAATAATTCTGTCTGTGTGCTTGTGTGCCCCGCGCGTGTGTGACAGGAAAACTCAAAACGGAAAGTCCGTCAAAAACCAGACCAGTGCCTTCCAAGCACGCGACATGAAGATTTTCAGGAAAACCCCGCACCCCAAACTATTCTTTACATGGAACATTTTTCGAAATGTTCAATTTTGTAAAAAATGACTAAGGATTTTGATCAAAATACTGTATATTAAAGATATACATGCTAAATGAAATGCATATTTTGAATTTCTTGGGAATAGCCCCCGAAGTCCTCTTCATTCCGAATAATATTTGCATTATTGTTCAACCCCAAGAGATACATTTTTTTTCGTAGTCGGTTTGCCCTCCCCGTACTTAGGACAGACACCCCCTAGGACTTACAAACAGAAGCCATGATGTCAGAAGCACGTTGGGAGCCAATGGCACGAAACCAAAGAATGAAAAACCTGGAACCAGTTATCGGCCCATAGCTAGGTATGAGCATGAGGAAATAGACGATATGAAACGCAAGCAAAATAGATGATAGGAAAGGTGATGATGGAACAATTGGTTGAGGAAATCGAAGGACCCGGAGAAAACCCGCCCAGACGCCGCTTCGTCCTCACAAATCCCACATGCGGGCGCTTGGGATCGAATCCGGTCCACCTAGTGGGAGGCGAGCGGCCTAACCACTCGGCACGGTGCCGCCTAGATAAATCTTACTACACAAATAGTGCTAAAGTACACAATTTATGTCATATCAGTTTTTGTAGAGCTAACCATTTGCGGGACATTTCCTGAGACATTGGTTTAAATTTTAAAACACTTACACTTATCTCAAACTTTTCTCTGAACCTATCAGTAGTAGTTGCAGTATCATATAAAATAAATCTAGAAAGTTGATTTCTAAAACATAATTATGAGGTAAAGCCGATCCCTGCAAATAAAATCCACGAAAATTAGAGAAACTGCAGAACATCAGAGAAAAAACACTCAGAATTCCCGAAGCAGAGATAGTACGTGCTAAAATTGGTAAAGACGTCTGCCTGAGGCGAACAATAAACCATTTTTAGGATATCCTTTGAAACCATAAAGAGTGTGTGGGGTAATCTTCGTTCAACTCCCGATCCAATTATAATCGATAATCTGAGGCATTATTATTTCGAAACATCTTCTATTTTAACTGTTCAAATATACTGTCTTGAAAAATAACTAAAAAAACACTCATATTGGTAAAGCAGTAAATAATGTCACAGTCGTGAAAATTCACAGAATTTGAGGGTTAAGCGGGAGGTCGGGGGGATGGATTGCACAGGTCAGGTATGTGTAAAATGTGTAAAACTTTCTCCTCCTTTGTCTATCCATAGTAATACCTTAAAAATTTATTCCGCGTAATACAAGTACTTACATTATACTATGCAGTATATTATTCATAATATTATTTCTGTAATTGTTATTACTACTGTTTATCTTTGTTGATGTTATTATCATTTTTATGGTTATTATCATTATTATTAAACTGTTTATTTTTCTATTGTTTTGTTTGATAATTTTAACTTGCGCTTTGTAATTCAGGCTTATTTCATTTTGGTTATCATTACATCAGTACTACATCTGTGTCTTTGTATGTATAATTAAAAGTTGCATTTGCCTTGGTGGCGGCCAATTGTGTGTGTATGTGAATAAGCAATTAATAAAAAATAAAGAATTAGATGCCAAAACTTAACTTAATTTTTAAAATGAATATGCGTGTTTTCCTTATGGTTTGTTACAACGTTTATTAATATTAGGTTGAAAACATGGCCATATAATTGAGTTAGAAGGTAACGGGTGAGTAAAAACTGCGTCCTCGGCGCTCATTGCCGTCTGCCACTTTCATTGAATGGCGCGGATGAAACCACCCAACATTTTTAAAACTACTTTTAAAGTATTTAATTACCAACTTTCTGAAAGTGATGCTGAAACTGGCCACCTTCGTTGTCCATATATTTTTGATACCTCTTTATGAAACTATCCATCAATCGCCGGAGTCCACTTCCATAAATGCTGGCAATTTTATTATTTCCCTAATTTTATTATTTTTATTATTTCTCTCAGGGGTGCGTGTTTGTGTGGTACATTTTACGTTTTAAGTTACCACACAGAAAGAAATCACAGGGGGTGAGGTCGGGGGACTAAGAGCACCACAAATCTGTACTAATAATTCTGTCCTGAAACACACTTTCAATTGTTCTCGTCGAAAGACTGG
The DNA here is from genome assembly GCA_030762935.1 of Hymenopus coronatus. Taxonomy (NCBI): domain Eukaryota; kingdom Metazoa; phylum Arthropoda; class Insecta; order Mantodea; family Hymenopodidae; genus Hymenopus; species Hymenopus coronatus. The sequence continues at coordinate 415,197,144 of CM060900.1, read as the reverse complement.
CCGTTGCACAGTTTTGTTAAAGAAAAAGAGCAAACTTACGCCCTTTGTTAATTCTCTAAAACAGGTCAAAATTGTACTCACCTATGTTCGGCCGTCAACTGTTGACTGGCCCCATAACACCTTCTCCGCTAATGGCGTACCATACACTTATTTTTTTTGTTATGAAGGAGTACTTCATGAACAATATTAGGTTTCTCAGAGCTCCAATAACGATCATTTTGGGTACACACATATCCATGAAGGTGAAACCGAGCCTCATCAGTGAAAAATATTATGTTGAGCCATAATCCACATTGTGATTAAATACAAGACAAAATTATAAATTACTCGTAATAACTGAAACATATTATATCACGGTCAACCTGCACTTCCAGAGCAGAGCAAACCTGCGTCAGAAGCGTGACCTTGTTTAAAGCAGCAATGCTGAATCATATGTCCACACGCTCAGTGGAAAAACACCGCGTAGCCAGTTCGGAGGTTTTTGACTCACTCTGTATCTGCGTAAAATTTTAGCGAAATCTTTTGAATAATCTTGAGAAAATCTGAACCTTGTAAAGCAGTACATTGAAAATTATACACCGAATGTAAAAATTTACCTCGATTTGGACAGACGTTTGGCAACTGTGCGTTTTGCCTTGCAGCTACGCAGGAAGATCACGCTCGACACCTAAAGGCAGATTCACTGCAGTAAGACGTACCTTCGGATTAGTTACTGCACTATGGTAATGACTAACTTTCCTAGTGTTATAATTACTAATACAATATCTTTGTGTGTTTTCAGTAAAATGCTTAATGTTTAAAGAAAAGTACAAAAACGAAAACTTAGACATTTAATGTTGAGAAAAAATAAAATAAAATACGTGGTGTATTGTAAAATATTGTTTATTATACACTTAATGTGAAAACAGTGTAGCACTTTATCTATCAGGCGTATAAAGGTGCAGACTCTTTCCGAAGTGTTCACCAAAAACGAAATGAAGTAAAAATTACATAGTTGTTTTATTTAACAAGCTAGGAAAAATGCAAATAAGCTAAGTAAATGACTCGCTTAACAGACTAAAACTGAATGATTTTACATTTTATTTAAAATAAACTGGTCGCAAACTTGGTACCGCAAATATGAGTGTCATAGCCAGCGGATATAACCTACAACATAGCTACGTAAAGTGTGTGTGCGTGTGTGTGTGAAGACTTAAAGAGGAATTCCTTATTTATAAATTTGAAGCATATTAGTTTGTTTTAACTTAGTCTTGTTTGTGTGTGGTTAGTTATTCAGCCGCTGTTGTGTCGTCGTAACCAGCATACATTATGATTTGCAAACGGAAACTTTGGATTATGATGAAACGAAGCCTTTAAGGAAGGACATTAAAGAAATAAAAATGCTTTTTAGTTGCTGTCCTATCGATAATATCTACCTTAATCTTTGCACATATGACTTGCATTGTTACAAAAAGTACAATAATATACCTTTCTCTGATTAAATAACCGTTCCCAGACTAAAGTAGTATTTTAGTATTTAATTCTCTCAGAGAATGGCATTGATTTAGTCTCTTTTGACATATCCTATTTCCATGTTACTTCATTATTGAGTTATGTTAGTGAAAATAAATTAATATCGGGTGGGATGGTAAAGATTTAAATTGTAACTTCATTCTTGGATCAAAAAAGGAGAGCAGATGACTAACTCCAAGATGTTGTAGCGCTTATTCGTGTATAAGAGCTGTTATGTATTTTAAGTATAATTTGGATCTCAGTGCCCAAACGATTAAGCTGGAAGTACAGACGTCGCAGTGACTCTGTAAGGTCATAGAAGACGGTCCATCCCCGCGATGTTTTATGTGTATTCAAATGTCTTCCTTGCGTCACTACAGGTCAGCAGAAAGACAGTTCAAAGAGGTAATGTTTATTTAATTACAGCTGGCGTTACGTTCTTTGAGTAGAGAACGGAATCTCTGTTCCCAAACAAACAAGATCAAGTACTGAAAGTGTCAGCATCATAGTGACTGTGGGGATAGAAAGGATTCCATGATGTCTCTTTTTTTTTCTTTATTTTCAGTTAAAAAGAAATCTAATTTATTCGTTATGTAATTTACCAGGAAAACTTTGCTGCAAGAGTTGATATGCTCTGAACAATGGAAATGCGCATGGAGAAGATTGGTTGGACGTTGTACGTCCTCGGCCTATTAATGTGACTGAACTTTTTTGGTCTTCTCTTCCAGATGGGCTTTCTTAGAAAAGAAAAAGAAATACCTTGAGCGCCAGAGCGTCTGACGTGGGAGGCTTAGGGACGCTACTAAGTGATGGAGTGAAACATCAATAACGGCCAAGAACGACCACCATTTTTGCCCACATGTCCCACACGAGAGAGGGAAAAACCCTCACGAGACCGGAAATGGTGTCTTCCTTTCAACAGCGGTCGATCCTAAGATGAATACATCCTATGTCACCCGGATTTCTCACAATAGTACTGGGTTAAATTTGGGTCAGTGGGAGTTCTCTTCTTTCTGTACTCAACTTCCTCTAGTTCTAACATGTGCTGTTAAATATTTTAAATATATAGGTTTGTACAGTTTGGCGCACACATAACACAAGATCTAATGGATACATTGTATAACAAGTTGATGTTAATTGCACTGAACTGTTTCTTCCTGTTTTGTTTTTTTCATCCCTTCTTCTGAAACATAAAGATCTACTCGAGTACCATACTTCCCATACTCAAGATGGGAGTCGAACTCATGCTACTCCACGCGACGGAACATAAAGCCAAACTCTCTGTGATCATTGGCTACGAGGACTGACTGACTTGGTCATCAGTTGAAGAGATATAGTGTGCTTCACGGTATTTTGTGAACGCCTCTGTGATAACCCATAAGTGAAACATGTGATAAGATACATTCACAAAGCTTTCTGTACCAATAACAAATGCATTATATATTGTAGTATTCACATAAAAATGATTTTCTATACTCGTTAAATTACGACATACTTAACTAGGAAGGACTTCAAGTTAAGCTTAGATAAAATATGTTTATTCGTGGTAATAAGCTATGGTGATACAAAAGAAAAGAGGTGGAGAAGTGAAAAGCTTTCAAGCATGTCCGTTAGACTAAGCTCTGTAAAACTCTAAGCTTTCCAAGTGAAATGTTTCGAAAACTGCTAACTGCATGAAAACATTTGGCACAAACTGTATAATTTGATGAACTCCGGTTTTTCCTGCAGTAAATTTTTGCCTATCTTTCTTGGGTATTGTAATACGTTATATTGCCATTATTTATGGTATTTTAGCAACACCATACTCGCTTGAATTTTATGGGAATACACAGCAATATTTATATTGCGCTTATGAAATTAAACAAGGTTCAAGATCATAGTTGATGCACGTTATTGTTGCAAATCTATGTTATTTTTTAATGGTATATTCCTAAGAAGTTCCCGTTGGTGTATTTCTTCCCCACTAATAACAACGTAGATTCGTCCACTAAAGTCTTGCACGACAAACCACTGTTCTGCCTACTCGCATCCATTCACTGATATTATTTGGAGATGCCAGCCTTTGGTTCATCTGCCACATTTCTACCCCAACAAGCCCTGCAGGGAAGCGAGACAGTCTGCAACAGTGCTGTCTAGTGCAGATTGGGACGTTTCAGTAGCTTCGGCGTAGACAGTTGTGGAAGCGATGTACAATGATGTGCATAAAGAGTGGAACATTCCCCTAGATCGTAATAGTATTTTTCCTTCTGTAAGGTTTCCACCTTCAGGTAAGCAAAATTTAGCTCCACCCAGCAGTTAAAATTTATCTATATAAGTAGCCTGATAAACAACTCAAGAACATAAAAGCAAAACAACGAACGGTATCAGATGTTAAATGAAGGGGCGCTTCGAATTCAGTTCTATAAATGAGTTTCATTACAATTGGTATACTAGAAAAGGCTAAATCAATATAACACAATTGGGTCTTTTAGAGCTAATGGTTGCGATAGCCCTTAAGTTGAACGATAGCTGCGACATTTTCACGACAGCTTTCATCACCGACACGGAGATGAGAGTTAAAGTTATTGCTGCTATCAAACGACGTTAAGTAAATCGGCAGTAAAGTGGCGTAGAATGAAAATTGATGTTTAAAGTGGTGCATCTGTGAAATTTGGGAACATCCACGGTATATAAGATATCTTGTAGTTTAAAACGAGTTATTGCATACAATAACAATGACAGTTTTGCCATCTGTTAAAATGCTGGTTGGCAAGGTTATATAATAATACATTTTATAAATACATAAGTCTAGTAAAAATTCTCTACACGATGCAGCTTTCAAACTTTCAAATCATGAATTCAAATTTGGAAGTAAATTAGTTCATAAATAGATCTATTATATTAAATCCTTTTTTTTATTAGCCCCTCATTATTGTAGGAAAATGTTTGCACTTTGTACTCTTCATACTCTTGATTTTTCAAAAGTTAATAGTTTATTTCTAAAACTTCGAGCTTTAATTCGAAAAAATAAATGGTTATTTACAGCAATGCAGTTTTGAGAGGTAATATTATAAACGTGAAACAAAGCAGTAAAAACTTGCATCGTATTTTGGAGGATTTTGATTATAAAAATATGGTGAGAAAAAGTTTGTAAGGAAACAAGGTTTGAAGATGGGCGTTGCCCATTTATAAGCGTGCGCCTGTCCATTAATAGTTCCACTTAAATGGTAGTTAAAATATGGCAAGCGGAAAAAACACCATATATATTTCCTCTTAATGTTTTGAGTTCACCTTTTTATTTGAGTAGGAAAAATAAATTTTAATTTTTCACATTTTTGATCAAACTACCAGGTGCATCACCTTATGCATATTAAAAGAACAAAGCTCAATACTCTCCTAAATTTCGTCTTTATTTCTACAATGTGATTATATTGTGTTTTATTGCCCCACCTATATATATATATATATATATATATATATATATATATATAAACATGTAACACACCCACCTCAGATTAACATAATCCGAATGTGTTGCCGATATACACATTTCGACATTTGTTAGTATTCTCAAGAATATTCTTGTATTGCTCTCTACCACTCACTTGAGTTTTATGCTATTAGTGTCAAGCAACCCAGTTGTACCTGCCCTTAATAACTCGAAATATTGTTTGCTTGCAGTAGATATATTATAACCTGCATTGGAAAAACAGCTGTAAAGAGCCACTGCAGTGAAGGTCGTCCTTGCCTCACTCTACCACTCATTTCCTCCCTTTCTCCAGCCGTCTCCTTCACTGATGCTTTGGATCACCTAATTCAGTGGCGGATATGGCTTCGGACTCGGGACGCCAGTTTCAGGAGGAGTGGCAAATAGAATTTGTTGTGACTTAAATAACAAGAAAGCCTGATGTTTAACATCCGTTGCTTAAATTGCACATACAATATCAAACGCCACTATAATGGGGAGCATCTTAGTTATCTTACAGGTATTAATTACTGTTTTAAAATTAAGTTTCTTAATATATTGAAAAATATAAAAGGCAAAATATAATTCTGCTATTTTTCGGGTATAATTCCTTATGCACTCAACTTTTCAGGGAAATAAATGCAATGCTTAATAAAGTATTACACCTATTTGATGCGATTTAATGTATATATAATACCTGTTTATTTAAATTACATGAAGCAGAGTTATAAATATAATTTCTTAGGGCTATAGAGAACGTAAACTTAAGGAAATCAAATTGATGAATGCACATAAGCATGAAGTTTCCAGGGAGAAGATATTAAACTCAAGCTATCAAATATACCGGTTTAAAGGTAAAAGAAACCCCTGTTCTTCAGCGACAAGAACTTTGCGTGCAAAAGATAAAGGAATAGTTATAGACTTGAAGATTATGTAATTTTCCTAATCACAGTAGATTGCTGAAACATTTGCATGAAACATAGGCTTAATATAAAAAAAATACTTTAATACGAGCAAAAAGGATATTACTGATGTGCAGAGTGGACAACAAACCCACCATTGCCCTCGACGTGTAGCAAAAACCACGTTACTCCTTGCCACTAGACAACAGAATGTGGGTTATCAGACCCCTTCCCTATCTACTTTGCATGTCTCCGTGCCTGTATTATAACCACAGTCTTCTAGTATGCAGTCATTAGTCTCATAATTATTGAAATGTCATTGGTTTTATGCTGGCGCTCCTGGTAGCTGGCTGCTACGGTCATTTCGGCAGACGACAAAATATAATTCTTTTTACCTTGTTTTGAAAAATAGCACTTCCTCCCAGTACTTACACATTAGAGTATATTTAATTTCTCTGTATTGGTGTCAACGGGGACACCCTCGCAACGTCAAAGCAGTAAAAGAAAGCAAAATAAAACAAGAAAGGAATATATATGTTCAATTCACATGGCTCTCTCTCTCTATCTCCTGTGCAAATAAACTGTTGTTACAAAAGATTATTCTTTTATCTATATAATGTTAATCAGGATAAACATTACATAAATGGTCTTAATACTTAGTTCCTTATACCTAAGTAGGTGGGAAATAAAGGAAAACAACCGGCTAAAACAACAGCAATTTCTTTTAAAAGCTACCATTGAAATTCGGTTCTCTTTCCAATACCAGGAGTAAAACATAAGAAGAATGAAACGTACGAGGAAGATTAAGGTATATTAACATTAAAACCAATAATAGGGAGTATCTCTGAAGTGGTTATCTCCAGTAAAAGGAAGTAGTTTAGGGCATATAATTTATTTACACGCAAACGTAAAATCGTTAGTCATTTTTTAGAAAATAAAATCTCAAAAATATTCCATGTAAGGGGTAATTTGGTTTGGGCGCATTTTTCTGAAATCTTCGTGTCGCATTCCAGGAAGATACTAAACTCAAATACCAGATTTGGTATTTAACCGGCTTTTCGTTTTTGAGTTACGGTATCCACTCAAACAAACGGATGTTTATCTAATGATTTTCTTATTCAGGGATTCTCAAAACATATATTATACGGTGAAATCTCGGTAATGAATTTTTGGGTGGGATACAATACTCCCCTACCAATTACGTACACTGAAATAATAACGTAGAAAAATAATAATATATATTTTACAGTTACTCATTATTACCTAAATTTTACTTTTAACTTCAGAATCTGCAGAGCTATATCAGCTATTGGATGTTTAGGATTTGTGGTCTGAGCCATAACGTGCTAGAGAAAGTAAACAGTTATGTCTGAATATCGTATGTTCCCCTTTGTTGACACCAATGCTAATTACTTTAATTAATCAATTGAAGTGTTGTTCGCTTATTGATTGTTTTTGTTCAGGCTCTTTAGTTTATTATTGGTACAATTAATGCCACTTCAAAGTATCTTCCTTGTCCGATATTATCATTTATAACGAATATTTCCCATTAAACCCGTTTTCCTTCTCATTAGCACAGCTGTTTGATTGGTTAAAACCATTTCGCTAGAAGCGCTGAAATCGCATCAGCGCTTGAAGCACAGGACGGTATCAAGCAGGCTGTTTTAGTCATTTAATTTTCAAATAATCCATATGGGAGATGAATAGAGTAGATAACTTATCTCCTGGCTTGCAAAATAATGTTTGGCTCATGTGGGCGGAACCAAGATTTATTCAATGTAACAAGTGGATTTATAGTAAAAATAGAAAAGGAGTTATTTTAATTATCAAATGAATATTAGCTTGTGGTTGTATATGCTTCAGAAATGTCTTGTTGCGTGTTTGGTGGCCCAATATTATAAATTTGGTCTAACAAAGAATTGAGGAATGTTCAGAACTGTTGCACTTAGCTGCAACTCAGAAGATTATTCTCCCTTCAAGAACCAAGGTTCTGAAAAAATATTTCTGTTGCGTTCTATTCATACGAGTTTCTCTAACTGTTCTGGAAACAAATTATCCTTACAAAAATTATTCTCACATCTACATCATGCTAATCGGAATAAATATTATAAACTGGCTTGACAACTTGGTTTAAGTCGTTGGAAAATAAGGGGATACACTAGGTTAAAGCGATAGTCATACTCTTTAAAAGTTGGACGCTTTGTTATCAATTGAAATTCAGTTCTCTTTGCATGGCCAGGAGTAAACCAAAGAGGCATAATACGGAACATGACTTCCCGTTTGATAACGGTTTAAGTGGTTTAAAGTTGAAACCAATAACAAGGAATATTTCGGATGCTGTTAACTTTGCAAAAAGTATACAGGACATCAATTGTATGTTTTAACCAGATCTTCATTTTTTGTGCAGTAAGATTTTGTCTATCTCTTAAAGCATACCAGTTATGGAAAGTTCATTCTGAATGAAGAGGTCTTTAGTATCTTTGGCATACGATATTTTAATCAAAATCGTTAAAGCCGTTTTGGAGAAAAAAAAATTTCAAAACTTTTTTCCATGTAGTGGATAGTTTGGGGTGGGGGATTTTCTTGAAAATCTTCGTGTCGTATCTTTGGGAGATATTAAACTTAAATAACAAATTTGCATTTAAGGGTCTTTTCTTTCTGAGCTGTGCTGTCCACATACGCACATGGGTATTTTTCTAAAAGTGCTTTTGGGGGGGGGGGGATCTGAGAACCTTAGAAACATGTATTTCCATTTAAATTTGTGTGTCAAATTTTTGGGTGAAATACAATACCTTCTCTGTCCTATCATGTGTGTATAGTATATGTACAGAAAATAATAAAGGTGTATGTTGTGAATTCCAAGTCAAGACTTTTACATTTATATATTGCCACCACATTTCTTGAATAAATTAATACTTTTATAGCGTCTTACAGTTATTGCGTTTTTAGGCCTATGATATTTATTTTTATTAAATGAACTTTTAACTACACAGTTTTCAATGTTTGTATGTTAACTCTTATTTTTTGGGTTTGTAATTTTAGCTCATTTTAAACACTGCAGTATTGGTGTAGCTTTGAAGCTACAGAACACTGACTAGGTTATAAGTGCGCTTTGGTAAACAATAACGCTTGCCTTTGCTGACGTTTCATTAACCTTCCTTATATAGAAAGTCTACGTCATTGTGTAGACTGTTTTTCGAGTGAATCCAATTAGATAACGTAGTTCGTGACATAACAGGTTTTCCACGCCATTAATTGTGAATTGCATCTTGAGTGGGTTGCTAGAAACCAAGGGAAGGGATGTGTTTACTTTAACCCTCGTAGGTATATGTCACATAAGCTACTTCTCGAGTAGGCTCTGAGGCATTGTAGCAGTTTCTGATGGGGCATTAAAAACATGTCACTATTCTTTATGTCACACGAATGGATAAAACCTACCTTTTGCAAACATAAATCGGCGAGGAGAGGTCGTGAATCACTCGATTAACGTGTAACATTGCTCTGCATTATGACTTGTTACTTTCTCTACCACGTTATTGCCGTCTATAAAAGGTGATCCATTATGGAACGTGGCTGTTAATGCTGGTAGTGGCAAATTTACTCCCGCCTTATGTGAGCGCCAGCTTCCTCTGTTGCTTGATTATAGTTGTAGCCATTGGAACGGCAAATAAGTTAGCTTCCCCCAAAATATAGCCGAATTGTCAAAGGGTAACTAACATAACTAGTTCGCAATAGTAAAATACCATTAAGGCAATGCTCATTAGGTTTTTGGCGCAATACAATAATAATAATAATAATAATAATAATAATAATAATAATAATAACAATGACGAACAATACCGTACCACTGTAGCTCTTACAAATCGCGGCTCCCAACCCGAGTGATGATCTCATGCTCACTTGCGCACGGTGGAGATGGACGATCACCCAACTGATACCGGGAGATGATGTGGCCAGCATCACGCATCCCACAGTCGGAATGTTGGCTACTATGGCCGGGATCGCTGCCTGTTGCAGCTCCTCACTTTCCTCATGATGCTGAGTGGGCACCCATCCTATGCCCGGGACTTAAAATCCGCACCCCCACCTGTGGGAACGAATACGTCCGTGAACCATAGCAACCTGCTTTAATTCGCTACATCACGGCAAAGGACCTCATATAATAATAATAATAATAATAATAATAATAATAATAATTTGATATATACAATTATATAAATGAAAAATATAATACAGTGTAACACCATAAAAGCATAGAAATGAGCACGGCAGTTAAATTGGTTTTGTTCCATTACTAATGAACTTTATATTCGTTATACACTAATTTTTCTTTTTGTTGGTTTTCTTATTGCCCTTCGATGGCTGCAACAACTTGAACCTTCGTCTCTATGTCGCCCAATTTAGCGGTACATGCAAATAATTTACCTTGTGCAAACCAACCGCAGCGTAACACTTTCATAGAGGTGGTATCCAAATATTTCACATCGATTACATCATCATTCATAGGTTCGTTTTGTGCCTCTGAATTGCTTTTCAGCCCAGTCACACAGAGAGCTCATACCGGCCGAATGATATCAAAAGCTAGTTATCTTAAGGTGGAAACCTTACGGAGGTATAACATTAATATGCCCTACGGTAATGGGACAAATGTTTTTGCACGTTAATGTATCTAGTAGGTTGAGAAAATACTGCATTCAACCCAAAAAATTCACCGATAATACGCGTATTGGATCCCCCTGAATCCGTAGTCAGCCGTTTTAGAAAAATTCACTGTGCTGTATGTCTGTGAAAGCAGAACTCAAAACGAAATATTGGAAATATATTAAACTTAATACTTAAGTTCAGTATCTTTCAAAGATGCGAGAGGGAAGACTTTCAAGATATTTCTTCTACCTGAAACTACCCTTAATTTGAGAACATTTTCATTAGCTTTTATTTTCTCTAAGTTGGTCTGAATTGATTTTTATTAACATGCCAGATAGCTAAGACTTTTTACGTGTTGAATAAAATTTATATATTTAATTTTCTGTGAACAGCCAGTGCTAATCACTCTGAATGAATTCTGTGTAGTAAGTGTAAGAGGTCGATAAAAACTTACTGCACAAAAACGTAAACCTCTTTAAAGCATAGTTTATTTTCAATTAACTTTTTTGTGGCATCGGACATTTCCGAGATATGCCTTGTTTTTGTCTTGTAAAACCTTATAATTGTTTGTGTTGCTCATTTAGCTGTTTCAGCAATATCATGTAAAGAGCTGTGGAATATTAAGGCTAGCAACAGCGACCCGACTTTAAACGTTTGACTATCATTTAAACATACTGAGCGAGGTGGCGTGCGACTCGCACTCGGTTCGATTCACAGCAACAGCTCTCTCTGAACAATGGGTATTTTGGGGTTTCCCGTGTCCTCGGGTGAATGCTGGAGTGGTTTCTCTCATTATGAGAATTTCCTTCCAAAATCATTTCATTCGTCCCTTACCCTGTTGGTCTATTTCGGTGCAGCGTAGCAGAGGAAATGGATGCTCTCTGTGAAGCTTTCTCCGTCCCTCGACCTCTGAATGGTTGGCGCGGTAAACGACCACCCCCTTCGTGGGTCCCCGAACTGTCTGACTGCTGGGGCGTTTCGGTCTGGAAACTGTACGGATCTGTCTTTGCTGCACCGTCATTCCTTAACTCGGGGAGATCCATAGTGATCCCTGATAGCTTGCCTCGGCTGATAAGAGGTGTGTCGGCCTCTCTGCCGATAGATTCGTGCTACGTAAGCAATGATGTCATCCCTGTTGCAAGGTGTAACTAACATTCCTCATTGCAGTTTCAGTTGGCGCCGACTAAACCCATTTTAATTCTAAACATAAGCAATGATAATGCCAGTGACAGTGACTTTTGAAATAACGATGAAGATGATTTAGAAGAGGAGCCCCTGTCGAGCAACTGAGAGGTTTGTTGCTGTAGCCATGGACGGGACGAAGTGTCAACAGGGTGAATGGAGCGGCCACGAGGTAAGGCAACTGTCAGGGATCACTATGCATCCGATTAGTTCCGGCCTTTCGGTGTCTCCTCTCATGTCATCAGTCCCTCCAATGGTCGCCCCTTCGGGAGCGTAATACGATATGCTGAGCTGGCCCTATCGCTTGAGCCTCTGGTATTCCCTGTGATACGCACAGAATGTGTAATGAAACTAATGAAACACTTGTTGCAAACGTTTACCTGGATTAACATGATATGGATACAAAACTAAACTTCTTCAGAATGGAGGCTTTATAAAAACAAACGATAGTAGACTGAGAAACGCATGTGTGTAACACATACACTTTACTTTCCTTTCTATAATACATTTGCCATTTGCGCAATCAGCTGATATGTTAACAGTCTTAATTAGTTATGGTAACAGGAGAATACTATTGAAAGGAACATATTTTTGAATTTGGATAAATGTAAAAACGTTCAAACATGATTCATAGCACAAATAATTGGTAGTAAAAACCTTTGCAACGTTTCGCTAGGTTGAAGTTATAACATTTCTTCGTAACGTTATTCTTGTTCTGTTATGAATGTTGCAAAATTTCTGTGCAACTTCATATAAGCAGAATTGCATTGCTTCCAACTAAAAGTGTGCGAACTTGCACTATAACGAGGTTGGAACTGTTTTTGTTATTATTGTTATTATTATTGTTATTATTATTATTATTATTATTACTGTAACAAAACTTATCTTTATTACTCAAGCAAACCTTTATTTCTTCCGACTGATAACAATAAAGATCTGTTTATAATAAACGCCTTTATTCGATGCATTCGCAAATATTCTGCCCAGAGAACTTTCTTTCGACGCTCGCTGCGGCTTTGGCTACTTCAGGTCAAAAAACGGACTGTCTGGAACAAGTTTCCCCCTTTTTTTATACCTGTCAGTCATGTGGCAAGACGCTTTCAGAAGTAGTGCTCATTGTTGCACCTGTAAACCACCGCAGATGTAACAAAGTCACACACAGGTCCGATCATCGGAACTTCGATTTTAAACTGCTCGGCGACTGTAAACTTGTTCACTTACACATGGGTAACAATGCATTAGCTAATAGCTAATGAATGTCTGCCCGCGATGCCATTAGTAGTTAAAGCGGGCGTTAAACACTACCAAAAAAAAAAAAAAAATAGCTAATGAAAGTAAGCCAACGGGAAGATGAGAACAATGAAATATGATCTTAGAGGCAAGACATGCTCAGATCATCACCATTATTATTATTATTATTATTATTATTATTATTATTATTATTATTATTATTATTATTATTATTATTATTATTATTATTATTATTATTATTATTATTATTATTATTATTATTATTATCATTATGATCATTATTACTATTATTATGATCATTATTACTATTAGTATGATCATTATTATTACGATGACGATCATTATTATGTTGGTGATGATGATTATATTATATTATTTTTGTTAATTGATACGAGGTTTGGGGCAAAAGTCATGGCAACAAGTTTGTGTCTTGTAGATATGTGAACGGATCACAAACGTATATGTGCCGTGCGGAAGTTCTGCAGACATAGTGTCAATGCAGAACAACAGATAGCTCTGTGATGGCTGGTAGTAACGCAGCGAGGGCTGTGAAATCAGTCAGTTGGTGAGTGTCGTGCGAGATGGAAGTAACCCGTGTTGAGCAGCAAGCTTACATTAAAATAGCCGTTCTCCGAGGGAGAAATGCGATGGAATGTCACAGTGAATTAGTGGAAGCCCTTGGGAATAATGCCCTACCTCACAGTAGCACGGTGGATAGGAAAGTTTCCGCAAGGACGTGTGTCAAACAGTGATGAGCAACGTTCGGGACGACCTGTGCTAACCGACGTGGCACGTGCCGTCATCGAGCAGCTCCTGGATGAAGACGCTACTGGAGTTAGAGAGGGCCATTAGCGTCGAGAAAAGCACCGTCCACAGGGTATTGCGTAATGAGCTGCAACTACGCAAAATCGCATCGCACTGACGGAGGTTCAAAGGTGGGTGCGCTATGCAATATGCTCCAACCACCTTGCACGCTGGCTACAGAACGGCGATCAATTCTTGTCACGAATAATCACCATCGATGAATTTTGGGCCAGGGCATACGAACGTCAGTCCGCGGAGTGGCGACATGCTGGATTTCCAAGGAGGCAGAAGTTCCGTCAGAATCCTTCTTCAGTCAAATTGATGGTAATCGTCGCGTATGACGTCAGGGGTGTCATTGTTTGCCACTTTGTTCCACATGGCAGAACAGGGACCGCACAGTACTACAGGGACTTCTGGTGCGACAGGTATGACGTGGCGTCCTGGAGAAACGTCCGGATCTTGTGGACAGTGCAATAATCCTGCATGACTATGCAAAACCGCATAAAGCAGAGTGTGTAGAGCAGCTACTGCGACGTTGGGGATGGGAAGAATATGAGCACCCACCGTTCTCTCCCGACATTTCGCCCTGTCACTTTGATCTCATTCGAAAGATTAAGGAACCACTACGTGGTGGGCTGTTTGCAAAACGAAAGGACATTGCTAATGCTGTGCGTGAACAGATGACCCGATTCACACATGGTGCGGCAAATTCTGCGGCAGTTTGTATTCAGCGCCTCCCACATCGTTGGCAGCGTGTAGTAACAGTAGTAGGGGAATACTTAGAGGGTCTTTAGGCCCAGGTTTGTCATGTCAACTGTATGTGTACTATATTGTCATTCTTTTCCTCCGTAAAGGCCACATTGCCCTGTACACTAACGCAATAAATTAGAATGTTACGATATTCAGTGCTATTCATTGTCCACACATATAGGTAACACCTTGTCCTTTCGTCTTTATATATCACATTTTCCAACCAGACTGATATCGTCAAGAAAATAAATAGTTGCTATGACTTTTGCCCCAACCCTCGTACATTCCCTGGAAATTTGAAAGCCCAAGGAAATAACTGTTTAAAGTACTCGTACTCCAGTATACAATGATGCAGTTAATACTTTAAAGACTCGCTTATCAATTGGAAAAATTAATTTCTAGCCTATAATACAGTTGATCATAACAGTTTTAGATGAGTAGTTAATTCTAAAGCCTAAAGTTCCCTTAATTAGCACACCAGGATCCGAAAAGGGAAAAACTACGTAAAGATGTTTTCATCCAAATTTTCTCATTTATTGATAACCGTAGCAAACGTCCTTTCTTTAGCTAACAACTAATAATTCTCTTAAGGTGAGATGGTAAGCCATATCTCACACACAACAATATTAAAATGCGTAAGTTGGTGAACATTTTTCTCTGGAACACTGAACAGTTTTCAACCAAACGTTTGTTTGTTAATGCTTCTTCTAAACACTACTGATTCACGACAAGGCTTGAGTTTCTATTCTCAGACAATTCATTTTTTCAAAACTTCTAAATGTTTTGTCTAAAAATCATATGGAAATGTGATTAGATGGAGTCTACAAAGGTAATCTTCAGGGTGGATGATCGACATATGGTAAATAGTTATTACTACTAGCTGTAAGTATTTCATGCACATATCTCTTTAATAGTTTCTGAGCAAATGGTGCAAATGTTTAAAATGATTCATTTTCGAGAAAACGAAGTTTTATTTTTTCCAAAGCCTTAGGTTAAAAAAGACACAAGATCATATAATAAAAATGACATGTTCGTATTGCTTACTTAGTCCCTTTGCGCTTCTGTTACGGAGGACTTACATAGAGTGTCTATGGTCAGCAGCCGAACATTGAATCAGAGCGAAGACCAGGAAGAATGAATTAGCCCGTAGCGTGAGAGTGAGGAAGAAAATGGCATGAAGTGAAGACGAAATGGAGGTAAGCAAAAGTGACGATGTAGCAATTGGTGGAATGAATGGCGAGGAAAACCCTAGAACCCGGAGAAAACCGCACCAGCCATCGCTTTGTCCACCACAAATTTCACATGCGGCCGCCTTGGTGTGAGGCGAGTGGTATAACCACTCGGGCACGGCACCGGCTTTCATATAGAATAATTTGCTATATACCTACACTAGGATTAGAAAGTTTAAGCTTAGCAGCTGTGCTTTTGTTTGAGTGTGTGTTAGCTTTGCAGTATTGTTATTTATTTTACCACAAGTAATAAAGAGAGTTCAAAATTCACTGTCAAGTTTAGAATGCAGACATTTTTAAAATTTGAGTACAATAAAATGTTTTGGAAAATGAATAATAAATCATAATTAATAATTCAAATGTATTATTAATACTAGATAATTATTAGGAAACTTAAATAATTAGTATGATAGCGATAGAGAACTACAATACAATGAAAGGTGCAACTATTAGTTATTTCAATATATGAAATATAAATTTTACAAAAAACACAAAAAGTGGAGAAAAAGCATAACTATATAACCGAAATAGAACTAGAGATAATAGATATGTAATACGGTATAAAGTGCTATTACAAATGACAGGTATCAATGAAATTTCAAAACAATATCTAAGATATTTATAATTAGAATAACATAAATGATACATAGAAATGTGAGAAAGGAATTGACTACGTAATTGTGTGTAAAATCATTTTTGACTTAGCGCTCACCTTAACCACTTATAATTTGTTTTAGAATATAGGTTAGGTCCATAAATCTTTAGGGAGATAATCGGCAGTTGGGCGTCAATAAGACAGGCATTTATTTCACATGATGGATGTAGCTAATTACCGACCATAACTGGAACTATCGTTGCGATATAAAGGAGGCGATCGCAGCTAATACCCCTACACAGCATAGTAGCACACGGTCCAGCTGTGGCCTAGCGACTAATATATGCTTATGTAACACCAGTAAATAGTTCTTGATAGCAACCATCTCTTAATTGGCCTATAGACAAGGCATTCATTATGATTCAGAATGACATGAGACCAGGGTATTCACGTTTAGTACAATAAATAAGTAAAGGGCGCTTAAAATGTATAAACGACTGCGTAGGCTAAGATGCTGAGAGCCTTCTAGAAATTATTAAAGGTAAATGTGTGACATCCAGGACACGTGGCTTTTGGCCTGGCATCTGAGCTACTCCCCCCCCCCCCCCCACTCACACACACAGACCCAGGCAGATGTTCTTTTTACTACAGATGGGACCCCTGGCGATAACACTAATAATACATGGAATAAAGATGGAGCACGGTGAAATGCGATGGCAGGAACACCGTAGAACCCGGAGAAAACTCACCCCTGCGCCGCTTTGTCCACCAGAAACGCCGCATGCGGTCGCCTGGGAATGATGGGTAGATGGTGCAGTCAGCCTTATGCTTACTTCAGACGGAAGTTGGATTTCGCCACCTACACACTGCTCCTCAAATGCATTAAGATGCTCAATTGACACCAGTCCTGTAGATCGGCCGAAAAACCCCCATGCATTTCGTGGCCAGAAATCTGTGCACCATGCCACAGCGCAGGGCTACTGGAGATGACACGTTACTGAAATAGCCCCTATTAGCTAGAAAATGCAATGCGATAGGAGTGTACAAATAAGCTCTTGTGATTAAATTGTCATTACCACCAAAAGCGGAATATAACTACGAAAAAAAGTGGGACAGATCCATTGATTATTTGGCCGCTGGTCACGCGGAAAACCACTATCCGCTACCTTTAGAGGATATAATATAGATTGACTCTACCTAGTAAACATTTCGTAATCATATACAGCTTCACTAAAGATAACTAACACCACTCTTTTACCATACTATGGATACTCCTTATAATGCTAGTAATGTCAAGGTATTTTCCCAAATTAAATAACTTAAACAAGCTGCTAATGTAAACATGACATAAAAATTAACAAATTCCCTGGAAAATCTCCTAGAATTGTGAAAATTAATACCGCGGTGCAGCAGCGCCCCTCTAACAATAGGTAAAGGAATATTACTGAAATATGAGTAGTGTTAGTTGAAGTGCGATGGATTAAAAATAAATGGATAAGCTGTTTTGCGTTACTTTTTTTAGGTTTTGCTTTATGTGTTTATTTATTTGAAGTAGGCAAGCAGTATATCTACGCTTTAAGGCTAAGTGAAGCCTAGTCCACAAGGCTTTAGTATTAATTTGCACAAGGCTAGTGCTATTGCTAGTGATAGCAATAACACTGCAAGGGGTTTTCCTTGGCAGTGGGACGGAGAAGCAAAACAATAGTCAGGTAGTGAAGGTGGATCAGTCAAACGCCAGCTGGGAAACATTTACGGTTACTTAAGGAAAATTCGATACGAAGAGACGGAAGTCCAGTGCACCTACGCAAGTAGGCAGGTTGCTTCTTAAAAAATGATGGTTTTTACAGTGTTTAGTGTCCACTTTTACTACATATGACCCGCAGGCGATGACACTAATGATGCATGGAATGAAGATGAAGCGGGTGAAACCGGAGAGCCTGGAGGAAGCCTACCCTTGTGTCGCTTTGTCCACCACGAACCCCACATGTAATCGCCTGGAAAATGATGATTGGTGTTTAAGGGCGCTCAACTGCTAGGTTGTTAGCACCCTGCTTCTTAAAAGAGAAATATATAAAGTGGTCCATGGTAAACGAAATAACGTCACGGCGAAGTGAGAATCAAAGAAAGAAATGTGATATAAGTAGAAGTTAAAATCTTGAAAACACTGGCAGTAGGGAAGCCCGCAATTAGGCTCTTAGCTGAATAGTCGGTAAATTGACGTGTGTTGAGATCGTTGAATGAAGTTATTAAAAAGTATAGGTAAACGACTTTGCTAATATACAAAATAATTAATTAACAAGTACCCCACAAATTACCTGGTTGTATGATAGGAGCGTTTCCTTATTAAACAACAATAGTGACGGTGGTAAGGCAATGGGCTCGCGCGCGCGCGCGTGCGTGTATGTATTTTTGCGTTGAAGTAACATTAACGACAGATAGATGTCGAGAAGTAAAGAATTTAAACAAGGAAAATACGAGGGTCATCAAGAAGGTGACAGACGATTTGGCACAACTAAACATACCGAATGTTAGCAACACAAATCTTTACTTACAAAGTTACAACACCTTACTCTATTTCTCAACGCAATCTTCATTCTGTCAAAATATTTATTGTCATGTGGTACCGGTTTTTCAATGCCGATGTTATGCTTTTTTACCGCCAAAGAACTTATTGTTTTTTTTTTTTTGCACAAAATGTTCGGTCATTTGAATGTTATAGGCTAATAACGCACGTGTATGGTAATAGAGCAATGAACGAGTCTTCAGTGAGGAAATAGTGCATAATTTACGAGTAATCAAGGAGGAATCGGTCAGTGTGTACGGAAAAGACCGGAGTGGAATTTCATCAATCGAAGTTGAAAGCAAATGTTTGTAAAAGAGTGAAGAAAACCCTGTTTCACTTTGGGCGCCGTAAATGACTTTTTGGATGGAAAAGATTTCCCAGCCATGACGACCTTAAAGTGGCAGTGACATCTTGGCTCAGATCCTTAGCGGTGAAAGAGTACATCTGCTTTGAAAAACTCTTACCACGTGACAAATACCTTGATAGCAATGACGATTACGTTGAAAAATAGGAGTAAAGTATTGTAACTTTCTAACTAAAGTTTTGTGTTGATAACTTTTGTTATTATTTAGTTATGCCAAATCGCTTGTCACTTCTTGGATGGCCCTCGTAGAAGCAAAATGTCGTAATGCATACCATTCCTGAGAGAAAAAAAGCATGCAACTCCAAGCTAGAATTGAACTCAGAACCCATTCTAGAAACATCATGCTGCAAAACACGCGCATTCATCTGCCGTCAAGATTACTGTCTCACAGTACCACTTTCTTGTAACGATTTGAACGTTAGTTCTGGTGAGCTGAAATAGTCAACGGGACTTGAACTACGTTCCTCATGAAAGATATGCAGAGCATTTAACCACCCACTGAGATGGGAGACGAGCGCAAAGGCATATGCCCTTTCGATACCTTTTTGGAGTTGAAATACACGAAAGACAGGAATGTTATTGAGTGTAGGGTGCTCTGAAAGCACCTCTAGGAGTTGAACCATTTCTTCTCTACTTGTTCTACTAGTTTCGTGTATTAAGCAGAGGAAGTCTTGTAATCGATATGGAAAATTCACTGAAGGTATGCGTTTTCAGGGTCCGCTTTGTATGTACCATGACTCGAAAACTATGACTATTAAATGCCGAACTTGGAATTCAAGTTTAGCACCTTCCAAGGATGCGCGAAGAATATTTTCAAGAAAAGCTATTACCCCAACCTCTTCATTCTGAATGATATATGTATAATTGGTAAGTCATGAGATAGTCATGGTCATTTACTGGTTCAGCAACCACAAGTGCCCACATACCACAGACAATGTCGTTGCGGAAGTTCGATGTGCATGACAAGATGCATGTCCATGTATGACGTTGCCCATTAGCAAGAAGCGTCGGGCGGTGCCATAGCAGCATGTATATAAACATTTTTGTCTTCCTTGTTGATGATTCATGTTTGTAATTAGTACTCCTTTCTATTTCAAAGAAGAAATAAAAGTATAGTAAATATATACCATGTAATTAAAACTTTGCTATAAAGTTTAGACTTTGGAAGACACCATTACAAGAGAGGCAGCTTTATCGCTTTCCCTGTTCACAATTCCTCCAAAATACAAATTAGAAGAAGGAATTGAATAAGTGTGGTCCCTTACTAGAAATTTTTTTAATGTTAAACGATTTGCAGAAGAATGGCTTTGACCCTTTTGTAAATCCTATGTATTTCGAACCTGCAAGAGTAAGACTAGATTTTCCGCTACACTTAACCTCTATGAGAAATTGTACGTTTTTGATAAACATTTGTGCCAGGATAAACATGGTATTAATCTATATAAATAGTTATCAGACGCAACAAAGATTCTTTTCATCTAAAACTTGAGCTACTTTTCCAACTGCATGTTTCAGCAATTTTTTTCACAGATGACTTATGTCAAATCAAAATACAATCTTCTTTACCTGAGTTGGCGCAGCTGAAAATGGCTCTCTCAGATATAACCTAGACTTAAATACAATAATTGCAAATAAAAAATAATATGAATAAAATACGATGTTGTTTGTGTTGTTTTACTGTAGCCTAACTGTATACGAAAGAAATTCGAACTATTTATTAAGAATCAGCAACCGTCTCTGCAACCATTGCCAGTTTGCTTCTCCATTTACAGGTTCGTTTCAAATATGTTTTGTTAGATTTCGCAGGTTGCGTGTCAAGCGGTTCGGGAATTGCTAATACCTGCCGCAAGAGATACACAACATTTTGTTATATACATTTTCATGTCGTTAAGTTGATACACTTTAGATAAAATTGAATTAAATATTTATGACATATTCTTTGTTGTTGGTTGCAATTTTTAAATGCTATACCTTTTCAAGTCATAAGTCATTATTCTTTTATCCTCATGGTCATGCAAAATGAATGGAATTTCATAGTCATTGCAAAGCGATTCACGTTTTAAAATTCTTGACTATCGTTTTAACTGCTGTACTCTTCTTATACCTATATTGAAGAGTGTAATATTGATAAAAAAGTTCATCTCAATTAACAAGAAGAAGGTAGAAGAGTTAAGTTTGTGTAAGAAAAGTTTATAGAGATGAGTGGAGAAACTCATAGAAATGCGATATATCAAAACTTTAGTATGATACCAACATTATGCTTGAAGAAGTAAAGATGCTGTGTTAAACCATACAAATTTTCAGTTTCTTGCCATCTTGTCCTAGAAATGTTAATTTGTGCCTAAGTGGGTAAACTCTAAAAATTGAAACTGAAAAAATGAATATTTATCAATAATATATCTATGGGTACATCTAAAAGAACTTGGAATAAGCTTAAAATATGATTGAAAACAATTTGTACAACATGGGTGCGGAAAAACAATGTGCAGAAACTGTATAGTAGAAAAGGAATATCAAAATTAGCATTTTGTGGTTCAGAAGCATGGGGTTGTAGACGCAGTATAATAACAGGAGTGCTGCATGGACATACTAGAAATATGATTTATGAAATACCAACATTTGCCAGTCAAAATCAAATGTAACTCACAGGATATGTGTGTACGTTCTGTGTCAACTAATGAGCACTGAACACATGAGAAACTATTCTGTAGTTCTGTACTGAACAAGAGGAGCGTTCGGAAAAACCGAGTTATCCACTAGGTTTCATAACAGATAAACCAAGTGACAAGTATTGTACAAGAGTATGTTTTGTTTACCTTCTACACACCACAAACAGGTTTCACAATTGGAGACTAAAGCAGGCATGTCCAAATTGAATGAGCGGAGGGGAAGACGCAGGAACTCATTCTATTCCGTGTGAAGTATGGCGCATGCCACTATACAACGTTATGGGATGTTTTTAACCACAAGGCCTTCCTCATCTAAATCTAAGGCAGTGTTGTCTGTTTTTTTACTTTGGTGATATATTTTACTTTGGACGAATCCATCAATATCTGCAGAACCTTAATAGACGAACCAAATGACCATCGCATATAGTCCACTGTGATGATAGTTTTTTAATATAATTAATTGTAGAGAAGCTTTGCTCGCAAGAGTATGTAGAGCCACATGTTTTCATTAAGTGCGACGCAAACATTCGCAACTTGGAAAAGCAATGCGTTGAAAATGATATAAATAACTCCCAACCTCTTTCTTTTGAACATTTTTGTTCGTATACATTTTTAGAGCAAGTAATTCCATTTGCACTTCATGTGAAACCTCTGAAAATGAATATAAAGACGATACTTCCCGCGTTTCGAAGCTGGAATTGTGTTTGTTTGCTTACAAACAGTACCGGCCACTGTGCGTATGTATGACAGTAGGTGTGATTCATCGGTATTTCTCCTCCTTTTCTGAAGTTGGAGGAAACAACGCTCTAACGGCAATACCTCGCAAGAGTTATCTTTGGACATGCCTGCTATAAGGAGTTAAAAGGCTAAAGGGTAGATAATGAAGAGAGGTACCTCGCATACTGCGACCTATGGATATCTGATGTGACTAATGTCCCCCGGTAGGATGGGATGAGGTGAAGAAACCACAGAAGGCCACGGGCTCAAGCATACAGGCCACCCAAAACACGCGGAAGTCCCTTACGTTTCCAAGCCAGATGACCCTCCCACTGCTGGGACGCCAGAGAGGACACTCCCCAGCATTTGCCTGGCAACCCTTGGGAAACCACGAAAAACCCATGTGTCAGAGTGCGCGATCGCCGGTAATTGAACCCAGGGTCTCCCGAATGCTAGTCGCACACTTACCGCGGTGCTACCTCGTTCGGTATCGAAAATATCAACGTAACGGATTTAATGTTGACACATGTACTACAGAAAAAAAGCTTTTGTTACCTCTTGTACTTATTATCAACGCTTATTTTGGTACTGACTTTCTGCTATACAATTTTCTGCTCATTGTCCTTTTCGGCACGCTGTATATATCAAAGCAAGGAGAAAGTGTTCAAATAGTTAAGTGATATCTATAACAAAGTACTACATATATTGCCATTTGGTTTTAGCTTAAAGAACCTTACTGCCTTCGTTCAGAGAATCACCAGTTGTTTCATGCTCACAAATACACGGACAAAGCCGCTCTAAGTGCCTCGCTGTGCGAACACATATGAGCATTTAAACATAATGACCTTTTCAGAAAGCCTATAGTATCACCGCTCCAATATCTATTTCAATTACACTGTGAACCGAGATATTTGCCTTTTTGATGAGAATAGGCATTATGTAAAAGACCAATCTGTAATTAGACTTTGTCTAATTTTCAAAAATTAATGTTTTAGTTTTCTTTTGGAAAGCAGAGTTTAACAAACATCATAGGGCTATTAAATGAATATTCTGCTTACAACATAAATAACATTTCTTATATTTCTCGGAAGATGTGCCGAAGCCTTGTGATGCATTTTAAACCTAATGTTGTTAGCTCATCCTGTGACGCCAACTGTATTTTGTTATATAAACTAATTATGTTTTTCTTTCTATTAAACTTATACACATAAAGGTGCTAGATAAAGGAAAATGTACATGACAGACATTTTTGAATTTTAGAAATTAATTCAGCGCACCTCGTTCAGTTAGAATCACATGGTTTCATCTAAACTACAGAAAAAATATGTGTTAGCACAAGACAACGTTTTTGTTGTAATTATTGGACCTACAAGTAGTTAATGAACTACAGGAAAATAATTTCAGAGATCCTATACGTGTGTGAAATATGCAATTTGAGATAGACTATGCATGGCCTACGGCCAAGCATAATGCAGTTTACGGCGTTATACATAATGGTGCCAGACTTTTATAAATTGTTGTTAAAGTAAAGCTAGATGAAAAATTGACCTAGAATGTATTTAAAACTGATGCAGTATAGAAATATCGGCTTTCAGCAATTTTTATTGGCGTTCTTAAGATTCAATTCCCCCAAAAATCTCTCGAATCTCGAACTAATCACTTGACAGTGTGACAGTGAACATCGATGTATCCCTCTCTGGAGGCTTTATGCTTTTTTATCAGTTCATCTGGTTTAATGCATAACGCCCAAATCTATGCCCCGAAGGATCATGGGTTCGTTTCCTGTTAAGTAGTATATATAAAAAGGTGGATATTAAAATTTTGGATTTCAGAATTGAGTTCAATCCATCTCATTTAGATAAAATCACATGATTTCGTTTAGAAGTTTCAGATGGTTTCAACATTTGTTAATTACAAGGCAGAATACAATTTTCAAAAATGAATTCAGCACAACTCATTTAAAGTAACTTGGTTTCACCTAAAGGGCACAGAAAGGTTTACAATTGCTGCACAGTGCAATTGGAACCCCGTAATTAGTCGTTTTGGTGGAAAAAGCGGCGTCCAGGCGGTTTTTTCCGGGTTCTCCGGTTTCATCAGTCATTTGTTCCCCATCCACCATTGTTCCATTCATTCATTTTACCTTCTTTTCATATCATCTACATGGCTGGCTATGGGCCGATCCCTCGTTTCGGAATTCATTCTATGATCAAATATCGGCTGCTCGACAAGCTTCTGACCCTAGGCACACCTGAGTAAGTTCTAGAGTGTGTACGTCCTCCATAAGGGAAGAGAAAGTCGACTTGGCTAAGCTTTTAAATACGTTATTGGACCCCTGTCGATTTTCCAGCTTTATTTTTTGGGAAACATAACACTCGTTTTTCTTACCACGTAAAATCCCGTACATAAATTGTTTATAAAACATCACAACTGAATGCCCTGTTTAATTTACATAAAAAGTGGATTCTCGTCTTTTTTCACTGTGCTCTTTTGTTATTACAGTTATTGCCCTCATAAGCTTGAAATAGCTTTGTACAGAATACTGCAATTAAAATATGGCCAGTAATTTCACAAATGAGAGTTTGAAAAATTGTTTCCAATTACCAAACGTTTTAATCGGCGTCGTCATTCATTAAGCACTAAATAGGACACATTAACTGAACTCAATGTGCGTTATAAAGGCGGAAAAAGGGATCCAGTTTTTTTTTTCTCTCTACCCGTCGCTTTTGCATTCCACCCAACATTGATACATCGACATTTCTACGGAAATAAAAGTTTCAGCCTCCGTTCAAAAAGTGGATAAATGCCAGATCTGTTCTTTAGTCAGGCTCAATCGAGAATGTACAACATTTTTAGGGAATCCCCGCTCAAACGCGCCCCATAACACATGCTTTTTAGGAAACATTTTTTTTTCCATTGTAACTGTAAAGACTGATGTAAATTACACTTTTGGGGTAATGAAATGAGAAATAAAAGACGCATATTATGCGTGTTTATTAAGAATTGCTTTTGAATGTTTTAATGTTATGAAATGTATTATAATTGGGAAACCACTAAAAAGGTACTACTGGAACAAAACTGTATATCTCGCCAAAATATCAAATTTATGTAAAATAAGTTGAATTTCACTAAGCATTTCTGAAAAATTGGTTCAACTTCTATATGTATGAGTGCACTAATTTAACATTTTACGGGCTTCTTTTGCTCCATGTCAATTAAGTATCAACTCCAGCAATTCAAATATTCCAACGTTTCAAACACAATTCTGAGTGCATTTATTCTTTCTGAGTAGTTTTTATTCAGAAATAAAAATATTCACCCGTTCTGCAAATTCTCATGTACAGAGTGACTCCGAACAATGAGGGCGTGCTTTTGAAGGACTATACCAGATGCGGAAATGAATAAAAGTCCATGCCAACGTGTGTCCGGAAGTTAACCAATAATACTGGAAACAGAAACAGTGGTCATGGCTGGGAAATAGAACTAACGAGGACGAATGAAATGTGAGAATCGGAAAGGGTGGAATCATAGTGTGAGATAGCATCACAGGTTGTCTCATGGAAAAACAACCATGTGTCATTATGTATCACGTGTGATAGAGCTCTTGCTCACTTCCAAATCACCGTTTATGAATTTCCCCGACAGATATATTGAACAAACAGCGACAGTTGCATGTTATGCATGTTATGCTTGGTCCCCTACATACGGGGGGCACTTGATTAGTGTCGCATATGCTGAAGGGGTATCTAATTTTGCAGACGCTTAAATAACTCTCCAATGAGGCCTCACCATTCGTGGGAACACTGCAAAATTTTCGTTTGATCACGTGGTTGGACTAACGGATTTTTTTCTTGGCAACGAGGAGCACGCTATTTGCCGGCGGAGTCATAAATTCATAGCCTCTAAGTTTAAAAACACAGGTTTCTTATGCAAATTATAACTACAATAAATACATACCTTCCTCATAGAGGTATTGGAAATTACGTTATTGTGCTACCACATATAGGTATCTGCACTTCTTAAGAAAAGTTGCATTACTAATACTCATAGATTTTTCGTGTTCACGTATAGAAACCCATGTTTTTTTCGTTTAAGACAAACTAAATGGAGTCAACAGAGAGAATATTAGCATTATCCACCATCCATTTCAGAAATTAACTCTACTCGCACTATCGCGCGATTGCAATTCCTAAACGACAGTATTTTTAGTGGCACTCCAAGCCGAGGTTTGGGATATTCCTGATTCCTGTGCAAACTTTCTCAGAGATTTCTTTCAACTTTTTTTCTAACTTTTCCCCTATGCTATCGAGTTTTTCTCTCTAACAATACGTTCCACTTCGTGGTGTAATAGTTACCATGCTAACTTCATATACCCAAGGTCGCAGGTCCAAACCCGGTGGAGGACGATGGATTTTTTCGGGCGTAAAAATCCTCAGCATGGCTTCCTTCGGAAGAGAAGTAAAGCCGTTGGTCCCGTGTTATAGATTTACGTCCCGTAGAAGAACCTCAAGCCTGATAGAGGGGCCTCTGAGCAAAATTAAGCGGTATTTCACGCCCAGTATAGAATGGGTCGCTGAGAGCCACAGCAGTTAAAGAGCGTCCATAAATAGCACGCCATTTACATTTCATTGTAATTTTCTCTAATAATACAGCAATTTACTTTTGGTTACTTATCAAGAGTATCGTTTCCTTAAATCTTTTAACACGATTATGAACCATTTGTGTGTAAGGCGCACGAGCTGCAAGGAATTGCCTAAAAATCACCACCTCACATCTGTATAGGAGTGTGTTGTCTCATAGGAATCATACATGAGAAATTTGTTTGCTAATATACGAAAATTTTGCACTATAACATCAGTTACATATTACAAAAGTGAAATAGAATGTCTCGCTACGCATTAAACTTTATACAGTACAGACTTAGCATCATATGATTAGGCGGCACACGAAGAGGAGAAAAAGAGGAGGGGAAAGAGAACCAGTTAGAAGCAGCGGAGTGCAGGCAAGCAACTCCCCGTAATACGGCCACAGTTCAAACGAAATATATGTGCAACGGGTGCTGTAGTCCATTATTAGGTGTGTTGGTGTGTGCACTCATGCGAATTACAGGCCTGATGAACATCTCCTGTGATACCAGAACTACTGTGCAATAAGCCTACATTGATATTTGTCCTTATATCTACACTGTACCTCTACCGTGTAACTACAATTCTTCTGTATATATACAGATTTTTTTCGACTATAATATTGTTGATCTACTTCCTCATGGTGTAAAGTAGAATTTTCTGCATTCAGTGATGGTAATTTAATTACCTGAGAATTTTGTCTATTTTGGTGCAAGTTCATGCATGAAATGTAACAAATGCTGTAACTTTTCATATATTTATTATTGCAGACGTATAATATAATTATAATTGACATTTGAATTTTACATTTAAGTCTTTCCTGTTATTTTTATTTCATAATATTTACTATGATTGATTTGTATAGCAGCTAAGTATGAGTTGAAAGCTATTGTTTATTTTAAGGTCAACAACCACACTTGGATAATAAATAATAATTGATCGGCATTTCGCCAGCAAAGTTTATGAGCTCTCTGGCGGAGCTAACATATTCAACAGCTTTTAGTAAATTATGAGTTTTATTTTCGTGTAACTACTACTTCTATTATTCACTAAAATCGAAAATACAGTATGCCATATACATGCGTTAGGTGTATTCAAGAATCCTGGAAGCAAAAAGTGCGACTTCGTCTCGACTTTTAAAACTGTTCCTCTTTCCACAATGATTCACTCACCACGCAAGTATCTCAATATACTAATAACTGCATTCCCTTTCAGTAATCATCTCCTGAAATTGGGCTGCATTGATCCAAACTGCCCTGCAGAAATATGTTTTTGTAATAATTAATTCTCTTACATATAACCTGGTTTGTTAATTCATAAAGCATATACGTATAAACCGAAATTTGTTCTGAACAAGGTGAAGTGGGCAGAGGCAAATATTTATTCCATTCATATGAATTTCTATACCCATTATAATTGTAGTTACTAAAACTATTTTTAAGAATATTTATTTTTCTAATATTTCATAAACGAGATTTCGTTGTAGGTTAATAGAAATACAGATAACCGAATCGATGGTCAAAATGCTTAAAAGCAAGTTGTATGCTAGACTTGAAACAACATACTCCTTCAGTCATACCGCGAGAAACAACTTAATATCGACTGCAC
This sequence comes from Hymenopus coronatus, assembly GCA_030762935.1. Classification (NCBI taxonomy): domain Eukaryota; kingdom Metazoa; phylum Arthropoda; class Insecta; order Mantodea; family Hymenopodidae; genus Hymenopus; species Hymenopus coronatus. Next base: position 415,168,308 of record CM060900.1, on the reverse strand, counting down.
TTCAAAAATGAGAAACTAATGGAAAATTAAAATCAGTAATAACTGCAATCATAGTAAGGTTATTTCAAATGAGCTGTGTGTTTTAAAGGGGTGCAGTACGTTTTCGCCTATCTCCCATTGTTTACCAGTTGTACAGACAAGCAAGGTGGCCCAAGCGTTTGGTCCGGGAATGGCAATCGGGAGGTCGTGGGTTCGAATCCCGCAGCCGATCTGTCTAGTGCATGGGTTTTTCGGGCGATTTCCTGGGTCTGTAGGTTAATTCTGGAGAGGTTTTTTTATTCCCCCGAACTCCCTGACCTTCATTTCATCTCCATTTTATTCCAACCGGTCTCTTTCAGCGTTATAAGTGTAGGCAAAGACTGCGGTCGTGATGTCCTTCCATGGTGGTGAATGCGCTTTGGAAATACAGCTCTCGGTGGCAGGGTGAGGTTGGAGCCGTCTGTCCGACCAAGGGTACTCGGTAAGCCTTTGGGCGCGGACTCCTAGCGCTCACCACCTCGAGATGAACTGTTTGGACAGTTAGGGACCCACCACGGAGGCTATTTAAGCCGGGTCCGGTTTCGGGCGCCCGTAAATAACACTCTCATATCATCCTATCCTCCTGAGGTATGACGCACAATAAGCTCATAGATGGCTACAGTATGTGGAACCTCCTCCGGGATGTACCAACCAACCACCAAGCAGTTTAATAAAGGTACATAAAATTTCTTCCGAAGAAGGGGTCTTCACAGGCTGTGTCCAGAAAATGTAATGTGTACATTTTATCTCTCATGTAAATAATTAAATACAAGCACTTTATTCAAAATCGTTAGAGGCATTTTGAGAATATAAAGGATACGAAAAATTCTTCTTGTAAATCGTGGTTTGGGGTGGGGAAGTTTGTTGAAAGCCTTTAAGTTTTTGAAATACACTCAAACCAAACACAAGTTTAGTATTTATCCAACATTTATTTTGTGGGTTATGCCGTTCGGAGACACACACGGACGTACTACTTAAAACTATTTTTTTTTTTTTTTTTTTTTTTTTTTTTTTTTTTTTGCAGTCAGGATGCCTCTAAACCTACATTTCCCCTTATATCTGCATATCGAACTTTTGAGTCAAATGCACTTTATTACGTTATTGAGAAAGTAATGGGAGGCAAAGGAATTACTAAGAGTTAGCTGCAAGTTAACAACACTCAAACCATTATCACTTTAAACAACGTGAACAAAGCTGCCATGGGTCACAGAGAGGTAGGTAAATATCCAATCTGGGTGCTATCTGCAAACACCAAAAAACTGCGATGGTCAGGGGTGCTGTCCCAGCCAACTTTATTTCTTTTTTGTTTTAATTTATATCCTGTATTTAACTGCTATGGTCCTATCAGAAGCCTTTCCGTTAGAACATATTTTCTATCGGTGTTAAATGTGCACTGATATCTTTGGATTTTTCTATGTGTCTTCTGTTTTAGCCATTAGATCACATACGTTCATAATTTTAGTCAATGGAGAGGATAGGGAATAGTCTGTGATAGGGAAAAATTCCTACTCTCCAGCCGGGAATCGAACCCGAGAACCCTTGCACAGCAAACAGATGCCTTATTGACTAACCTACGGGGTCAGCCCCTACCCACGGTGTAACAGTTCAGTTTTATGTACTTTTGCGCTGATTTTAATGCCCAGATCTTCCTATGCCTGGTAATAAGTTTTCTATATGCAGAAACCTTAGATTCGTTGCGGCATGTAGATGAAGCTGGTAAATGTTGGGTTAATGAATCATCTTCGCCTGTATAACTGGGGCAAACTAATATTTGAGAGTCAATAAAAAGAATATCGTGTAATTAAACTCCTCGTTGTAACAACAAAAGCTCTAACAGTTTATCAACCGAGATAAGTTTCTGTTTGCTGCAATTTCTTAGAAAGGCTACAATCAAAAGAATCCAGGTCAAGCACTTAAATGTGTTTGGGTTCCGCGACATTGGTTAGCTGTGCTTCCTTGGAACCCTTCATATTGGAACATACTTTTATTTCGCTGCTGACCAGACTGTTTGGAACAAAGCCATACAGCAGAGCGTTATTAACGCTGGTGGTTTGAGTTTGATTGCACTAGGGTAGGGTTTGAGCCCTGTGTGATATAATTACTCGCCGCCTTAGGTGCTGCGGTTAGTGCACGAGCTTCTGAACCCGAGATTGCCGGTTTCCACCCATCAGGCATCCAGTCGCAGAATATAACGTAAACAGAAGTGTGCAGAAAATTCTCGCGGCGCAAGCGGCTCCGGCCAGAGATGATCAAAAGCGCTATCACCTTGGCGTGGGGTCCATAGTTAAAAACGTATAGTCAACATAACGTCAAAACTAATTACGAAAGTTTCAACGTTGCCAAGCAGAGATAGCCGAGTTGTAGATAAATGTGCACCTGAACTTTGAGACACGCGTCCAGGTCTGCATAAAGTAGAAAAGCAAATTGCTGCTATTAGGCCTGGTTACATCAACAGCGGGAATAAAACTAAAGCTCTGTGTTGCACTCACATGACATTTTCTACTCACTCTTGTACAGATTATTATTATTACCAAAGCTCATTCTTCTATCCTCTTCGCATTATTTGAGTTAAACACTTGCATAAATTGTCTTATTGCATGTGTTGTTCTATCTAAAAGTGGAATGGGAGAATATAGTAGGTTTTAAGCCAAGTATGGACAAACCCCAAAACAGTTGACATGCAACCCTTAAAGTCTGCTAACACCACATAGTATGAAATGAACTGGTAGATACAGAAGAAAACAGATGAATGTAGTGCAGTGGCGATCCTGATCTTAGATGTAGAGTAAAGTAATAAAAACAACATTGTATTTTTAATTACATGCTTTTACATTTGCGATTATGTCATTAAAATTGGTATTATCTCCGATGGAGCTATTTTCAGCTGCATCAACAGACTTTAATCAGTCAAATGAAATCCGTGTTTTGTCTTAGCATATTACAATTATGAAAACAGTTAATTACACAAATATATAGAAGAAAGCATGGCCATATTTAGCTGCAAAGAAACTTATTTTTGTGTGTTTTGCAACGCGGCTCTGTAAATTGATTAGCACCATATTTATCGTGGCACAAATCTTTTAAAAACCCTAATACTTTTTAGTATATACTGCAGTTGCAACCCCTCGCAGGTTCGACATGCCTAGGATTTGCAAAATGGTCGGAAGCATTTCTTGGAAAATAATTTAATCTTGAGTTTTTCTACTAAGGAAGTACGCTTATTAAATTCTTCTATCATATGTGGCTCCCGAACGACTGAATACTCGTGCCTGCTTTAAGCGATAGTCAAATCCTTTAAGAGCGGGTTTCTTTGTGTTGGCTTTTAAATACTCTTCTCATTACATGGCTAAGAGAGAAAAACGCACACAGTAACTACTTCCTAAATGTATTAAATATTTTAAAATGCAAACCAATGATAAGTGTTATCTCGTAGCTAAATTATCTTCTCAGAAAAAAACAATAGTTTGACTATTTCGTTCATGTCACGTGATTGTAGGAAGTGGTCAAACTAGTGCATTGGCGCTTAAAATTCCAACCAATTGGAACTCGTTATCTCTACATTGTAATCGTTTTTATCACACTCACGTGAAATTGTTTTTCTAAAGTAATCGCATCCACGTGCATTTGTTTTCTCTCTGAATATCATTGTGCAGTGATATTCTCGTACATAATGGTGGAAGTTCCAATAGACATATTAATTGTAATCACACTTTACTAAACTAAAATAATAGAGTGTAGCAAGAGAAAGATGTCTCTGTTTATTTTATGCCACAAAAATATACTGTAGCAGTACAAAGAGATCTGAAATTTATGATAAGGACATCAAGTTGCACTGATGTCGGTGCAAATATACGTAGAGAGAAATGGGATTTTAGGAATATTATTCTTCGTGTCCATATAGGCTAATCATTGTTATTGTATTCACGAAACAGTCTTATTAAATACAACTCGAGCTACAACTATTCTCTAGATAAATTCGCTCGCAACAAATTACTCACAAATTTATCGATAGAAGTTGCAGCTCTCATTGTACTGCATGTGATAAAAATTATATAATTTCACGAAATCTACGCTGTTTGTGCTGTGTTCTACTGTACTTTGTTTTATATAACTCTTACAGTGTACCAGTTAATGCAAAAATCATTCATAATTTAGAGTACTTCAGGGTTTATTCCCAGAAAATTCTGGATATAAATTCCATTATTCATGAAAAAAAAACTTACACATAAGCTATTGTAATCAAAATCAGAAGAGCAATTTTGAGAACAACTAAATTTTCAAAAAATGTTTCCTGTAAAGTGTAGTTTAATGAAGGAGATTTTTTTAAAAATCTTCACGTCCAATCCTTAGAAGATGCTGAACTTAAATACCAGACTTTTATCCGACTATTTTGTTAGTTTACGCTGTTGACACACACACACACACCACACACACATTTTCCAAATATACTTACTTTTAGTTCAGAGGGCCTCAAAAGTGTATACTTCTGCTTAATATATGTAGTACAGAAAGAAAATATTGTAATAAATTTGCATGACTTTCTGCACCCATATTATTAATTTTTACAGATTCTTACATATTATTCTTACGAAAACTTGCATCTGCGAAATTTAGAGAACCCACAGTATGTATGCCATCTTGTTGAACTTTGTGTCAGCTATTACACAGGGCTGCAATGCTTTTACAAGATTTCAAAATTCTAGATTTAATGATTATTTGAATACATTTATTGTTGTAATAAATATTCTCCACATGAAGTGTTTTTAAATATATTCGCATCAATATGTTCAGGTTGTACAGCAACTGAACTCATGAAAAATCTATCATACCAGTTTTATTAAACTCTAAATACTGCAAAAAATTATTTTTGAATTCTAAAGAATTCTTGATTCTTCAAATTTTTTTTTCTCTAAATTGGTATATTGTTAAAAAAATATGGTTATTTTCTTTAATGTGCTACTTTTCAGGGACATTAGAAATGTGAAAACAAATTAGTAAAACACTGAATAGCGTTTCGCATTGTGATTATGTAAAACCGCTGAATAAAATTTGCAGGGAAAAATGTTTACATTTAGGCGTGAGTATTAATAAGCATAAATCATTTATTTAAGGATCTCCAGTTGACAGGAGGCATTTGTCCCTCTGTACGTCGCCATTTGCCATACTCGACGTTTCCGTCGTCTTAAAACTGTGTGATAGGCATTACATGATCTTCAAATTAGTAGTGGACTTCCAGCATTGGGGTGGAATTAATATAAAAGTAAAACCAACTTTCGTTTGAGTGAATCCAGGGACACAGTGGTATACAAATAACATTACAGCAGAAATGAGACATAATATTACATTGGTTCTGTCTGCATTTCTTTACTTATAATTATTAGCAGTAGCAACTGAGAAGTAGGTTACATTGCAATACAGTTGTTTAGAATGCTAATTTATTAACAATAGAAATGGCCGTACTTTCTGAAGTACTCCAATAATTATAGACGGCAGAACATTTTTTCACTGTTGTGTTTAGCAAAGTGAAAAGTTTTAAGGATATGAGAATATTAAGTGGAGTGAAAGATAAAAAGAATTGGGGAAGATTTGTTTAATTCGAAGTAAGTAGTGATAGCTATAATAGAATTACTGAATGTTATATAGCAATTTAGCGAACGCACTGTACTATCCAGTTTGATTATTCAGTGACAAGCGCTAACGTTTAGGGGATTACTTCAGGACTCGCCACTTCATTCCTGTAATTGGCAGCGACCCCTGCTCCCTAACGTCCTACTGTGTGGTGCTCGAGTTGGCTTATGCCTAAATAATCAACATGAGTCAACTAGTGCGCAAGCGTTTGGTTTTGTTTTGATTACAGAAAGCATACAACCTACGCAAAGGGACTAAGGCTCAAGCCATTTCTGGCCACACATGTGCTGCAGATTATGTTGAAGTGAGGAAAAGCAGTGTAAACAGTAGGGCCGATCTGCACTTCTAAGCAACCAAATATATCTTTATGTGCAGTTCCTTTGAGGATCTCCCAAAGAACGAGCTTTTAAGGGATAAAAATGTGTACTGTATTCAAAGAGAACCTATATATCGGTAGAATACTTAAACTCAACAAACCGAGTAAGTTCACGTCGCGGTAACCTGTGCGATGCGCATGAACCTCACACTCTAGCTTAAGGGTTATTCGTGGTTTCCTTTTGCCTGTTAGGCGAATGCTGGATACCTATTCTCCACGACTTCCTTTCCATCATTTCCCTTTATGTAATTTCCTCGTCATCTTTTTGGTGTGTGTGCCTCTGGGCTCGTAGTGTGTGGGGCAGCGTTGCGGTTTCTTTCCTCAATGGGGGTGCGGACTGTTGCCTTGTTGACACCTAAACCCGTAGCACCTTTGCGCCGAGTTGAACTATCAGCCAAACAGGGCTTCCGCGTGATGATTCCGTGGCCTGTGTGCAGCCGGCCTGTGGTCCTCTCGCTTCATCCCTTACTCCTTGGGGGGGGGGGGCTGTTAACGCACAGTAGATCTGTGTAGGTCCGTGAGGTATATCCTGCCGTTGTTTCGCCTTTGCCCTTACTTTTTACTACTTAAAAGTCCACAAATTCCACATTAAAGAGAAAGAGGTATACACAAGGATATAACCTTACTGACTTGAGAAATTACTCCAGAAAGAAAGATTTGGGCTCGTCTAAAAGAGTGGGCTCGTTTAAAAAAGTGCAGCTAACACAAAGAACATAATTTATCTGAATGTATTTCACAGATTAATGTAAAACAATTATTGCATTGTCAGCAACTTGCTTGTATCTCTGTTTAAATTTTCACAATCCTGTGTTCTTAAGTTTGCCTGATAAAAATCTTCTAAACAAAGTTTGCTAAATAAAGGAAAAATTTATATTTATTTAGGTTCATTTTCTTCAGAAACCAGTAAAGCAGAGGGCCAAGATTTGTATTACATATGAAGATACCATGCGCAAGTACACTGAACTATGCAAATTAAGCTGCGAATAGTGTTTATGGTGTACACTTTTACCGCTGTAAAAATCGAATCACAACTTATATCTAAATTTTAAACAATATCTTCAGTTTTTAAAAATATACTACGATTAAGAAGTATCTGGTGTGTTCCAAACACATGATTAACTAACTACCTGCTCTGCAAACATATTTCTTACACAATATTATTCTTTTTTCTGCTTTATCCTATCGAGATAAACATTTTCAAACTAGTCTTGTTACTTAGATCCTTATTAATAGTAAGGAACTAAGGGAATGCACTAGGCAAAAGCGATAGTAAAATCTTTAAAAGCTGCCGCTATGCGGTTGTCATTGAAATTTGCTTCTCTTCATGGCCAGAAGTTAAAAAAAAAACCAAAAAACAAAAAAACAAAAAAACACACACACAGACTGCTTCCTGATTATAAAGTGTAAGCATTTTAAAATTAAAACCAATAACACAAGGAGTATTCCGGAAATGGTCAGCTCCATAACAAAAATGTATTGGACATAAGATATATGTTTTGACGAGATCTATATTTTTATATTTTTCCTGTTTGTGAAACGTTTAAGTATTTTAACATTGAAACCAATAACAAGGAATATCTGGGAAATGGCCAGTTCCATAACAGAAATATAGAAGACATAAAATGTGTTTTCTGACGCGATATACATTTTTGTATAGTAAGTTTTCTCATTCGTTTTACCAGTCATGCAAAAGTCGCTTAGAATGAAGAGGACATCAGAGGCTTATCCCAGGAAATTCAAGATGCAGATTTTATTTGGCATGTAAATATTTTTAATATACCGTACTGTAATCAAAATCGTTAGAGGCCATTTTGGGAAAATAAACATTTTCGAAAATTTTTTCATGTAAAGGTAGTTTGGAGCGGGGTTCTCCCTTGAAAATCTTTGTGTCGCTTCCTTGGAAAATACTGAACTTAAATGGTAATTGACGGACTCTATCTTTCTGAGTTACGAAGTTCACACAAACACACACACACACCAAAAGGCAATGCATACATCTAGGGGACCTCAAAACATCCGTTTAAATCTTGGTATCGAATAATTAGGTGTAATACAATGCTTTCTCTATTATTCACACTGTGCAAACTTGCTAGAGAAAGCAAACATCAGATCTGTTCCATTCATACGACCTTCTCTACATATTCTGTAGCGAACTATTCTTACAAAAGCGTATTCTTCTATCTATTCTATCTACTTTATGATAATCGATGTAAACATTAAAAGAAATTGTTTAATTAATTATTTCCTTACAATTAGAAGGAAAATAAGGAAATACACTAGGCTAAAGAGAGAGTCAAATCTTTAAAAAAACTGTCGGTATGTGAAACAATTGGAATTCTCTTCTTTGCATGGGCAGGAAAAAAAAAAAACAACAAAAGAATCACGGACGACTTCCTGTTTGAGAATGCACTTTGAAATTGAAACCAATAACCAGGAATATCTTGGAAATGATTAACTCTAGAAAAAAATATACATGACATAGGTTGTGTGTCTTAACAAAATCTGCATTTGGTGTGCGTATGTTTTTGTTTACCAGTTATGCAAAAGTCCTCGTAAATACAGAGATGTTCTGAGGCTATACTCAGAAAATGCAAGATAAGCATTTCATTTGTGATTAAAGTATCTTAAACATACGGCATTTTAATCAAAAGCGTTAAAGCCATTTTGAGGAAATAACATTTTTTGAAAAGGGTAGTTGGGTTGTGGGAATTTTCCTGAAATTTTTGTGTTGCATCCTTGAAAGATGTTTAACTCAAATAACAAGTCTACTATTTAACGGAATTTTCGTTTTTGAGTTACGCTGCACACACACACACTTGGTATCAAATTTTTGGGTGGAATACACTTCCTTCTCTATCTAATATGTACAGTGTTCATACGTGCAGAGAAACTGACTATAACTAGTTCAGTGTATGTAATAAATCATCTTACACAAGTGTACCAAATTTCAGATTTAAAGCGTTTATAGTTTTTGGAGAAAAAAAAGGAACATGTTTTCGGCAAAATGTGGTTTTGAGATAATTGTAGCAGAAATCTGAGTTAAAGCTTACGGCTACGGGTAGTAGTGTATTACAGAGGAACACACATCATTAAACGCAAACTATGTCGCCTACTGATTTGCAATCTGTGTCTTTTGACCTGGGACTCCTTAGGTGAAGCTTCAGACGCTTTACCAGTATACATTGAGATTTTAAAAAGCTTTAGCAAAAGATGCCTAAACCTTCAAAATATTGAGCCAACGCAAGGTGCATTTAAATGGAATTTTTAAAATAGGTATTAGTTTTAAATGACCAATAAATCATATAAACTCTGAATGAGAAAGAATTGCAGTATTGTTTTCCATTAAAAATAGAAATCAAATTTTGCATTTTACACTTCCCACTGCGCTTTACCATTTACGACTGAGCAGCTTTAATACAGCTTTTCTCAGTCGCTGAGTCCATTTATCAAGCAGCGTGTCCATTCAGGTACCCGTATGGGAAAATACAGCTGACCAATGCTCCTCTTCCCCGAGTATTCCCATAAGGGAATATTTGATAAATGTATGTGGATGGAAGAGACGCCTCAACATTTCATTATTTGACATTCGTTAACAAGCTATGAAGCATAAGACGCTCTTAAACACCGCAGATGTTACAAAATCTCTAATTTGAATCCTTTGGAGTATGTTTAGGGCTTTCGTTCCCTTTATTATCGTTTTAAGATACGTCCTTTTTGTTTCTTTCAATAGTATATTCTGTGCGACAAGAAAAGGCGCCGACTTTTACTATATAAATATTGGCTTGGCAGGATTATGCAATAAAGTCACTTTTCACTAATATGTAATATATATTGGTATGCGTATATATACACATACGCACAATTACTAAAATAAAAGGCATCTATTTACTCATGGTATAATACAGCTGCTTAAAATGTGTTGATGGTTAGATAAATAGTTCATTAATTAAGATTCGAGAAGTATAAGTATATTTGTTGAGTTTTACATTGCTGTTTTCCTACCAACACGGTCGTTAAGCCATTGACTCGTCTGTGGTTTCAAATCCCGCCAGAACCATTCTCACTGACGAGTTTTTTCTTCTTCGGGTTTTGCTCATTCCGCACAACAGGCAAATCCCGGAGTGGTCGCTATACTTAAGCCCGGAATGCCTCCTTCATAAATGTCGTTTCCTAGCTATACATATTTCATACATCATCAGTGTCCACCTCCTGTGGTGCCGTGTATAGCTGGAGCGGACGTTGATTCATTTCTGTACATAAAGTCGTCTGCAACTGAATGAAGATCCAGTTCATGACTTCTTCGCGATGACAACAATGGAATGTAAATGAACATAAAGAATTTTGACCCATGACCACAGAAATGACAAAAGTAATTTTAAAAACTTGCTAGTATTTAAGTGTAAGGTTAGAAACGAATTCGAAACATTTATGCAACGCGAATTCTATAACTGGATTTGTCATGACTCATGACGTACTCATGTTACGTTTTACATAGGTCTTACTCCCTAAACGTTGCAGGTATTAGAGTTGCAAAATAGTTTTCTTTAATAGAGATTGAAAAACGTACGTGTCAACACTAGATCAATCAGCATGTGTGTGCTTCGATTCTGATCCGATGATAACTGAAAGATAGTTTGCGTCGTCAGAGCTTTTGCTTAACATTTGAATTCTGCATTTGAAATAAAGGTAATGTGTTGCAACTCCATTAGTTTTGTTTATAGCACTTTGGGGGGGGGGTTAATACGAGATCCATCTTAGACGGTTTTGGCGAGGGGGGACTAAGTCCCTTCAGCTAAATTGTTGCAAGGGCGATGCCCATGGCTTTGTGAGTTAGGCATGCAGAAAGTGCTTTGCTGCCCCCTAAGTCGGCGCATATGGTGGGAGACAAGAATAATTACACCGTTATATGTTGTTTTAAATCCCCATAGAGCAAACTAAATTTTCAGATAAACTCAATTACCATACGGAAAGGTTGGGCCAGTGTAACAACAGAATCCTTTTGAACACGTGACAACAGTTCAAAAATACATCTAGATTTATTTTCTGCTGTGGATTGGTCGCAAAATGTCATCAAATACCTATTTGTAGTATATTGTAAACGATAGATAACATTATTATTCGGAGAGTGAAGCATAAGAAGATATGGTGTGCGACAAAAGGTGCGACTTTCATAAACTGAAGAACTCAGTGTGAGCAAGCTCGTACGTAATCTGTTCAGTACTCAGCAGTATTTGTCTTTCAACTTCAGTTAGAAAACTCTGGTTTTTATATATGCTCTAGCAGGTTTGCTTTTAATGGAACAGATATCTCAATAATTCCAATATGCGCACAGTTTTCTCAGACTAGTGATTTTTAAATATTATTTGTTTCCCTAGAAAATTCTACCCGATATAATCAAGATAAAATACATACAGATATAATGCAATTTAGAACAAAGTAGTTTAAAATTAACTATATTAGTATTTTTGAGGAAATAAACCTATTTTTTTTTAAATTTTGTCTGACTGATTAATTAGATACTATTGATATTAACGGTAATATACCTAATGACGCAATGTTAAACTTTGGGATACCTTTAGAGTTTGTATTAGCACCTTGTTTTTTAATTATTAATAATCTGCCTAATATCTCGGACAAATCTATAATTTATACTGACTCATGGATACATACTCATGACGACCTAGTTGAGTTAAACTATACTTGTAACAGAATCACTAGTGAAGTTAACAATGGCTGACAAGACAAAGACTTGTAACTCTTACATCAAAGTGCGTTAATAATGGTTTTTCTAAAGACTCTGTAAAACTTTTAGGCTTCTATATTGGCCAAAAGGTAACTTGGCAGGCTCTTAAATGATATTTGTAAAAAATTGTCAAGAAATCCTATAAACAATTACTCAAACATTATATGAAACGGCGCTATTCTGCGTGGCTTAAAAGAATAATCAGGTATGGGTTTTATTGTATGGAATTGTTATGCCCTAAAAATAATAATAATAATAATAATAATAATAATAATAATAATAATAATAATAATAATAATAATAATAATAATAATAATAATAATAATAATAATAATAATAATAATAATAATAATAATATCATAATCACAGAAATATCAGAATAACCACTACATTCTTTATCTGATTCTTCCTGCATATTTTTATTCATCAAAGAACGAATATTAAATGCATATATATACGAGGCGTGTCCGAAAAGTAAGTACTATTTCCTTCTACCGCCACCACAACGCTAGTGTTGCGGTTCCACGCATGCGCATTCATATACCTGGTTCATAGTCTGTACACTGATGCAATTACATCCGGATCGTGTGGTGTGTTTCAGCTGTTTGTGATCATTCAAAACGTTTAAGGAAGTTTCTAATTCCGCCATCTGTGACGTGCGTCCCATCATACGGTTTTTGAACGCAAGGAATGCTAAGCCAGCTGAAATTCATCATAAACTTGTAGAGATTTACGGTGGAAATGTAATAACAGATGGTGGTAGCGATATAGAAACATAGGTTACGCAATGCTCAAAAAATATTGTTGTGAAAACCAATATTTTATGCCTTTTTCAAATCAGTTACTTACTTTCGGACACGTCTTCTTGATTTTTTTTAAGGTTTTAAAGAAAAATAACTAACTATAAACGCGGAAGCAATTTTTTTCCCATAGTGAAAGGTGCAATGCAGAAATCCTAGCACCATTTTCAAAGCTTAAGTAAAGTATACAATACTGATATTTTTTTTGCAACTAATGTATGCAATATGTATGTTTTATTATAAAACTGGAATTTTAAATTCAAGGCATTTTAAAATTCAATTAAGTTTAAGGCTAAAGGAGCAAATAAAAGCTGAAATATCAGACTTGCTTAAAATCCCCTACCTCAGTGACGCGTTCCTCGTTTTATTCATTTACGCTTAACCTAAAATCATCTGTAGAGTACCTTTTAGTTTTTGTCACTCTTTCTTAAATACTCTCAGCTTATTCTTTACTCAGTGTTTGTGAAATAGTTACTAGTGCTAGAGCTGCTTGTATTTTGAGTGTAGATAATTGTAAATACTGTTTTTTGTAGTTGCAATATTATTACACTTATTTTAGATATGTGAACGTCTTAAAACAAAACAATGAAGTTATTTTTATGCGCCTTAAAGATTAACTATATTCATAGCTTTGTCGTAATACTCTTTTGCAATCCTGATGATTTCGCCATTTGCACTGGCATTTACTCTTTCAAATTCCGACACAAATGATGCTAATTGTGATAGTTTGATGTGTGTTTATTTTTTTTTTTTTACTTTCTCTAGCCCCGTATGTACAATGTACATAGGGATAGAGAAGTATTGTATTCCACCTAAAAATTCGATGTCGGACAAAGTGGTAACTTGGTATTTAAACTTGGTATCTTCCAAGGATGCGACACGAAGATTTTCAAGAAGATCCCCACACCCCTAATTACTCTTTACATGAAAAAATTTTCGAAAAATTTGTTTCTTAAAAATGGCTCTAACAATTTTGATTAAAATACAACATATTTAAAGCCATAATTGTCACAAATAAAATGTATATTTTGAATTTTCTGGGAATAGCTTCTAAAGACCTGTTTATTCTGGATGAATTTTACTTAATTTGGTATAACTAGTAAACCGTAAGAAATAGTCAAAAACTTTCTTTACAAAAAATATAAATCTTGCTAAAATACACAAGTTATGTCATATACCTTTTTTTTCGTGGAGCTTACCGTTTTCGAAGTATTTCTTATTATTAGTTCCAATTGTGAAGTACTTATACTTTTCTCAAACGGAAGTACCCGTTTTTCTTTTGTTCCACTCCTGGCCATGCAAAGAAGCCATTTGCAATGACAATCACATAACGACAGCTTTTTAAAGCATTTGACTATCGTTTTAGCCTAGTGCATTCCCTAGCTCCATTCTACTTATAAGGAACTAAGTAGTAACATTCTGCTAATGTTTATCTCGATTTGCGTGGTGTTGAAAGAAGAATTATCTTTTGTAAGAAGTTTGTTTGTAGAGTAGATAGAGAAAGTCATGTGAGTGAAACGCATCATATAATTTTTTTTAGTCATATTGCCACAGTTTTCTACCGGTTTTACACAGTGAATAAATGGAACACCCGCAACGAAACCAACATTTGAGGTGAGGGGAGGTGAATGTCCGACACAGTGCATGACGTCTGTGCGATAACTGGGTTGCTCTGTTACGTAATAAAACCCCTTCTGCCTGATTATGAGTATGTTACTTCTTTTAAGAGTACCGACAAGCCTGGCTCTTCTGAAGTTTGACATGGCTAGTTTTCCTTGAATGAAGGGTGGGACAGGAGGGTCTGAATACACTAGGGGCCAAATATAAAAGAACCCAGTAAGATACAAACGTACAGTCACAAATCGCGTGGAAAGTATTCTTCTGGGCTGACCCCGCTCTTCTGGTTCTGTGGCTGTAGGAAGTGTAAAGTAGTTGAATCGCCTGCTATAACGAAAAGCAAGGAAAAGCCACAACATAAATTCCATGCACTATGCTCCTTCCTGTTCATATATTCGATGATACTGTTTCAGGAAGGAAAGGAAGCATTTGGGCTTGCTAAATGTATCTGCACAAAATACAAGTCATGTCATAGTCATTTGGGAATGGATACTAAGCCTTATTTAAATCTAGAACCATATTTATACATTGTCCCAGTGTTTATACAGTATTATTAATGAAAAATATTTTGATGGTGAAGTGAAAGAGAAGATATTTCTTTTTACTGCCATTGGCTTTCTGGTTTCACTAAACCCTAACAATGTAATTCTAGTGATTTGAAAATAACATGTAAACTGTAAACGCCAGGGTCTAAATACTTATGCGCATATGTCTAAGAATTAATTAAAACTATTGAAATATTGAACGTGCTTTGAAAAGAAATTTTAGTTCTGCAAACGGTATTTTAACTGCGGACCTTCAATAAGCTGGCCCTAACGCCATGCCATTATGCTATCTTGACTTTGCCCTGGAAAGCGCATTAAATGTTTCGTCTAATTTAGTATGTAACGTATTTTCAAGCCAAACCAATGTACTATGAGACTTAATGAGACAGAAAATGTGAGCGGCTTCTAAAGAATCTCTCTCTACTCATGCCTCACGCCTATCGCCTAGGATCACACGAGGAAAGGTATGCACTGTTGCCAAAAATATTAGAAAAAAGTCACCGACAGATTAATAATTCATTGAAAAGAAAGAATGCTTATTGTAAAATTTAAGATCTTTAAAAGGCATTAATCCATGTTAACTTTCGCAGTAAGTCCATTGTGTTGGTAATATCTTGCTAATATATAAGATTTAAGTTTGGCCTCTTATTCGAGAAGGAATACAACCGTATTCCGCCGCAAATAAAGTGTAAGGTCTATCACAGCTTTCAGGCGTTTACCATACGTTTGGGAGCCTGTACGCAGTTTATTCAATAACTTCATGGAGAATTCCAAGATGGTTTACGTAACTGATTTTGAATCAGATCAGATATTTTGTTTTTCAAAATAGGGTTCTGAGTCAAGGTAACGACCAACTTTAGTTGTAACCAAAACATCTACTCGAGCAGTGGAATTAACAATATTTTTGCTAACGAAATTATTGAGATAAATTAAATCACACAACTAACATGTAATCATGGTCAGCCTCAAATGATTTCATTGTCCTTTGAATGCCAGAAAGAAGGGTAAGATGATTAGTCAAATACAATTAATTTTTCAATTGTAGCAATTCCCTGTGGTCGAATTGGCTGTTCAGAGGGAGACGTGCATCATCCATTCTAGTACAACGTTGCGCGTTATTTATTTAGTGCTACATAGATGCAAAACAAGAAAATTGGCTTGTGTTGGATAATCTCATTTTATATTTAAAAATATATGTTACATTCACATGAGTTTCTGTACAATTTCTTCTATGAATTATTATAAACGCTTACTCACTTCTATACTTCATGTCAGTCCAGATCTATATTTGTATAAATGTTTAGTCATATATTTCCTTGTATGTACAAACGGATTAGGGAATACAACAGGCTTAAGCGATAGTTAATATTTTACGAGTGGGTCGCTATGTAATGCCTGCGAAAGTCTGTTCTGCTTGCATGAGAGCACAGGAATAACAAAAAACGGAAACAAAGGAAACAAAACAGCGATTTTCCCTTGAAAAGGTATAAATACTTATTTAAAAATTCACACCAACAAGTATTTTCAAGAAAATGGTTAACATTACAAAAAGTCGACTTGACATAAAATGTACGCTTTATCGAGATCTGCGTTTTTTGGGCAGTAAGATTTTTGTCTGTTACGGTTTACTAGTTATTCAAAAGTGTTCTAAAAAACAAGAGAGCCTCACACGTTGTTCCATGAAAATTCAATATTAATTTTTATTTGTCATGAAATTGTTTTAAACACATGTCTAGTATTTTAGTCAAAACCGCAAGAAGTGTTTAAAGAAAAGGTAATGAAAAATGTCTATGTAAAAAGTATTTTAGGGTGAAGGGCTTTTCTTGAAAATCTTCCTTTGGCATCTTTGGAAGACACAAAACTTAACTACCAAGTTTGGTATTTATCTTAGTCTTCTATTTTGAGTTATGCTGTTTTCAGACGTGAAAAGAACTGTTTCCAATATATATTGGTGGTTCAGACTGCCTCAAAGCGTGTATTTTTGGTGAAATGTCAATATCCAAAAATATATCTTAAACCTCTTCAACAACAAAAAAAGAAAATATCAACATGTATTAAAAATAATAATCCCCCCCCCCCAAATTGAATGAAATATCAACCATCAAATATTAAACATCAAATTTTTGGGTGAAATACAATATATTTCCTGTACTTATAGCAAGTACGTAGTACAGAAAGTAAATATTCAGTTCTTCAAATAGAAAATGCATCAAGCCATACGCTAACAGCTGCCGGTTTGTCTCTTAATGGTGTCCAAACTCGCCAGAAAAACCGCTAGTCATTACTTTTCATTTCTTTTGTCACGAAAGATCGTAAAATCTCCCAATTTTAGCGCCTTGCTAGAATTGGCAATACGGGATGTGTGCTTCACTTTTGCATATAGACTCGCCATCAGCAATTACTAGTATTATCTACTTATCAATATATTAATATGATTATAATTTATGCTGATGAGAACATAACGCATAATATTGCAACTTTTCAAAGAAATGTGCAACCTGAAATGCAGGAGAGTGGCTGGAATATGCAGAAAATAACGTAAGGCTTACGTTGCAACTGTTACAGTAATCCGTATAGTTTTCTCCAATACATGATGGCCCTCAAATAGGTTCTGCCTACCATTGGGCAATAAACATTAGCAAACAAAAGACTACCCTGTGATAGAGTCTAGAGGCAACGTAGTAGAATCTGTGTTTCCTGGAGACACTGCTTGCAAGTTGAGAATTGCGCCTCAGTTAAGGGACCAGTAAGTGGAAGACTTGGCAACAGCGAGGGTTGGTTTCCAACCGCACACACCCTAATTCCAAACTTTTAAAGGCAGGTCGACTTTGGAAGAATAGTGGAGCAGGCACATCATGTTCTGAAAAATACTTTAGTTATCTCGTTAACGGTTACCGTAGTAACGGAAACGTTACCGAGTCTGGGTGACATAATTCATTACATGTGCATTCATATCGCTTATCGAGGTAACCCGTCTCGCCGGCTCTCTGCACTTGCCATCTGGTTCCCCTAACCTAGCTCCATGTGATCTTTATTTATGCAGAACGTTAAAAAATAAAGTGTACGCATCAACCCGCACACGTTACAAGAATTGAAGGACAACACCACGAGAGAAATACAGGCAATCAGTCAAGATGAACATCTTCGGGTGAACCAGAACTGTTTTCGGAGATATAGGAATGTATTCGCGTTTATGGCAATCAATTTCAACATCTATTGTGATTTGAGGTAAGCCTAATGTAAATTAGTACAGTAGTTAGAGTTCTATACACGTTACCTGCCGGTCCTTTAGGCGTAATTCTGGCGGAGAGCGCGCCGGCCCTCACCCGTTATGGTGCAGCCGCGGGGCGGTTCGGTCGCACAGGGAACGAACGCACTGTATATCTGTAATGGAACATGCGCCATTAAAGGAGTGCTATAAAATATCACATATTCTTAGACAATTTATAAAATGCTTTGATTACACTGAAGCTCGCATATTTTACACTAGTACCAATTTATAGTAAGTGGGCGTGAGGCCGGCAGTTAGTTTGGAAAGCTCAAGCCCGTCGCGGTCTGAAGGACCACGGAGGAACCAGTTTATAGAGCAGAACCTCAACTAAAAGATGGAATAGCATTTACCACTCTATTGGAAAGTGAGCAAGAGTTTGATTTTTATTTTTTTATCTATAAAGTGGTGCAGAATTTACACTACAAAACGGCAGGTGTAATATCATATTAGGAATATAATTTACAAAATATAAGTATTATGCTTGAAGAGTAATTTTGAAAGAATACAACTATAGCAAACTAAAAAAGACATTTTTGTTTTGGCTTGGAAATATGGATTCAACTGGAGATCTTAAGTTAACGTAAAGTCACAAAAAGATAGTGATTTTAAAGTTAGATTGATATTATATACTCCTCCATTTTAAAAGTATACCAAGTAGGTATTATAATTAGTTAGTGGACCTCAAATTAGTTTAAATACACATAGTCATTAAACAAGGGTTAAATGACTCGCATCCTGTAGTTTTCAAATTTATATAAATGGACTATTGCCACAAAATGGAAATTGTAAAATATTCCATCTTTACCCCTCAGTTACTCTGAATTTCAAAATCTCTTTTTTATGGTTCTTTTCTGTTTCGATTACACAACAGTGGTTTTATTGTAGCGCAGGAATGCCTGTCATTATCTCTGTAGCCGAACCGGAACTGATTCAGCACGTCAAGCTGCTCTTCACTGTCCTGAAAACATAACTCTTTAGCAAGTCCAAACGACAGCTGATTTGAGGTCAGAAGTTCCCGGTTCATCCCTTGATCTAAATTTTTATAGGTCATTAAATTATTGTAACCTATAATTGTATTTCGTCGTCTATGGATAGCAGTTAGCTATTCCAACATCAGAACCGCTCTCACGAATGTTCTGTTCTAAGCTGGTGTCAAATTTTAAGTAGTTGTGTTTGAATGAAACAGCCCTGTTAGGCGTGCACTTTTTTTTTCTTTCTCCGAGAAAGAATATAGGGGTATGACATTATTTCTGGAACATGCTCTTCGGATTCGGTAATAATGACAGCCGAATTGTCATAAATTTAATGATAGCTATTTCTAAGATTGATTTTTTGTGGAATTACATTTTATATAATAAATAATTGTATTGGCGGCACTGTGGTAGAGTGGTTAGACCGCTCGCCTCTCAACTAGGCGGACCGGTTTCGATCTCAGCGGCCGCATGGTGGGCGTAACTGCGTCTGGTTAGATTTTCTCCGGGGCTTCCGGTTTCCCCCGCCACTCATTCCACCAATTAATCTATCACTTTACCTATCATCCATTTCGCTTTCATTTCCTGTCATCCACTTTCTCACGCTCATGCCTGGCTACGGGCACTCGTTCCAGGTTCTTCATTGGCTTCCCAACAGACTTCTGACCCCTAGACACTCGCTTGTAAGTCCTAGGGGGGTATCATTCCTACATACGGGGAGGGTAAGCCGACTATGTAAAAACAATTGCTTTGATAGACATAATAGTAAGTAATTGTGAAACCCTGGACGAAAAGTAATGGGCCATTTGGGATTAAAATATGCATTAACACAACGACCTAAACCTTAGGCATAAACTTAACCCGATATATTCTCAATGACAACCACAAATGTAAACAAAAACAACAAACAATCGCAACACAGCGTGAAACTGCTAAGCTGATATGGCGATCTGCGAAGCTAGTTTTTACCGACAATAAACATATAAAAATAAATAAATGAAACCTAAATATGCTATGCGTATGTTGAAACATTAAATTTATTTTCCAATAAAAATGTTACACATTATTTATCTATTAATATTTTTTTCAGATATTTAACTAAATTACAATTAAAATGAGTAAGTAAATGTTTTTAAATACAAAAATCTAATGTGTTCCATCATATAACCTTCTCTAGCTGTTCCATATACCTACAAACTATTCTTTTAAAAGATTATTCTTGTATCTATATCATACTAAACGAGATAAACATTAGCAGAATTGGTTTTATTATTTGATTCCTTGTAAGTGGAAGGGAAATAAGGGAATACTCTAGACTAAAGCGATAGTGAAACCTTTTAAAAGCTGGTCGCTGTGTGAAACAATTTAAGTTTGGTTCGTTTTATATGACGTGTATAAAACAAGAGAGACGAAACGTAAGGTGATTTTCCCGTTTGAGAAAAGTTGCATCGTTTAAAATTAAACTAATAACAAAGAATATCTCAGACGGTCAACTCTAAATAAAAATAGCTTATAGGACATATATTATGTGTTTTAATGAGATCTACAATTTTTGTGAAGTAAGTTTTTGTCTGTCTCTTATACTTTACAAGTTATGCAAAATTTAGCAAAATTCATCCAGAATATAGGTATCTTCAGAGGCTATTCCCAAAAATTCAAGATATGCGTTTTATTTGTCATGTAAACATCCTAAATACAAGGGGTGTTAATAAGTCCTTAGAAAAAGATAGAAAACATCTTTTTGTGCTAGATTTTTTGTTTTTTTTGTTTTTTTGTTTTTTTACTTCTCAGCTTCATATCCTGTTACCTCGATGCACTTTTCCCAGCGCTTCTGCAACTGCTTTAAGCCTTCCAAAAAGTAAGATTTTGAAAGGTCCTCAAAATAGGCATCTGTTTGGGAAATTATCTCTTCGTTAGACGTGAATCGTTTTCCATCGAGCCATTTTCAAGTTTGGAAATAAAAGAAAATATACTGGAGGCCAAATATGGTGAATACGATGGATGTTGTAGTAATTCGAACCTTAATTCTATAATTTTCGCCATCGAAATTGCGTAGGTGTGCACTCGTGCACTGTCTTGATGGAAGAGAATTCTTTCTTTGTTAAATTACGGCGGTTTTTCCTCATTTCTCCGTTCAACCGGTGCAATAACAATGCATAATACTCTCCATTTATCGCTCTTCCTTTCTGCAGGTAATCAATGTAAATGATTCCGTGTTCATCCCATAAAACCGAGGCCCATCACCTTCTCTGCAGATTTCACCACCTTTGCCTTCTTCGGAGGCGGCTCGCCTTTAAAACTCCGTTTTTTCGATTGTACTTTTGTCTCTGGGGATTAGTACTGTATCAATGTTTCATCCACAGTTATATATCGAGGCAGAAACTCGTCAAGATTGCGACGGAAAAGTGACAAACCAACTTTCGAATCAATCACACGCTTGCGTTTATTCTCCATTGAGAGCAAACGCGGAATTCATCTTGCCGAGACCTTTCTCAGACCTGTTTTTTTGTTCAAAATTGAACATTGTAGCTTGTGATATACCTATGGCCTCTACTATTTTGAGAACTTTGATTCGTAGACCACTCCAAACCATATCCTGGATTTTGTCAATCATTTCGGAGGAAGTCCCTTCTACGGCGTTCCGGAATGATGTTCATAATTTCCGAATGTGCGGCCACGTTTAAATTCATTTATCCAATTGTAAATTGTTGCAAACGCAGGAGCAGATGTGCCATGAACCTCATCCAGCTCGGCTTTTATCTCTTTCGGTGTTAAGTCTTTTAGATAGTAGTGTTTAATCTCCGCAAGGAGCTCGTTTTTTTTTTACATCTTTCTAAATAAGCACGAGATTGTTGATTCAGTCGCCTATGGCAACAAAACCACACGATAAATATAGCTGAAACTTTAACTGCCATCAAGGAACAGATGGCGGATGCTGAATACAAATTTTTATCGATGCTACGAGTATAAATTCTTGGAATTGCTAAGTGTTATGTAACATTTATTGTTATATATGTTAATAATTATGTTTTATTTATATTTAACTATACTTCTTTGCATTTTGTTCTATTTATGCGAATTTATATTTTATTCTTGTGATTTTTATTTTATAGTAATTTAGTTTTCTTCAATTCTTATATTTCTTTATAATTAATACCTAAGTGCTTATTCATAACTAAGTGAAATGTTAATTACTATTCCTGTTATCCATTTTATTTTAATATTTCTATAAACATACTTACATTAACTACTTCAATATATAGTACTTAATTTTACGCATTTACTAACTGAAGTTAATAATGCTGACTTTGAAATGACATTGCTATTTAACATTTTCTACTAGTTTATATTATTAGTGTTATACTAATTCTCATTTACCCTAACATACAATCATTTAAGAGTGTGTATTTAATAACTATATATATATATATATATATCACTTCATATGCTTGTATAATATACACCTTATTTCTGTTTTCTATCCATCACGTGCTAACACTTATAACAAAACTTCCATTATAACTCTTTTAAAACACATCTTTCCATTTCCACTTTTAGCACTTTCCTTCCACTAAACATTATAAATCAGTCCTTTGTTTTAATAATAATAATAATAATAATTCAAAAAAAAGAAAGACGCGGGACTGAAACATAACTGGTACTATTTCACTCGTATATCAAGTAACTGATCTGGGATAATTTGGACCAGTCATAGCTATCTATTCTGTCAGTTTAGAACGTTTCCATACTAATCAGATTGAAATGCAGTTGACGATCAGAGCACAATATGCATAAAGCATCACAGCTAAAGAAATGTGGTTTATATAAAGAACGGCCGTATCGAAGAAGAATTAAAAAGCTTTAGAGTAACTGAAATAGAACTTATTTTGTAATACTTGAAACTTCGGGGACAAAAGTAGCAGATTCATAACGAAATTAGCCGAACAAGTATCCCGAAAGCAAACCTCTTGGCAAATGTGTTAAATGATTGACCAAACGACAGTTTGAGTTTGCAGTTTTATGCCAGTTATGGCGATGATAAAATTATGATATAACACACTCATTTATTACATTTGGTGGTATTACCTTTAAAATTTCTGTTGTCAAAATTTAGACTGAAGTTGATTTAATTGTTTTTTCACACATGGCGTGTATAGGACAGGAGCTGCATAGGTAGAGTCACAGTGAAAAATGCAATGCCATAGTCGAGATTTGAACCACAGATCTCCCGGTCTTGGGTGAAATTGCTCCTTCCTGTAGAGTTTATTTGGGAAAATGGAATTTATTCGGGATTTTTAATGTCTGGGTGGCAACCTTTATTTACAAGTTGTAAAACAAATTTCCAAGAAAGGAACTAAAGTGGAATTTTAACTTGTGGTAATAAAATTGAACTCCTAATGCCTTAACAACCTTTGATTTTTCATGGAAAACAATTCAGTGTAATTAAATTACATATGCAGCGAGTGATTAAGTTTTTTCCAAGATTTTACTGATTAACATAACAGTGAATATATTAGAAATTGTATTTTCAGCGCAACAAGTTCCAAATGAAGTGGGTATATGCATGAACTCCTACACTGAATATGTGCCATTCAGGGCCATGCTTGTACGTGATGCTGTGCTTGTTGGTGAAGATGGCCAGATATTTGCAGCTTTATGTTGATATATAGTTGCAATCGTATAGGCTTGTAAATGGGAGCACAGATAAGTGCTTTGTTACCAACACTGCAATGTATAGATTTACCTGGAGCAAGCTGTAGGATAAGTCGGTGGTGGTAACATTTCATTCCGTAAATTACGAAACTTCAGAATAGATTTTTAATTTCTCTACACTAATATGATATAGTGCATAGAGAAATTATTATATTCACCCAAAAATTCGATACCGAGATTTCACCGGAAATATATGCCTTGAGACCCCCAAAAAATGTATTTTTAGAAAAATGTCTGTGGGCAGCATAGCTGAAAAACTAAAAGTCCGTTAAATACCAAACTTGGTAATGGAAGTTGAGTATCTTTCAAGGATGCAAGATGGAGATTTTCAAGAAAATCCCCGCCCCAACATTTTCATGGAACATTTTTTCAAAATTTGGTTTATCTCAAAATGGCTCTAATGGTTTTGATTAAAATATCGTATATTAAAGATATTTGCATGACAAATAAACATTAACTTTCTGGGAATAGCCTCTGAAGACATCTTTATTCTGGATGAATTTTGCATAAATGGTAAACTATAAGAGATAGAAAAAAACTTACTTAACCAAACTGCAGAGCTCGTTATAATACCTATAAGTTATATACACTTTTTCATTTAACTACTTATGGCACCGCAGGCATGACACTAAATGATACATGAATGAAGATGGAGCACCGATGGCGGGGGAAACCGGAGAACTCGGAGAAAACCCGCCCCTGCGCCGTTTTGTTCACCACAAATCTCACATGCGGTCGCTTGGGATCGAACCCGGGCCGTCTAGGTGACAGGCGAGTGGTCTAACCATTCAGCCATGGCGCGGTCCGCGCGGTCCTTTCAGTTTTAAAATACTTTACTTGTCTCATACGCGAATGTGTCAAAGGAACTCCAATCACATACCAACCAGCTTTTAAGCGATTTCACTATTGCTTTAGCCTATGGTACTCTCTTGAAGCAAGTAATAAGACCATTTCTGCTAATTTTATTTGGATTAGCATAAATCAAATAGAAGAATAAGCTTTTTAAGTATAATTTGTTACAGAGATGTAGAGAAATTCATGTGAATGGAACACATGAGGGTGTATTTCCGTTGTTTAGGAAGTATTGTATTCCACCCAAAATTCGTTACCGCGATTTCAATGGAAATACATATTTGCAGGTCAGTACGCACACACACAAAACACACACCAAATGGAATAGCCTCAGAATAATCTCGCATAACTGGTAAACTGTAACATATAGACAAAATTTTACTGCTCCAAAATTGTATATATCGTTTTAGCACACCATATATGTCAAATTAATCTTTTATGGAGCTATTACTTTTTAATATCCATTGTTATTAGTTTGAAATTTCCAATACTTATACGTTTCTTAAATGGGAAGTTTGATTCGTTCTTTTTTCTGTTGTGTATGCAAAGAGAATGGAATTTCTAAGCGATCAAGTTGCCACAAGTTGTTAAAATGTTCGACTATAGGTTAAGCCTTCTATATTCCCCTATTCTTATTGCACCTA
This sequence comes from Hymenopus coronatus, assembly GCA_030762935.1. Taxonomy (NCBI): domain Eukaryota; kingdom Metazoa; phylum Arthropoda; class Insecta; order Mantodea; family Hymenopodidae; genus Hymenopus; species Hymenopus coronatus. The sequence goes on along the minus strand of CM060900.1, from coordinate 415,143,130 downwards.
AAAGTAAATAAATAATAAAATCACTTAAACGAATGTTCATCTGGTTTGACATGAAATAGAAGAGGAAGGGTTTGTTGAATGGATAGAAATTATGTGAATATTACATCAGATACTTTTTCTTTATTTTCTCTGTCCCCCATCTATTACCTGTATTCCATGTAAAACTTGCATGTCTTGTTTCAGAGGTAAAAATGTTCTGAGGTGTACTGATTTAAAAATAATCATCTTTAAAGAAAGGTGTGTGTTTGTGTGTGTGTGTGTTTGTGTGTGTGTGTGTGTGTGAGTGCGCACTCGTACGCGTGCGCTTGTTTGTAACTCAAAATCCAAGTGTTCCGTTGTTAAATTTGGTACTTGTCTTTCTCCCAAAGATGCACTGAAGATTTTAAGATAATCCACCGAAATCGAATATCCTTTATCTGCAAAAAAGTGCTGATGTTTTTTATTCTTTAAAAATTGACCTTAAGCATTTATATTAAAATACTGTATATTTAACATGTTTACGTGACAACTAAAACGTATACCTTCAGTCATAACAATTTTTTTTATTTTAAATAACAGTAAACCATAAAAAAATTGATTCTGCACAAAAAAGTATATCTCTCTTAAAACACAATTTATTTAAAATATTCTTTGTAGCATCGGCTATTTTCGAGAAATCCCTTATTATTGACTTGAAGTTGTCAGTGCTTTGTAATTAAAGCGCTGTCACCGTTCAGTTGTTTCTCACGATGTCGGGGAAAGGGTCCCGATTTTAAACATCTGACTGTTGGTTCTATTTCCTCTAGCCCATATACACCTACGACACTGAAATGAAACTAATTCTACAACGTTTATCTAACAAAGGTAAATAGGACAATTAGCTTTCGTAAGAATGGTTTGGAGAATCTAAATAGAAGTAAAAGTTAGTGAAGGGGAAATAAGGGAATCCACTAGACTTAACCGACAGTTAAATCCTTTAAAACCTGCCACTAGGCGATTGTCATATAATATAACATAATATATAATATACAATATATAATATATAATAATATAATGTAATACAGTGTTCTGATTTAAGAATAGCGGAACCCTAACTCTTATATACCCCCCTCCTTCGTTCTTCATTGTTAATTAGCCCTTTTGCCGAATCTTGGATGGAAATAACCCCATTTTATGATGCCCAGCGTCCAACATTACATCCATACAAGCATTCATTCTCCGATTGAAATCCAGAAACTGCGGTTGTAAATATTTTTTTCTTAATATTTCTGTTGCACTGATTCAGGCAGAATATTACTGTTTTCTCTTCCCCATAGAGTGGACAAATTCTCAGTCCGGCGTCATCAGTTAATTTCTTACCTTTCCAGGCGCCTAATCTTAACCGCGGTAAACCGCCACATGTACAGTCATCTAAATAGACCTCCCCCCCCCCCAACCGGTCCCTATTTGATACAACAAGTTGGGAGAAACTTGAGCAGCACACTGTGATTCCAAATTTCGTACGTCAATATTGCGCAGTCGTCTCTGAATTATATTCCACCTGCTACCCAGCAAGTCCTTCCCCTGTAGCCAAAAGTACTCCAACCCAAATTCTTCTAAACCCTATCGTAATTTCGTTACCCAACACGTATCCCAACCCTTTCGTATTTGCTCCCTGAAACATGCCGCAGGCTACTACACTTAGATAAGAAGGTTGGTATTTAATGAACGCTTCGTTTATTAGTTATGCTGCAAACAGACGCGCTAGCGCAAGCATGCATGCACGCACGCACACACACACACACACACAAACAGATCATAAAATACTTAATTGTAATTGTGGTCAAGAAAGAGTTAAAAGGAACCGATCTTGTGGTATCCTAGCATATACACACAGGCTTACCTGTGTGAACATGGCTTGTCGCGTTGCCAAAATAAGACCATGAGCATTACATTCCAGAGAAACTTGGCCGCAGATTAAAAATGTTCTAAAACCAATTTATAATAATAAATAACAGAAGTTTCTAAATATATTATTATCCAATAAATGATGCAAATTACTCATGAAGACGTATACGTCAAGTGTTTCGGAGAAAAGGTAGGGGAGGTTAGTCGCTACATTTTGAGAACGTCTAGGTCTGTTTCAGGACGATGCTAAAACTTTGTGACAATTCAAGAATAGCAGAATACATTGTAAATGACGGATAAAGATAATAATCTGAGAAATAAAGAAAAACATGCAGTATTATAATAATAGTGCTTTGTTAGTAAACAAATGTCAAGACCTCTGCCTTCGTCAACTGCATATTGCAAAGGCGGAATATGGTTATTAAATAACAGTTTTGTTGCTTCAATTGTATTAAAATTATACTTATTTTAACAACACTAGCTATTGATCAACAAATAACCCTTTATTACTCCAAAATTTATTACAAATAGTCGTATTTATTCCGTTACTTTCACAATTCTACAGTATGGTTTTCTCTGGTGGCTTTGACTCATCACAATTCATATCACTTCTACGTAACTGCTAAATTCTGTGTGTTCCCAGTTGAAAACTGAACTCATCAGAGCCTGTTTTCTCCTTTTATACCTGTCGGTGACGTCAACAAAAGTTTCCATAAATAAGCGAACATTCTTAATGTTCATTGCACCAAGGTGTTGCATTCCAAGGCCTTGAGGCAGTGCCACCGCTCTTCCTGTTAATTTCAGGAACACCTGCGACAATGAGTGCGGCTTCTTAAAGGAGCCGGTCAGACACGTGCGACAATCGGCTATTAGCTTTCCAAAATAAACCGCCTCACAATGAGTGATTACAGGTCAGCAAGGCGTAGTCACAGTATTTTAAAATAGAGTAGAATGCATGGTTCCGCAATGGAATACATTTGCAAAGTACAATAGTGGCAAATCGACAGACTGTAGAAATTAAATAAACAATATTAAATTACAGCTAAATGCGCTAACATTTTCGTATATCTATAAGCAGTATACAATTATAACCCATTAGCAGGTATTTGCTCCAGCTAAAAGTATTTAGGAGTCAAAGAATAAAGGATATTGCAGTTTACATTTTTTGATACCTTATTCAGATGTGTCAGTGTGTTAGTTCTATAATTGTTTGAAGCATTTTCTCATTTTTAAACTGCCATGTGTATGGTGTGTTATTGCAAAGTTGTTTTATACCTTTAGTAGGACATTATTATATACCCAATATAATACCTGATAATGCCAGCACAAAAGATTTAAACTAGCGGAAAAATAAAATGTATGAAATCGTAAAGCCTTGAGGCTTTAAATAAAATATTACTAGTTAACCGAGGGGATACTAATAACCTCGGCTTCCAATGGATCTTTGTGCATACACTCCGGGAGGAACGGATGAGATAAAAGAACAGCAGGAGACGTAAGGCCACAGAAGAGGTCGGCACAGTTTACAGCATAACGTAGAGCTCCCTAAAAATCCATATTTGGACGCCCAGCCAGAGGAATGTCGGTCAGAGGCGTACCTCTAAACCATAGTGGGATGCTCAGTAAGGCAGAGGCACACTGCTAGCAAACGTCAAAAATTATAGGGTGGTAGCACATAGTATTCACATGCTCAACAAGCTCACAAATTATTTTCAGATCTAGACAGACTATTTTACAATTTCAATGACATGAAGTGAAAGCTATTCTGTGTGGTTTTGAAATTATAAATTAGGTTGCAGCTAATTGCCAGCTAGAGTCTTTAAAGCGAAGTCTAATGCTGTCTGTAGAAATTGTACGTAGAGAGCATATCCATACGAAAACTGTGTGCTTGAAGTGTGTATTTGTTGATTGGTGGTTGATTGCCAACGCTCACCATGCGGTCCCTGACCTCATTCCACCAAGTATGATGGAACCACTATAGCTTTTACCGTGGAATCCGGACCCCATTGGACTCCTTGGATACTCCACCTGAGCTAGTCAGATGCGAAGGCTTCAATAGCAATGAATTAAAGTTGCCAAGCTGAGAATCGAACCACAGACCCTCAATACGTGAGCCATGAACGAAAGTAAATATTTGTTTAAACAACTAATGTGAACCACCTGACCGGCATAAGCACAAATTGTGGGTTTCGTAAGCTTGCGGTATAGGTATAGGGCAGCGCCACTCAAACGCCTAAAATCGCTCGCCTACAAACCGAGATGCAGAGTGTCTCTTCATCGTCATCGGTCCAACTCGGTTCGGGAAAATTCGCAGTGAGGAAGAGCAGAGTGAAGAGGGAGACCGGCGTAGCTATCGCAACCAATCGAGGAGTTGGTGTATGCACTGTCGTTACGCTAGCCAAATCTTATTTTGTACCCTGTGCCATGTAATGCAGCGGTGCATGCACCTTAAGAGGCCCTGGTATAGGACATATAACCAATAGGAACACCCCGCCACAGGTGGATCAGCAACGCCTTATTTCACGTGTACAGATAAGCTTTCATGCGTTAAAAGAGTTGCAGAACTGAACGGGGCAATTCCAAATAATTCCACCTGTTAGCGTGAGCGCCTTATATTCTATTCTTCTTGCATTTCAGCGGAATCGGTGAGGGAATCGGGCTCACTGAAGGCAGCTCTCAGGCTTGTACTAATGTTCATGATGATATATATGAGCAGTGTAAACAGATGCAAAACGCTGTGAACATATTTTCCACTTTAGTAACAGAGCTTTCATTTTGGAAGAATAAAGTCAGCGTTTAGACTCACAAATAGTTTAAATATTATTTATGATACATGTGGGAAAAGGAGCATTTTATTCTGTTAGCAGGAATGTTTGTAGAACAGAATAAAATTCCTTTGAACACAATTGTCATACGCTACTTTTTAGACAGTCCTGAATATTTGCAAATATATGAATAGATTATAAACATTTTATTTTACCTATTTAAACGACTTGATACTCAACGTGCTGCGATGATCGGTTGTTGTCTTTTTTGTCCCCATACCTTTGCTTGTAAGCTCTGGACCTGTGTTTCAAGAATGCTATAATATTGTAATATCTACTGATGTCTTGGTTCTTGTTCATATCGAGGGAGAGCTTTATCATTGATTAGTTTGGCCAGAAAGTTGAATATAGTCATATCTTGGTCTTTTCCTCAAAGAATGCTAACAATACACAACAATATAATTACTTTGTACTTCTTGTTTCGTTTTCCTTTTTTTTTTTTTTTTTTTTTAGCTTACACCATTGCAAGAATCTTTTGTTTGAGATGTCGATTTGATTTCTTGACTTTCTTGGCAATAATTCTAATTTTGTTCCGTCCACTGCTTGCAAAATGTCGTCTGGTTCTGCACATTCCACATTGACAACATTCATATGATCCAACATTTTATGGATGGATACCAGCATTTAATAATTCAGATTTACGGTCTACTTGAATGAAGCCTTTGTCACATCCGGCAAGAAACCAAAGTTGGCTGCATTGTTATATAGGTTTATACTACTAAGTGACAGAATTGTCCACTTTTAACTCTACTTTCATCTGGTAAAAACCCCACCTTTACCAGCGAGTCTAAAAATAAACCTTATGCGTCAATCACTACGTTTGTACATGTGTATAAGCTGTTCTTATTAACACTTAGAGACTAGTCCCTCTTTAAGATTAAATCAAAACATACATTAGCCGTAAACAAAAATATGCATCATAGCAGGTAGGGTTTCACTGTTATTATTCTTATTATTGTATACCTTATTTTCATGCATAAGCAGAGACAATTAAAACACAAAAGCGTCATAACTAAAGGCAAACACGATAAACTGCTTCTTCTTCTTCTTCTTATTATTATTATTAACATTATCAACATTAATAATTTTGTTGTTATTATTAATATTATTATGAATATTGTTATAGATAATAATAATAATAATAATAATAATAATAATAATAATAATAATAATAATTGGGCCACCTAGTATTGTGGCCACCATCCTCGCTCAGGTGGAAAGGATGAAGCAAGGGAACCACAGAAGGACCCAGGCAGACCACAGATGTACGTAGAGATCTTTAACAATTCAGCTCCACGACCTATGTGACCACACAACCTTCTTTCCTTGGAGAAAGCAAGCATGCGTCCTGTATCCCACACTACTAAACCAGAAAGCACACCTGAACCGTGGGGGTGGAACGAAATGAAAGGAATTCGTGGTAGAGAAGTGAATCTGCCCCAGGAAAACCCCAAAAATCTCCAAGTCTGAGGAGATTGTCGATGGTAATTCAACTCTGAACTTTCTGAATGGGAACCTCAAACGAAATCGTGTTGTATGAATGGCTGACTCCCTGAAGCGTGTGAATAAATTTGTGGATATATACTACTTCGGTTTGTTTGTAAATAGGTAACGATAGACGAAAGTACATTCCAGATGTTCCCGAATCTCAATGGATGTTGCATACCGAAAGCGCTGCTGTGTATGTAAAGTTTCGTCACTCCTTGCGTCGCGTAGTTTAGCTGTGAATGCCATTGCTAGCTATCAGGCTCTCCATTTTTATCACACAAACACACCATGTTTTAATTTTCAAAATTAAAACTGTGACAAACGAAATCTCTCTGTTTCTGTCGTGTTTGAAATGTATAAAGGCACCCGTTAAGTTTTAAATGAGCACAATTATTCGATCCTCCATTGAAATCTTCACCGCGTGATACTCTCTTGTTCTGTTCATCAGGAATCGTCTTCGCTTTTCTTTTTTGTGACCGTCAATCTAAACAAATCATTCAATGCGTTGTGTGTCCCCTAATTTTATTAATAAACTGTATGATTCCAATTCCTTCCTGTCCGTTAATTATTTTTGTGATCTAAGCATTTTTAGGTAGTATCACTTCGAGACGTTCAACTGCGTTCCTTTACCTTTTGTTTTTTCACAAAAGCGTTGGGGACAATTATTGTTCTGCAGTGTCTGGTTTCCTCTAGGTGGTGACGTGAAGTAAAGGGATGGCCAGAACTGATGGCGTCAAGCATAACGCAGGCGTAGTCTGTAACGGATTCAGCCGTAGCATAACAATGCTACAATGGCGCGCCCACCGTTCCCACTAATCGGCACTATACCAGACACCCGGACAGACACTTTTATTCAAGATCTCTGTTGTCATACGTCCAGAAAACCTTACATCATGCCATGAGGGGCGGGAAATTATACATACCAAAATCGACTCTGGCACTTGCCTTGCCAGCAGAGTCTTTGACCGGTTACCTCAAGGTTTGAACTTGGAATCTTCGAATGCTGAGGGTCTGCGCTCCCAGATAGTTTATTTTTACGTTGTATTAATTCTGGCCTTAACCATAAAATGTAAGAATCATAATATCCACATTGGATTCCTCCAGAGTGGTACTGGGGTGAAATTTGATTTTTCCAGATTTAAGGCCTGTCCGGAAATGCTCATTTCAATCTTACAAGAAGACACTTCCAAGGATAAAAGATGGTGTTACGGCAAGGGCTACTAATGATTGAATGCCAGAGATATCTATCGACTAGTCTTTGGCTGCTGATGTTGGCCATCAAACCAAGGACTAAGCTATGCCGGTTGATACTCTGCTATCATAGCATGCCTGCCTTTGGAGGTAAACCTGGTCCATCTCGGCAAACCACTGTTCGCACGAGCTCGGTCAGCTCACATAACCTGCCGTGCTCTTGCTCTAGGCGAGGAAGAGGATGGCGTGTTGTAGTGCCGATAGCGGATGGGTATAACACAGCTTATTGTTGAATGTACCAGTGTCTTATACAACAACATGTATATTCATAGCTTCGGTGAATAAAAACAGCATTTATTTCAGAGTCTGCTTTGAAACCAAATTATCTAATTTTGAGTATAATCATTTCGACAAAAAGTGTAATTTATATTATGTTGCATTAATAGCTAAGATTCACTGATGGGACTTTTATCATTGTTTGGAGTCATAGTGTTTGATGATTTCTCACAAAGCTTGAAGCGATTAGTGTGCCACGGACTGGACCGGTGGGAGAGTCATAGCGCCTAACCATTGGAGCGCATGTTGACCCGGCCTGCTCTATCGCAACGCTGCTACCAATTAACGCTCATATTGTTACTTATTGTAAACGTTCTATGGTTATATAAGAGATAGTAGGTGTATACGGGAAGAACCCAAATCCCAGATACAAATGGCGAATGATTTAAAGGGCTTCCGTTAAAATAACTATGTAAGTGCAGTGAAGAAGAGAGCACTTCGTTTCGAGTTCAACACGTGGATATGGTGGTACACTGCGGTCTAATTACTTTTAACTGCCACACAATTTGCAGCTTATTAAACTGACTACATACATAGCCAAAGGAGTAAGCTTCACTAGCCAGTGACTCTCTAATTACTCCTTGCTTTGCGGTTTTCTAAGAAGCATGTCGTTAACTTTTATTGCTGCTTACTCCCGCCTTTGCTGAAGCGTATAATTGTCTCTTAGTAAACAGATATAGTTATTTTATATATTAGATCGTAATACATGTTTTTGCCTCCTGACTCAGCAGAGTATGTAATTCAGTATGACAAGATCAACCATCAGTACATATTTTGAAAATATAGAAGTTCTGAAAATATATGAGGTGTTTGGAGGCCTAAAACTACAGACGCGACTTACAGTAGGGCGAATTAATGCACAGGTCCTTTAAACATCTTAACATCAAAGATTAAGAATCGTGTTACTGTTTTGTTAATGGAGGTTGATATTTAATTCAGAATTTATTATTTTTTTAAGTTTATTATTTTTAAAAAATATTGATTTTTTGTTGTTGTTGAAGAGGTTTAAGTTATATTTTTGGTTATGATTATTTATCTTAAGTTCGTCCCTAGCTCAACATTACCTCAAACGTAAAAATACGCAACTAATTGGTTTATCTATTTACCTCTATTAACTATTTAACACCTTTTACTGGTACATAAACTTAAATAAGTATATATACATATATAAGTCCGACTTTATTGGTATAGAATACCGGATAGAAAGGTGTTAAGGCTAGTATGAAACAATATAGAGAATCCAATGAGCTGCTGGAACTATAGTATCACTAGTCTTACTCTTTCGCTGATTTGGATTTTAAAAAAATTAAATGCAGATCCAGTTTCAGAGAAGTTTCCTTTGCAGGTGGATGAGAAAATAACCCCACGGTTAAGCTCGGGCGTTCCGGGCATAAAGCTGTGCCACTCTTCGTTTCCGATGCTGCCGCGAATATTTTGTTGAACTACGTTACTATGACCCAAGTCAGTTCTTTAATCCATTTCGTCCAATGGTTAACGAAACCGGATAAAACTGAAGTGCAATTCTGTAAACTTGCATAAAACGTGAAACTTAAGTTTTTTGCTTAAAACTTTACTTACGATGCACTTAATATGAATCTGAGGTTTTCGCTGGTCAAATATAAAATAAGTGATGTGTTCACTCTACCTGTTTTGCAAAGAAACTATTCCTACAAAACAATATTCTTTTATCTGCATTATGCTAATTCAGAAAACTATAACAGTAAATATCATCTCCATTACATTCATTATTTATAAGATTTGTTATTGGTTTTACAAACTATTTTTATAATAGTTTATGTTTCTCTATACTTAATTTTAATTTAGCCAAACCTTTACTTAAAAAACTACATTATACATTGTGTTATAGAAAAAAAAATAGAAGAAATAGTCAGACACTTTTGGTCTTAACATTTCACATTTCGTCCCTGGAATCGCGAGAAACACTTGTCGTCGGGGCATTGCAACACATTAAAGATATTTTCATGACAAACGAACAGTATATCTTGAATTTTCTGAAAATAGCCCTTGAAGACCTTTCCATTCTGGATGACTTTGGCATAACTCGTAAACCGTGAGAGATAAAACTTACTACACAAAAAAGTGGATTTCATTAAAACACACAATGTATGTTATATACAATTTTTTTTAGATTTAATTTCCAAGATATTCATTATCATTGGTTCCATTCAATTGTTTCACATAGCGATAGCCTTTAAAATGTTGACTATCGCTTTAGTCTAGTGTATTCCCCTCCACTTACAAGGAAGCAAGTAATAAAACATTTTTGCTAATGTTTGTCTCGATTAGGTGTAGATAAAAGAACAATCGTTTTGCAAGGAAGGTTAGTATGGGGAACAGCATGAAAAAGTCATGCGAATGAAACATATAAGATTTTTTAAATTCCTCTTCGTTTAGCATCCTTGCACAAGATAATGTAACATTGCTTTCGAATGAAGAGGACTTAACAGTCTACTAACATAAAATTTAATGTGTTCTAATCAAACTATTTAGAGCCTAGTTTGAGAAAATAAAAATTATCAAAAAATGTTCCATCCAAGGGGTAGTTTAGGGCAAGGGAATTTTCTGAAATACCTTCATGTCACATTTTTGAGGATACTGAACTTGAAAACCGAAGTTGGTGTTTAGTCCACTTTTCGTTTTTGAGTTCTGCTGTTCACAGATACACACGTACCTACTGTAAAGTTAATTTTTATTCAAAGGGCTTTAAAACACATATTTCCGGTGAAATATCGATATAGATGTTTTGGGTGGAATGGACTACAATGTAAGCAGTAGAGAAAGTAGAAATGAATGACTTAAGGCTATACAAAGTTTACGGAATAATCACCTCGCACCTTGACCCCTAATAGAGCTTTGGTCTATACGGGAAGACCGGGTGAGGTAAGGCAATTACAGGAGACGTATGGGCCGCAGGACATATGGCGCAGTTGACAGAGACGCGCAGAATTCCCATCAATTCCAGGCTTGACTATCCGGCCACACTGGAAGACTGCTCAGAGGGTCGAAGGGGTGCCATCTGTCAGGTCCGAGAAGCTGCTCCTATACGCAATATTCTGCACCATCAGCACGACACCGACCGGCACTCAGCCCCGGAATTAAACTTAAACATGGAAGAGGGAAAGAAATGAGGGGAAATGGGGGATAAAAGGAATGCATGATATAATACACTACCGTTAGATTCGCCTTGCCAACCACAAAAACCAGTGGGCAGAGTTGGCGGCTACCGGAAATTGAACTCAGGACCTCCCAAATGCGAGCCTCACACGTTATCCTGGCGATATCTTGCTCAGTAAGTAAGAATATAAATCAGTTACTGTTCTAACACAAATTCCATAATGTCATAAAATGTGAACAAACATATGTTTACTATGTACATAGTGTATAGAGAAGGTAGTGTAATGCATCTAAAATTCGATACCAAGATTTCACCGGAAGTACATGTTTTGGGTTCCCCTGAATCAAAAAAAAAAAACATTTTTTGAAAAAGGTCCGTGTGTGTCTGTGGACAGCTTAGCTCAAAATGAAAAGACCGTTAAATACCAAACTTGATATTTGAGCTTGGTATCTTCCAAGGATGCGACACGAAGATCTTCAAGAAAATGCCCCTACCCCAAACTACCACTTCGAAATGTTTGATTTTCTCAAAATGGCTCTAACGATTTTGATTAGAATACCTTATATTTAAGATATTTTTATGACAAACGAAATGTATATCTTGAATTTTCTGGAAATAGACTTCTTCATTCTGGATGACCTTTGTATAACTGGCAAACTGTAAAAGATATGCAAAAAGTTACTACACAAAAAATGTAGATATCATTAAAACACACAATTTATGTCATATACAGTTGTGTTTATTGTAGAGTTAACCGTTCTGGATTATTGGTTTCAATTTTAGCCATTTCAACTTTTCTCAAAGGGGAAGACATCTTTCTTTACTCCTGGCAAGAGATTGGAAGTTCAGTTGTTTCACATAGCGACCAGCATTTAAAGGACAAGACTATCGTTTTAGCGTGTCTATTTGCTTATTTCCGTTCTCCTTAGAAGCAAGCTATAGTAATAAGACTAATCCTGCTTATGTTTATCTTGATTAGCACAATGTAGATAATAGATTAATGTTTTGAATAAAAGCTTTGTTCACCGAACATCTAGAGAACATCATGTGAATGGAACACATTAGATTTTTTCCCCTTCTACTTACAAGGAACCAAGTAAAAAGGACAATTTCTACTCATGCTCATCTCAATTACCATGAAGAAGAATAAGCCTTTTAGCAATAATTTGTTTCAGAGACGCAGAGAAGTTCGTGTGAATGGAACACATCAGATTTTGCTTTTTCCTTTCCTGAAATAACCGTTTAGAGAATAAATTAGTTTTATAACTTTTAGGTTATGCACATAGAATCACTTTGAAATAAAATTGTATATGCACTTCGTTCTGGTATAATCCGAGATAAGCATTGTTGCAGCCGTAAGTTAAAAGCGTTTCTTGCAAGACAGTTGCGTATGGACTAAAAGCGACCGCTATAGGCTCCACACAGTCCGGTGCTGGAGACACATAGATGTTTACCACACGCGAACTCTGAAAACTTGAAGAAATAGCCATCATAAAATAAGTAGCTACTAAAGAAATACTGCTTTGTTGCCTTATCGAGTTTTCATCAAATTGGCTTTGTTTTGCCTCTTCCAGAACCATTTTAATGACTTTTCTTGGTGTTTACTTTCAAAGATATATGCTTTTAGTAGTTTCCGAAAGCTGCTTAAACTGAATTAAATTGTCTTAAATTGGGTTGTATAATCCCAAACTACTGGAAACAGTTACTCTTTTATTCACTATACAGGACATTTTGGATAGATTTATACATTTAAATTACCTAATTCCAGCATGCCAGTGTAATACAAGTACATTCTAATAGAGTGGAGAGACCTACGATGACTTAGACATAAGCTGGAGCAGTTTTCAACGCCGTTTTAAGAGATTGTTACCCAGTCAAAAATGTTAAAAATGCAAAGCTGATAAATCCAAAACTTTAAATCATCAACGGTGAAAATATTTGGGGAATTATGCTAATATTGCAACAGTAAATTTTCCTCGTAGAAAATTACTATTGGAGTTTATAAAATTCACAACTTTGGAATTTCATTAATTTAAAATTACCAATTATAATTTAATTCACAATATTTAGGCAAAATTTTATTTTTTTAAAAAAGTTATTTCAAAATATATTAATTTTTGGCCATCCTTGTACTGCTTGGACTGCAATACAAGTGTCATTATCATTTTTTATTTTTTTATTGTTTCATTTATATAGCCCCTTTAACATCTAAGGTCATATCACGGGCTTTGCACTTGAAACAACTCGTTGTCTGTAGGTTCTTTTACGTTTGGTTTAAATCATTTTATTTTCCTCAAACACACACACACATTCGCTCTTACATACATACTTCCAGACTCTGTGGGGGATAGAGAATAATTCTGGCCAAAGATAAATTCCCCGCCCCAGACGGGAATCGAACCCGGGACCTCCGGGTGGAGTGTAATTATTGTTTAGGAAAATGTAATTTTGTAGCTAAACTTTTTATCATTATATAAACAAATTGTAGAGATGAAATTTTAAATATACTATCAGTCTGGGGGGAAATAGATATTAAACATGAGACTTCAATATTTCGTTTATCAATTTACACAATATGAGTATAATTGCTTGATAGCATCACAACTAACAACAACTCATCTCGGAATTGTTATCCTGTTATTTACAAGTAGGTGCGGAACATTTCGTTCATTTATATCAACAGGTACAGTGTGTGGAACAATTTAAACATGCAAATTTGTTTAAAAATGCACAAAAAGTCTGATTAAATGGAATCTACAACGTTGTAGATGCATATCAAGATATTTAGTACTACTAATCTGCATAAATGCATGTATTATCTCCAAAATTTTCTGAGAAAACGGCACAAATATATAATTATATTCATTTCCAAAAAAGAAAGATTAATATTCTTTCAAAGCTACATATTCAATGTTGTATTCTCATATAAAATAATTTGCTATTTACCTACACTAGCAACAGAAATTTTCAATTTAATATATTGTTTTTGTTTGTATGCGTTTTAAGATTGCCGGTCCCCATGGCCACGCTCGCTAAAGCGTCTCGCTTTGGTGCTTCGTGGGCAGGGGATCGTGGGTTCGAGTCCCGCCTTGGGCATGGGTGTTATATGTTTGTGCAATGTGTATATGTTTGTAAAAGAAACAGTAAAACCAGTAATCAGTAAAACCTACGGGGGGAAATGTAAATAGGGATACAGTACCGGAGTCCTGATCAGACTCCGTTACTGTTTTATAAAAAAAAAAAAAAAAAAATTAATATATAGAATATTTCACTATAATTAACTATTACTTGTTTCACAAACTATTTGTTTGAAAATAACTTCAAATATCACTTTCGTTTTAGAATGCACAAATAGTTAAAAAGTGAGTATTATAATGTTTAGAAAAATTAATGTGACAAATCATTATTAACAGTTCAAATAAAATACTACTAATAACAAATGAGTATTCCTAAATGAAATTATTAGTATCATTATGATACAGAACTATTGTATTTAAATCAATGAATTATAAATTCCACTACAAAATCAACAAAATTTACCTATTCTAAAATATTACTTTTTCCAGATGATCTAAAACTTCTAATTCCTTTAAACCTATTTACGATTGTGTTAAACTTCAGTGTCTTAAATAAATAGAGTGAATAAAATAATCTTCCTTTTATGCAACTAAATGTCGGCTGGCTTACTCTAGTCTTAAATGTAATGTGGTTTTACTACAGCATAGAAAAATTCAGTTACAAACCATAGAAACAGAAATGATATTGGAATAATGTTTTGCAAAGCTTATCATCTGCAAAGCATACTAATGTAGTAGTCAGTGCAGCCCATAAAATCTGGGATTTATTGTTCGTAGTTCGTCTTACTTTAACGATGTAAGACTTTTGTTTATTTGGTATAATTCATTCGTGCTTCAGTTGTTTGGCATCCTTATAATGCTAAATACAGTAACCTAAATGAAGATATAAAATAGAAGTTCTTGAAGAATGCATTGTTATCATAATTTTATTTCTTATGATTTCGCGCTTCATTTATTTGAAGTCATAATTTTAATACAAAGAACAAATTGTCATTTTTTAGAAGCTACTACATAATAGGATTGACGATCCTAATCTGGGGCAATTTACATTATTTTATGTTCCAAATATTACATCAAATTTATTTCTTAATATCCTTTTCACCCAAGGGTTAATATTGATTCATGCAAGTATTCGCCTACACTTATAATGCAATTCTTGTACAATACATTACATCGTTTACATACCTATTGATATATCCAAGCTCGCGGGTTTAAACCTGGTGGAGGACGATGAATTAAGCGGACTTTCACGCCCAATTCAGAATGGGACGGTGAGAACTACAGCAATTAAAGAGCGTCCATAAATAATACGGCATTTCCATTTTTGGCATGAAGATCAACACATTTGCTTTTCCTTGTGATAATTTATTGACATTAGTACATTCATTTATTGCATATGTGTATCAATATTACCAATATTGGTGTGTTGCTTTTTGTCTTCATTATGTTATATTTGTTCTGAAGTTAATTCTGTATATTTTGGTACAGTTCTTAAGTCCCTCGTTACTGAATTTTGAAACGAAAATAATATTGTATTCTCTTTTTTAAGTGAAGATTGTAATTGGGAAAACTTTGTGATATTTACACAGCAAATAAATAAACCCTATAGCTAATATAGAAGTAGATATGTAAACAATTATGTGATTAGGTATAAAGCATAGTAGTAATGGTAACAAATCTCCTGGCATTGAAAGAAAAATGTGAGTCTTACCACGTTTTCTCTGAAGCCTTTGGCTGCTGATAATAGATGCTGACAGCGAGAGATTTTTATATACGTTAAACTTAGTTGTTCAGAAAACAAAAACTGTCACAACGCCTTGAATGTTGCAGTATGGTGATGTCTGATATGTGACATTTGATTTTATTCAGATATTGATTTGAAATTAAAGTTTTTAATTTAGAAATAAGGTGTTTTATCATTAATAATACTTTAGTTACCTGTCAATCTTCATTTCAGTCATGATATTACTCATGTCATTAATTAGCACGAAATGAATAGGAATTTATGTAAAATTTACAACACAAAACAAAATTATTTCAAATTATTAATGCAAATTTTTATAATAATTGTGGACACAAAATCTTGCTTATGCTCATAGCATATGTCTTATGTCAAACCGGGGATGTCCGTTGGCCATTTCTTTGGAATAGCAGTTTCAGACTCTCAACGTATCTTGTTTGTTAAAAGGCGCTGAATTTGACGAGGAAATGCAGCTTACAGCGTCATTCAGCCGTGATGGCAGCTTGCCCCAATGACGAGTTAATAGCAATGCTACAGGCATGCTTCTGTGCGGTGTGAGTACTCGGCTGCTCAGTTGCGCGCACCCAAGCTGAATAGCAAAAAGGAAAACAACGCTACTGCTATTGGTCATCCTTAAAATGCTACTAATTGCGCAATCCTATTTCATAATTTTTCAAATATATGTTGATACGAATTTTCCTTAGAACTTTTTGTTGCTATAAAGCAAAGGCTCGTCTTTTATTCGGATTATATTAATCCAGAACAACACCCAGCCAGGTCCGTCTTCTTTGGGGTAGAACGCGATTATGCTGGTGCTACACGAATACAATAGGGAGTCACAATGTGGTTTCATCTTATGCTTCTCTAATTGTATGCATACATCCAATTTGCATATGTTTATAAGTGTGGGTGTATGTGTGTGTGAGAGAGAGAGAGAGAGAGAGAGGGGGGGGGAGGCAGTTGACCTTTTCGGACAAGACAAGTTTAAACTCAGTAATACATATCTGCTTTTTCACGCTACAACATCGAGAATTAAAGTGAGCCAGAAGGTGTTATTTGTACACGGGTGAAACGTGTATCTAATGCGTTCCCATTGCGCACCATTTGCAGATTAAAAGGAAGGGCAGAATGAGATGAACTTTTGTGTAGAGATAGTCTCTCCTATTTGAGATATGCGTATATAATTCTTTAACTATGTCAGCAAATCCATATTACAATAAGCGGATATGTAAAATATCATATACAGGAGCTGTTTCTCATACAAAATTGAAAAAGGTTGAAATGTCTACCGTCCAGAAGGAAACGCTGGGGACTTTTTTCAATTAGCGTTTTATAATAATGGATATCACTCTTCTACCTTCCATAGGCATTTGAGAATATAGATGGGGATAATAATAATAATCTTCATATTGTTACTTGCTTATTTCCTTTACATTGTATAAAAATACATATTTTCCAAATAAAACATCGATTTCATCTAGGAGTATTAAAATATATAGTGTGGACTATTTCTAACCTACCGATATGAATATAATTTTGAGACGATTATTGAGCCAGTACAAATTGATAAGAAAACTTTTATCAAAGCGTGTGCTTCTTGATGCACAATCACATTGGCCCAGATAATTCTGAAGCTCCTCTTGAAACTCTATCTGTAATTTTAGTGAGCACTAGCCTGAGTTCATTGCAAAGTTCTTGAAGAATGGATGGATTGTTTGCATACACGACAGGTTTCAAATCCTCGCGATACCCGTTGCTCGACAGAACTGCGTAACATTGTAAACTAGCGATGTGCTGTTGCAGGGTGTTTTCAACCAGACTTCTGACTTTTTTGTAATTGTTTCAATTGTACAGAACCCTTTAACTTCAATGGTCATATCGGGGGCTTTGATTTCTGAGAGAACTCATATTACTGTAGGTTCAGAACGTTAAGTAATCAATAAACATTCACTCTCACATTCATACTTCTAGACTCTGTGGGGGATAAGAAATAATTCTGGTTAAAGAAAAATTCCCCGCCCCAGCCGGGAATCGAACCCGGGACCTCCGGGCGAGAAGTCTGATTTTCTTCCCGTGAAGGAGCAGTAGTTCCCCTCTAAACGCATGTCATATGATCCGTTAGAGCGCTGGTAGGTTCAAAATTGTCTATACTGAATGTCCTATACGTTAAGGCTATAGAATACGTGATTCAAAAACCAGTTTGTTCCAAATGTGTTCGTCATGATTTTTTTTTATTGTATATTGGAAAACACTTAACATAAAACTGTTTCAAAGGGTATTTGAATAAATATTTTACTGTAATTGTGTAACATTTTCTCTTTCATACGTTTCTGCAAATTTAAGGACATGCTGTAGCATATTCCTAAGATAGACTTACGAGTTATATTTTCGTGCTTTCATGGAGAAAAGAAACTCGAATATATTTGCAGAAAAAGGAACTAAAAGTTTCCTATACTTAATAGAATTACCCATTTGTTTTGGGTTAGTTCTTTTCTCATTTGCTCTTGCCGTTAACTGAAATACTTGTATTGGAGGACTTTTGCATTTGGAATATATTGGTGTTAACTCGCTTAATTTTTTATTATTATTATTATTATTACTATTATCATTAACTTTTTGACTTCTTTGGGGTTTACACATTAGAAACACAAACATCACACTCGTGCAGACTTCCAAACTCAGGGGAGGACAGGGGACAATTTTGGTTAGAGAATAATTCCCATTTCGCTAGTCCGAAATCAAACTCGGAACCCCTCGCGCAGCAGGTAACATCAATTTGCAGAGCAAAATTCCCCTAAAAGATGAACTAAAATGTACACTCTGCTGTTGGTGAATAGGGCTTACGATTCACAGTCAAAATGACTGAAGCAGCACCTTTTTTTAAAATATATTTAAAATGTGTAGCTTATGCCTACAGAAATTAAATAAATGTCAAATTAAAGAGAAAATTCCAATTAAAAAGAATGCATAAAACAAAAATGTTCTTTTTAGGCAGTTTTCTCCTTTTATATTTTACCTATTTATTTTTTGACAGCGTTAACGCTTGCTTTTACTACTATAACACCGTAAGGGTTGACACTGATATCTCCCCTTAAATAATATGTACGTTGATATATGCTATTCGTTAACAAATTCAATCATAAAGTATTTAGTGCGACAACGCAGGTGTTGCAGTTTTCTCCATTCACACCATCTTTGATAAGTTATTTCAAAATCAAAGCATTCTTTCTAGAAAGGTAGTAAACTCTGAGGTCAGCTTGAAGCTCATAAAAGAGGGATAATTGTATAGGAAGCGATAGATAATATATTGACTGGATTTTGGGTCGGCACCGAAAAAGGAAGCAGGCTTAAACGTGTACTGTGTTAGGTTGCCATATTTCCTTGTCAGGAGACTTTATCCTGCAGGATAATCCTACAGGATTTATTCCTTTTAACGGCGGAGAAAACTCTAAGTGACATTCGATGGCCACAAGGTTGGCAACGTATTTCACAGTTCATTGAACAAACAACTTTAAGATGTTTTGACGGTCGCATCTTCAGTAATATTCGTGACAGAAATATAATGAGCTAGACTCAAACATGCAAGAGGGAAACTTTGACGTTTCACAAATCCTGATGAATGCAGATAAACATGGTTTGAATTTTGAAAATCTGCATCAGATAAGCAATATTAATTACCTACCACACATAAACTGGATTAAACAATATTTATTACTTTTACTGTAGATACCAACTAGGGGGAGTATTGCACTACACCTAAAATTACAATACATACGAGATTTACCCAAATATATATGTTTCATGGTCCTCTAAATCAAAAAAAAAATTAGAAAATAGTTCGTGTGTATGTGGACAGCATAACTAAAACAGTGGATTAAAAGTGAAACTAGATATCTAACTTTTGTGTCAGCAAAGGATGCGACATGAAGATTTTAAAGAAAATGTCCTAGTCCAAACCACCCTTTACGGAGAACAATTTCTGAAAAGTAGATTCTCTAAACAACGGCTGTAAGCATTTTGATTAACATAGCATATGTATTAGATATTTTCATAGTGGATGAAATGTATATCTTGAATTTTCTGGGAATAGCTTCTAGATGACGTTTGCAGAACTGATAAACCACAACAGATACACAAAATCTTTGGAGAAAAAAGTTTAGATCTGTTTAAAATCAACAGCTTATATCATATCTAGTTTTATGGCGGTAATAATTTACGAGATATCCCTTGTTACAGGTTTAAATTTTTCCATACTTATACTTTTCTCAAATGGGAAATCGTTATTCGATTTTAATTCACCATGGTCATAAAAGGATAACTGCATTTCACTGCTTTCACCTAGCGACCCACTATTAAAAGATTTGAAAATTGCTTTATCCTAGTGTATTCCCTTATTCTCCTTGAAACTACAAGGAAATATGAAATAAAACAAGCTGTACTAATCTTTATATAGACTCACATGAAGTACACAGAAGAATAAGCTTTTGTAAGAATAGTTTGTTGCAGAATAGGTAGAAAAAGTCATGTGAATGTAACATATTAAAAGGTTTTTTCAGGCTATGATAATTCACGGCCGTATAAGCGCCATATCAACCCAATTTTGATAGAGATGACAAGGTTTAAAAACCTGTTTAAAATTACTTTAGGTTTAAATGTTTTTCGATTACTGAACCTAAACATCATGGGTTAGGGTTAGCGTTTAATTTTGCTTAAGAAAGGGAGGGAAATAAATACCCTATGTATTGCAACCAGTTATTACTCTCCATTTGATCTAAGATCTTTGCTTCCTTCACAAGGTCCGTAAGTCTCTTAGTCGCCAATTCTTGAAATCTTGCAATTGTATGAATTCCTGCTTAAAGTGTTTTGCCCCAAAAGCCGCGAAAGCGTCACAGTCACATAGCAATTTTAAATTTCTCTCCTGCATCTTTTACTGCAAGACCAGTCAAATTACGCCCACTCATTGTTTTTGAGAAAACCGATGAGGAGAGCATGAAGGGTGCAGGTCCCCATGGCCACGTTCGCTAAAGTGCCTCGCTATAGTGCTTCGTGGCGCAGGGGATCGCGTCCCGCCTTGGGCATGATTGTATGTGTGTTTGTGAATGTACACATATATGTGCATTTGTCATGAAAAAGAAAAAATAACGGTAAACAAAGGAAATTTACGGAAAAAAAAAAAAGAGGCATAAGGAAAAAGGAAGGGCGGCCAGGTTCTGCAGATGCAGCACAGAAGGGTGCCTAGCATTTCCAGGATGAGATCACTCCTAAAACTATCCGGTAATATTTGTGGCTATGAGGAAGCAAAAGAGAATTTCGGAACTTAAGCCGTACAAGTTCCTATTATACTTCTGGAAACCTCCAGGAATAGGAAACGAAATGGACAGCTGGGCGACCATATCCGGGGCGTCTGTGAAGTCCTCTGTATTCGTTATTAATTTTGAAAATGTGTTTATATCTCGAAAACGTTAAAAGTTACACAAGATCATACTACATAGAGATCTAAATTTCTTTCAAACAAACTATTTATTTCAAGTAACATTTTTGTGGCATCAACCGTACCCGCATTAACTGCTATTATTGGTTCAACATTTTGAATGCTTATATGTGTTTCACTATTCAGCTGTTTCCCGCAATGGCATGGCTTATAGCAACTCGCCTTCAACATATGACTATCGATTCGGTTGTCTCTATCCCCGTTGTGTTACAACGAAATGCGTAACGAAATAATAGGATCTACCAGAGGAACGGGTAAATCTAAATTACGTTTATTATATATAAGAACAAAATGTTCAAAGATTAATATATGCTTGTTAACAAGCATTATATGCCATTTATTTCTTAAAACATATTTTAATTGATATCATTTACTTTTTTTTTTCTGTATCCCCTATTTACATCCCCCCCTGTATGATTACTGTATGATTACTGGTTTTATTGTTCCTTTACACAAACATATACACATTGTACAAACATATAACACCCCATGCCCAAGGCGGGACTCGAACCCACGATCCCCTGCCCACGAAGCACCAAAGCGAAACGCCTTAGTGGACCGGCTTTAACTCGTACACTCCCTTCGTCTCGGCCCCAAGTTGTGCATACGAACAGCGACACATGTCCAATGGAACATGGCAATTTCATGTCGAATATTGGCCTTTAGTGCTTCATTATTTTGCGGGCTTTGTGTAACGACAGTCTTCTTCAACTATCCCCATGAGAAGAAATAGCACACGCGAAATCTGGGGAGCTTTGCTAACCAGGAGATGACTTGATTTGAGGAAGCACTCCTTACGGCATTGAGGTAATTTATCATCTCCTGATGAATGTTATTCGACAGAGAAAATCACAAGGTTTTAGTTTTTACACTATCTAAACCTTATGGAGATGAACATGGATATCTAAGAACACTATTCTTCCCAGTCCTCTTTGATAACTTTAACATTGGAGTAGAATGCTTCACCTCCGAGCGCATTGGACTTCTGTTCACAGCAACTCAGTGCAGCAACATTCTAGTGTAAGCTTGGTCCACTGCTTTTTCAGTGTCGAACCAGTTTCCTTAAGTTCTTAACCCATATATTTATGAAATGAACAGATGGGACAGGGTCATAGCGTCATAAATTAAAATGACAACGAAATAGTTGTTCAGCGGCCGCATACCCATATTGTTTTTATAAAAGATGTTTCACTGCAAAAGCACGTTATTGACATGTCTGCTGATCCATGTTTATTGAATGGCACTGTCACGGTAACAGAATGTGCACGCAATTTTAATATTATTCATGGAATTATAAAAGGGGGCACATAATGTAAAATATCCACTTCCTCTGCTGGACTCTGTACCTCTGCAAAGGTTTATTGGATTAATATAAAGTAGATAGAAAAATAAGCTTTCGCAAGAATCATTGGGGAGAGAAAGCTATGTGAATGTAATATAAGATTCTTCTGAAGTTATACAGAGGTGTTGCTGATAAACTAAATCACCTTTCTGTAATAGCCTGGCGTTACATTTACTCAGATGACCAAAACCTGAGCATTTAGCAGAAACAATCAGAACTTATGACGTATGAAATACAGCGCATAGAAATATTCGTTCTAGCATTGAATAACAATTTGATATATATATATATATATATATATATATATATATATATATATATATAACCTGTGGCATTGTCAAGATAAAAGTAATGTTACAAATTGAGAAATGTCAAACAGAAAGAGTTTTGGAATTAGATCGCAATAAAATAATTGGCTAAATGCGTTTGGTTGTACACAAGGAATCTAATACAAATCTAATTCAGTGAAAAGGCCATTACAGTTTTTATAAAGTGGGTAACGAATATCCAGTATCGATACCGAGAAATAGTGGTACCGTAACAAGCTTTTATGGATTGGTATAGGGACTGCATACGATACTCTCAATCTCACTCCCTCACAAACGCACACAGTTGTAAATATTGTTGCAGAAGCAGTTAACCATTCAAAAAAGTATACCTTTTGTAATTTGCACGAACTTTTTGTTCTGAATTCCAGCACGACTTTAGCTTGCGTTCGTTGAATGAAATTGAGGTCGACCGCTTTTTCACGCTCACGGTCTACTAGCAGTGCATTGTTTAACAATGAACGTGATAGGAATATTCTGCACCACAGTCTCCCTATTTCGATGAATACCCTTTTGAGTGCAGGCTTTCATTTACTGATTTAAAATGCGAAATAGCGTGGCTTGTGTCTATGGCTAGGTGCGTGAGAAAGCTGGATCGTTTCCTCCGTTAGAATTATACGAGTTGATGTACACAGATTGTTTGTGAATTTATATCCATTTACATCCCCATTGACGATGCTTAATGTGAACTTATAAGCTAGATTTATGTATTGTGATGGAACTGGGCGGACCCGTGGCCAAATAGTTAGACCGCTTCCCACCAAGGCGACCCGGGTTCGATTCCAAGGGGCTGCATTTGGCATTTATGGTGGAAAAGGCGGCGTTTGTACAGGTTTTCTCCGGGCTATCCGGTTTGCCCGCCATTAATTCCACCATCGGCTCCATTATCACCTTTCCTATCACCCGTTTCACCACCATTTCATATGATATCTTCCTCACTCTCATACAGGGCATCGGGACGGTCGCCCATCTTGGCTGATGTCTGTGATACAGAGTTCATCTGCTCCTCAACAAGCCTCTGCTCCAGGCATTGGCTTGTAAATCCTGGGGGTGTAAGGCCTTAATACGAAGTTAATAAACATCAAAACAACAAGAAGTAGTGGAACTGTTCATCTGCTCCTCAACAAGCCTCTGCTCCAGGCATTGGCTTGTAAATCCTGGGGGTGTAAGGCCTTAATACGAAGTTAATAAACATCAAAACAACAAGAAGTAGTGGAACTGTTCATACTGAATCACATAAACATAAAAATAAATATTGCATTAAGAAAGCCTAAGAACTTGTAAGCTTTGAAGCTTATTTCTATGACAAACGAAGTAATCTCATCATGTGATCAGCTTGCAATCTCCCGTCAGATTTTTCTTTACTATGTGTTGTTTTGCTCCTGCGCTGTGGCCACAGAATGCGCCCAGGTTCGATACCACCCATAGGGGTGAGGGTTTTAAGTCCCGAAATAGTGCTGCTGCCCCCTCAGCATTGTGAGGAAAATGAAGAGCTGCGATAGACAGCGGTCCCGACATAGAAAACCAACTTTCCGGCTGCGAGATACGTAATACTGGCCCAAAGGAATTGTACTAGACCTCAGTCAACGTAGTGTCACTAGGTATGTTGAACTATCGCTTTCCCGTCATTGTAGTGATAACACATGTTAGGTGTGAAAGGTACAAGGCTAAAATCCAAAGTAAAAATGGTCAAAAATTGTGCAGCTATTAATTGCATGAATAAATTTAAACATGAGATGAACTTAATGTTTCACAGGAACGTGTGTGTATATATACATGAACTGAGATTAGGTACACAGTAAATCGCAAAATAAGGCTTACTTGTCTTCTAAAATGTATTTGTATTTATCTGAGGAAAGCTTCAACCCAAATCAACACCATTTTTGTTACATTACCATTCTTCACAGTCAAATCTTATCACTGTATATTGTTAGTGAGGGGCCCATTCATTATGATATTATAACAACTGCACTTAAAATTCTAGTAGTCAGCTTACTAGGGTTTTATTTTCTTATAATATGCAAATACAACAAACAATTCCGTTCAATTTTTCAAACTCATCACTAACATTATTTGAAAATTGCACAAATTTTGAAATATTTCCTCTTTTGTGATTATAGAATTATACCTACATGGATCTATTATGGCCAATTTTATATACCCCTTAAATCATATGCTGGTTAATCATACCGGTAACATCCACTCAACCAAATTTTGTAACAGATAAACAATTTAAATGTACCTTTTAGAGGAATTTATCAAATTACACAGAAAACATTGTGTTAATATCGAATATTTTACGCATAACTAACTAAACGTAAATAACTAGCTCTAAAATTTTTCTCCAAGCCTAAGCTAAGTTTTATATTTACATTTTTACCGTGTACATTGGATGAACACTCAACTTACCAAATACTAAGTTCTTCAAAAACTGCGACACGAAGATTTTTAAAGAAATGCCGCCTCCAAACTATCATTTATATAAAAGCTGCCTGGAAATATTTAATTTTCTAAAACACGGAGCTTAATGACTCTGGTTAAATAAGTTGTGTACATGAAAGTAAAATATAATCTTGCGTAACTGATAAACCAGTAAACGCTACTCTGAAATACACCGCACAAAACATGTATGTTTTTTTTTAAATACGCAATTTATTTAAAATATCTAGCTACTTTGTGGCATAAACTTTCCGATATCCGTTATTAACGGTGTGGTTTTTCATTGTCATTCTTGTAAGTCCATGTCGATTTTCAGTTTTTGCTCGCGATTACCTGTAAATAGTATGGAATTTTAAGGCCATTCAGCATCCAGTGAAACATTTGACTCTATATTCTCCGTGTGTCCTAACGAAATGAGTAGTGTAGCTATTTCTGTAAATATTTACCTCGATAAAAATGAAGTAGATAGAGAAATAAACATTCGTAAGAATAATGTATATAAATGATATATGGTGCAAAGGAGTACGAATGGAACACAGTTTATTTTTAAATGGAATATTAGTTTATCGGAAATTATAATAAGATTAGTGTAGTTGAATATTGTTTCGATTTTGAAAGTGGACACTAAAGGCTATTTTGGAGGATTACTTAAACTCGTAGAGATTTAAATTCTTCCCGCGGGATCTCTAGACTGCTGTAGGGCCTTGTGCTGGCCACATCAGCTCCCCATATCAGTTGGTTAATCGCTCACCCCTGGCTGGCGTATGTGGACGTGAAACCGCCAGACAGATTGGCAGTCTTAGGTCCTTGGTGGGTTGTAGCGCCATATGTTTGTCGTTTTTTTTATAGTGTTTAACGCCCGCTTTTACTACATATGGACCACAGGCAATGACCTCATGATACATGAAATGAGGATGGAGTACCAATGGAATGCGAAGCCAGGGTAAACCGGAGAACCCAGAGAAAACCCACCCCTGCGCCGCTTTGTCCACCACAAATTCCACATGTGGTCACCTGGGATGGAACCTGAGCCAGGGCATGACCTATCAAGGGAAAGAAAGATGTGTTGACTCGCCAACTGACCTTTTTTAAGATTTAAGGCCCAGAAATCAGGTATACCTGTTAAAATACCAGAAAAACAATTTGTAATGTTGGGAACTGCTGTTTCATGAGTTTAGCTTTCTTTAAGTGATATTGGGACTGCATTTTCTAAATTTTTTAATCTTAAAGATATTTACTTGAAAATATCTTAGATAACGTGAGCAAATAAAGAGCAAAGAGCAAATAAAGAAATGACTATTAATAAGCTAAAAGCTCTGGCTCAAATAATTTCTCAGGTAATGCAATTAAATGCGAGTAATTTTTAATTGAAGAAAAATGGTCCAGATTTCAAATATTGCCGGTCCCTTGGCCGCGCTCGCTAAAGCGTCTCCCTTTGGTGCTTCGTGGCGCAGGTGATCGTGGGTTCGAGTCCCGCCTTGGGTATGGTGTTGTGTGTTTGTAAATGTGTATTTGTTATAAAACAGAAAACGGTAACCAATAAATTTAGGGGGAAAGGAAAAGAAAAGAGGAATTAGAAAAAGAAATTCAGTGCCGGAGTTCCGACCAGACTCCGGAACTGTATTTTTGTTACAAAAAAAACAAAAACAAAAAAAAACCACTACCCTGCGTACATACGTAGTAGAGAAGATTAAAATATGGAACTCGTTAAAACACACGTTTTATGTTATATACATTTTTTGTGGAGTTAATAGTTTTCGATATATTAATTATTATTAGTTTCAGTTAAAAACTACGTAAACTTGTCTCCAACGGGAAGTCGCCTTCGTTTCCTCTCTCTTTTGTTTTACTTTTGACCATAGAAAACCGAATTTTAATTCTTCATATAGCGGCCAGGTTTTAAAAGATTAGCTAGGGCTTTAGCTTGGTGTATTCCCTTATTTCCCTTCTACAGAAAAGGAAGCACGTATTAAGACAATTCCTACTAACGTTTATTTCGATTAGCACCAGATTAATTGAAAACTCATCACTATTAACTTTTTGAAGTTTGAAAATATCTAAAAATGGAAACCAAGAAAATTAGGTTTAAAGATTTGTGTATCAGTATTTCTGTTTTCTGACCTGCTGTCCTGCTCATCTTCATATGTATCACTCACTATTTTCTTTTTATTTTCCTTAACTGCCATTTTTGAAAGCTGTAGACCCCTTCGCATTGTTTTGGAACCTAGCTGAGTAGAGCGTATTTAATCCTCACAGCAAAACTTTTAATTGTGGTATTACATTTTAACCTACATATTGGTTTTCTCTCCGAATGCAGCAGTAAACTTTAAATTTGACACAAATAGCCACCCTTATGAACCGCTTTCGCAAATCCTAGTGATAATATGAGCCAGTGCTGCACTCTTTGGTTAAGACAATCTCTATTTTACGGCCGCATTTATGCTGTTGGCAAGGTGTGGGGAGAGCCCATGTTAAATAATCGGTGGAACGCAATTCCTGGAGGATGACGGGGCAGGTAGAAGCATCCGGTGTGAGACCTGATTTTTATGTTGTCGAAACTTTTGAACCTGTTCGTTTGTATTCTAAACATATATGTACACACACTTTTTTATAACACAAACCTAATGCTTCGGAACTAGTAGAATCGTGAAAAAGTGTACATAATGGAGACTACAGGATTGAGACCGTGGTAGATTTGAAGTAACAATCAATATATGCAATTTATGGCACAAACAGTGATAGTGGGTATAAGTACTATTACACTTCAAATTGTTCAGTATAAATGCTTATTCAGATGAAACAATAAACAAATGCAATTTTTCACCTACTTGCCTTCCGTGTTACCATAAGGCGGCTACAAAGTGTCGTGCTTGCCTGACACACGAGAATGATTATTAAAATGGTCATGTGACCCTTTTTATGGTCCCGGTAGAGTCAAAAATAAAATTTTATTGTTGAGCTATAAAGTCCATATTATTTTAAGGCCAAAAAAAACGAATTTCGGATTTTTGTCACTTTTGGACCAATTTTCACAGGTGTGCCCGCTTAAATGAATAAATACATGTATTTCGGAAATAGCTGACTCCACACAAAATGTTACTTGAAATAAACTGTGCGTTTTGAATATATCTGCATATTTCGTATAGTAATTTTTTGCATCTCTTACGCATATGTATACACCCACACGCAGACCTTTTTACCTTTTTACAAAAATGTCTCTCCTGGATTTATGAGACTTCAAAATATGCGGCTTCTGGTGGAATCATGACATCAATTTTTGGGGTGCATTACAATACTCCCTCTTAGCTGCTATAAGTAGATGGCAAAGAAAGTAAACCGTATATTGTTTTCTTCTACTCGTACAAGCATGCAGATTATCCTTTTTTTTTTTATTTTTTTTTTGTTGGTAGTAAAGGAACATTTCTTAAGGGCGAGGGGGCGCCACCACGCACAATGCGACCTATGGGTCTATTGTGCCTGTCACTCCCCAAAAGGAAGAGGTGGAGTGAAGAAACTACTGGAGGCTATAGGCTGCAGGCGGATAAAAGCCATAAAGGTTCATAGAAGCCCTAACAGTTCCAGGTTAGCAGACACAGCACATTACTAGAGCTACTAGAGGGGGCTATGAACGAATCGTCGACCAGGCAGACCTCCACTGAACACGGGAATGATTCTTTCTATTGAGCGATCATCCGCGCCATAATTCCGGCACCGTCGTACGGTAAGAAATTTAGTATTACTTGAAAGAATAGGCGGAGTCATGCAAAAATGATAGAAAGGTGTTCGTGGTACATGGGAAACCACTACAGCAATCGTCTGTCCGGGGAAAACCACTAAAAAACCAAGGACAGAGTGGGCGGTCGGCGGATATCTAACCCGGAATCCCCCGAATGCGAGCCTCAGTTACTGGGGACCCATCTCGCCAATCATTACCAACAGATTTGTTTTTAAAGAAGTATAAGTAATCGCAAGATTGAATAATGGTAATAGCAGATAATTAAGTTGGTATGCCAATTAACTTAAAACAGTTTCCCCTTCTAATAAGGATCAAGGCTATGTTTGCCAAATAAGCCATTTACATCGTGTTCGTCTCGCTCATTGGCAGGCCTCAGGAATTTCATTGCGGTCTGATAACATTTGAAACGCTTCCACAATTCCCCCACACGGAGAATATTTGCCATAGCCAAACGAGTGTAAAAGGTTATACGCTGGGAGCATCAGTAGGCGAAAGGCGTAACTAGCTAAATTGATTTATTACATTTACAGAGTCATATTTCTACTGCTTGGCAAATACATTCTTAGAAATGTGAATCGGCCTGTATGACAACAAATTATGACGGTATTAAAAGTTCCATCCCAATAAATGTGCTAAATTCCTTACCGATTATCTAAGAAAGTAAGATTTAGGCAGAAACTTTTCAGGACATAAATGCAGGTATTCTAAGTTTACTAATCTACTCTTGTCAATTAATTTATTTATAAAGGAAGTTGGAACCTTTTCGTAACTATATCAGCTTTTAATTAACATTTATTAGTGATTAGGTTGTTAAATAATAACCGTATTATTAATACCAAAAGTAGATCCATATTGGCACTTGATTGTACTGTCTTAAATTTTAATTTAGATATATTAAATCATTTCTGAGAGAAGTAATTATCCAGGCTTCAAAATGCAACTCTTAGAAAACATTTGATATCAAAAATGGAGAAAACAAACTAGCACTTGTTTGCAAAGAAAGAAACCACATGTCATGAGCACACAGATGTAGTCGTAATAGCAGTACCAACTTTAGAGCAAAATTTCCCATTACAGTCGAGCTAGCGTTTATCTCTCTACTTCATAATACGAGTTATGCTTTTTTATGCGAAGTGGTGTAGATTTCACTGTACAAAATGACAGAAAAAGCACCATTTTAAAACCATTTTTAAAAGGCAGGTAGATAGTTGGAACAAGGTGTTGCAGAAAAAACCTTGTTACTTCATAGAACCTTCTCTATCTGCCACTATTTTTATGTGACTTATATAAACTATTCTTATGAATGTTTGTTTTGTTTCTTTATCTATTTATGTTGATAAATTTTGCAGGGATTTTCAGTGTATACTTCCTTTTAGATACAAAAAGAAGAAGAAGTAGTACAATAAACATTCAAGTGTTTCAAAGGGAGTCGCTGTTGCTTTGAAATTCCACACACTTTCCATGATATCGCCAGAAAAAATGAATAGCGACGGCACTTTAAGAATATTCAAGTACTAAAATGTCAAAGCAATGATAACGGGGTTCTCAGACAACTATTCCCATAAAATTATTTGAATAATTGTTGTTTTAAAGATATTTACAGTTTCTTGTGTAGCACAGTTTTGTCTTGTTTTAACCGTTACGGTGTGTGCAACATTCTTTACACAATCGGAGGACTCCGCTGGTTATTTCCAGAAAATTCAAGGTATGGGATTTATTTACCATGTAAATATAATCAGTATATGCTATTTTAATCAAAATCGTAAAGACCATTTTTGAGAAAATATCAAGTTTGAAAAATATTCCATTTGAAGGTAGTTTGGGCTGGAGGAATTTTCTTGAAAATCTACGAGCCGTATCTTTGGGAGATACTGGGCTTAATATTTAGTTTGGTATTCTTTTTTATTTAGGTGTTCCATAAACATGTATTTCTGTGAAATCTCGACTAATCTTTGGGTGAAATGCAAAGCATATAGGAACATGGTAGAGAAAGTCAAAATATGTGGTGTTTATTGCATCTTTTGTGTGTCTCGATAAAATGGCATTCTAAGTTGATACTGGCTCGCTCTCTCTCTCTCACTCTGAAAGTAATAGATATAGGGAATTAGCATTAATTAGTGTAAGTATTGAGAATTAGGGATTAATCTAAAGTCATTCCAGAAGTAAAATATGCCTGCGTTTCTGAGAAGATAATGTTGTTTCAACCTAACAATAATTGTTTTCTATCCGAGGACAGATCCTTCACACGATTCCAAAATCCTCCATTCCTCCCTCTTTTACAGTTTCCTAAATCTATTTTCCATTCATAATTCAAAAATAGCAAAATTAATTGGCTCTGCATTTCGCATGTTCCATTCTTCCCTATATCCACTTTCGGAATGCTTCCAATTGTTTCTCCTCGGTTTCCACGAATGTCCGTCATAAAGCGATTAAATCCGTTTGGTACTTTGTCATTTGTAATTTGTTAAACATATTTTTCGTGTAACAAAACATACCCATGCTCCAGTGATATGAAAAACCTTATGGGCCCTTATTATAGTTTAACTAATTGGTAATGATTGTCCTAATATATGATTAAACTATGAAGCCCGAGACTTAAAGTATACGACATAGTAAGTCGCCATTGGGGTATATCATCTCAAAATTAATTTGGGACCTCCTTGTGATTTACCTAAAATAACGCGAGTCAGTTGACAAATTTAGTGCGGTGTCGGCATGTTGCCATGGCCCTCAGTGGTTAGAACAACTGGATGGAGATACGTGGTTCAGATCCCAGCTATGGCTTTTTTTCAGTCTCATTCTACCTTTCTAATACCTGTCCCACACAGGGCTAGTGTGGAACACTCAATTAATTGACAAGGAATTACATTATTTGCTGCCTATGCCAGTACTTAATTTGTACAAGTTTCCGTTCATATTGATTAAAGCGCTTAACAACAGCAGCATTTTAGGTAATATTTTGATAACATATCGTATAATTAATTTAGTTCTTGGTGGAATTTTAAACATTATAATAAAATGCTGATATGCCATCAAAATTAAAGTTCAGAAATTCCTATTTTCTGTAACAAATGTTTTCCCATGACATATACCTCTCTTCCTCTGGGCAACTCAATTGTCTATACACCTGTCTATATATTGTTATTAAACAATATTGTTTACTCACACGTGAATTTTTCGGTAGTGGACCAATAAGGATAATCCAATGCAATTTGCACCCAACACAGTTGTATTATAAATCAACTTTCAAAATATTAAGGTCATTGCAGAGAAAGTGAATAACGCATACACGGGTAAAATGAAACGCATGATATAGTTTTCATACAAACGTGTTTCTGCTATTCACGTTAATTTGCTCACGATACATATTTGAATAGATATAATCTGAATTTACGGAGTATAGGTTTGATTACAAGCATGACGTGGAAAGAAAATCAGAATTGTTCCCTCATTTTTAACGAATGTGCTTATTCGGGTGGAAACTAATAATCACTTAAGATGGTCATAGATGGAAACGGTTAGTGGCGCTAAATTTACCTAGCGATTTCCTCTGTGGCCAGCATTTGGGAGATCCGGGTTCGCTTCCGTGGCCGGTCTACCTGACCCATGGGTTTTATTCGGGGGTTTCCGTGGCTCGCCAGGCGAACACTGGGTAGGTTACTTTCATACCCGAATTTCCTGTCTCTCCATGATGTTTCCATTGTCATTTCCTTCATTCTTTATCCCGTTGGCTTCCTTCAGGGTTGGAAAGTCGGCTATGGTGTTCGATGCGACGTGGCAGGGAAAAACAATGTATGTAAAAGCCTCCGTCCCCCAATTTCGGCTCCTTGTGGGGTCGTTAGACCCTGTTTGGGGCGGGAGGCCCGATCTATCTGTCCGACTTCGTAGTGCTTCAATCTGTAAACTGTAGGACCCTGTCAATACGTGCCATCACTCCTGGTTCCGACCGCCCGGTGTATCTTCTCACCTCATCCCTCCCTCCTGGTAACGCCGCCTCGTAGGGCGTAGGTACACTAACCTCAGGTCCAGTGCCAAGTCCCCTCCAACAGTGTCCTGTCACCAAGATTTTTTTGTTGTTGCATATACTGTAATCTGTGAAGTTTATTACAGTGTGTGCAGTAACATTAGCTTTATCGCTTCTGGTTTACCAGCAATGAGAATCATAGAGATCTATTCAGAATGAAGACTTCGCAGGCGTATAGAGAAAACTCTCACCTAGGCGACCCTGGTTTGATCCCAGCGGAATACGTGTTAGATTTGTTGTGGACGAGGCGGCGTCAGGGTGGGTTTTCTCCGGATTCTCCGGGTTATCCGTCCATTCAATCCACCAATTGCTCCGTAATCATATTTCCTGTCATCCAATTCCCGTCATCACATCGCATCCTCAATTTTATACCAGACATCGGCTTCTCTCTGATCCTGAATCTGCTCCTAACAGAAATGTGACCCCAAACGTTGGCTTGTAAGTCCAGGGGGAGCAAGTCTCATGTGAGGATAAACAGAGAAAGAAAGAAAGAAAGAAAGAAAGAAAGAAAGAAAGAAAGAAAGAAGGAAATGTTAAAAAACCGAGTGAGGACTACGCAATAATATGAGACATGATGCTCAAAATCCTGCCAGGATAGTCCTGCCTTAGTATTTTTTCCTTTTTCCGCGTTTCCTCAGTCCTCAAATCATACGTAGGCCTGAAACGTCTTCTTCCTAAAATAACTTGAATTCACTGCATGCATCATCCGTGTCCACCGCATGTAGTAGGACTACGCAATAATATGTGGCATGATGCTCAAAATCCTGCCAGGATAGTCCTGCCTTAGTATTTTTGCCTTTTTCCGCGTTTCCTCAATCCTCAAATCATACGTAGGCCTGAGACGTCTTCTTCCTAAAAGAACTTGAGTTCATTGCATGCATCATCCGTGTCCACCGCATGTAGTAAGAATGGGTGTTAAACGCTACCAAAAATAGGTACTTCAAGATATGCATTTTATTAAGCAGAAAATGCCTTAAATATGTACCATTTTAAACATATTTTCGCTAAACCATGGAACATTTTTCCAAGCAAGGGGTAGTTTCATACGAGTGGAGATTTGAAATCTGTCCTGGCATGCATGTGTGGAGTAGTTATCCATCCGAATTTACGTTTATAGTTCCCTTTTGGGTAAGGGGTGTCAAAAAGTGTATGGCATGTGATATCTCGAATTTTTTGTTAGGAATACAACACTTCAACTACTGTAGGTATGTATTAGAAAGGAGACAAACAGTTATTTTCGGGTAACGTATATAACTGGCAGTTACTTATGTTAACTGTTACATGTTACGGTTACCAGTAACATTAAGTTATTTGTTTTCATGGTTACTACGTTTGCTGTTACATTACATTAATGATTGCCAGCAACGATTATACATAACTACGTTTCAGTATGAATGTTGTCGATACAGATTTTATTTGTTATTTTATACAATCTAAAAAGAAGTTTCTCAAGCTGTGTCAATACTTTAATTTCTTTAATAATGGAAAAATTCGTTTGCACTTGCTTCTGCATCTGAACATATACACAGTTTATACAGGTGCACTGGGCTAAATGGGATCCAAAATATAAGCATCATATAATGCAGACATAAAAAGGAATATACATCACTATTTTCAACATCAAAATGGGTGAAATTAAGAATGTAATAGCTTAAACAGTCTCGTAGGACGTTAAGATAAAACACGGTAATAAGTATTGATGTTTCCAAGGCAATGCTGCTGGAGAACAGAATAACAATAAATATCGCCAGACACACATTCATAGAAAATATACTTCATCTGAGCTGGTGACGTACGTGGCAAAGAGAATAGTTTATTCACCAGATGGCAATAAATAGACAATGCCACTCATGATCTCTTGTGGAGGAGCTTGATACTGCGTAACGAGTTCAGATAACTAGTTCCCGATAAGCTATACCAATGCCCATTACCCAGGCTTGGTAACGTCTCGATTCTTTAGTAACCGTTAAAGAGGTAATTAATAATTATTATAACAGGTTACTAGTTACTTTGCATTTGTTACATTTGTAACCGTTTGTGGTTAACTAGCTACTGTCTGTCTCCCATACTTCCGTAACCGTTACAATTTAACCTACGTTATTTTCTGCCCAACCCTAAATGTAGAATTAGAAGTAAAAATCGATAAGATGCTGAGTATATGCCTAAACATCCACTTCTTAATATAAATTATGAAAAAATACGTTTCTTTAACAATGGAGAAACTTCAAGTTCATGTATTCTGCATTTGGTAGCAGATGCTCTGAAACTATGCATTCTCTGGATGTTAAATGTTAGTATTTTCGCAACCATGGTGTGCAGACAATCTCTTTGTACAAGTACGTTTTCGATTCGGGTAATCACATAAAGGCCGTCTCTTTTGCTGAAGTCAGCGTTTCTTCGTATGTAGAGAGAGAGGGAGGAAAAAAATGAAAACTGAATATAGCTTGTTACCTCTTTGGCGTAGCTTCGATTTTCCGGCTGAAAGTTTGTTACCATGTTACTACACAACTTCTAAGTTAAGACCCCGTTTCTCAATGGGGATGTCTTGTAGACTAGTCTTCTTCTTTCTTTCTCTGAAAAACCATTAGGTCCATCTTCTTTTTGGTGCTGTGATCGATAGATTCCTTCTTTCAGCAGCATAACTGAGCGAATCGCCATCTTACCTATGGATATTCGTGATGGGATGTTCCATTTGTTTATGTACGATGCTGATTTTAACTGAACACTGCAAAATACTTACGGTATACATTACTCTAAAATGCAGTTTTCAATTTTTTTCTCAAAACGGAACTTTCCCCTGCTCTTAATTATACGGTGTAAAAGGAAATATGTGTATCTAAGTTAGAAGACTCGGTTGTAGATAACGTGTACCACGTGATCAAGTTTTGTTTATAATCCATGGGCTCAACTGAATGGCAAATGACTAAATCAAACTGAGGAATCAACCATATACTCTGCTCAACTGAATGGCAAACGACTACCAAACTGAAGAATCAACCATATACTCTGCTCAACTGAATGGCAAATGACTAAACCAAACTGAGGAATCAACTTTATACTCTGCTCAACTGAATGGCAAACGACTAAACCAACCTGAAGAATCAACCATATTCTCTGCTCAACTGAATGGCAAATGACTAAACCAAACTGAAGAATCAATCATATATATATATATATATATATATATATATATATATATATATATATATATATATATATATATGCCTTATTCTTAAAATGCAGAGTATACCGGAATACTTCTCATCCACGGGGAAGCCCGGATGAATGCAAGAGGTGTTTGCCTCCTATATCAACGTTACATCATCCCGTCAACATCATGTTTCCAAAATTGGAGAGGCCTTTGAATGATAAGCATTTTGCCTCTTAACAAACATCCATGTGAACGTCCGCGGAAACGCCATACAACAGAGTTTGAACTGTATCCTAGATTTCAACTCACATAAGCAGGTGATGTACAACATGTTTTGAAGTTGGCAGCAGCCTTCAGTAGTTGATTAAATTCCTCCATTCTTACAGTAATTCACCTTTGCTTCTTTCTTATATTAATTGCTCTACACTTACTATGCGCATAGTGTATAGAGAAGGTATTGTATTGCATTCAAAATTCGATACCAATATTGCACCGGAAATGCATATTTTGAAGTCTCCAGAGTACAAAAGCAATTTTACTTTCAGTATACACGTACTACGAACAAAGTGTATGGAGGAATTATTGTATTCTACCCAAAAATTCAATACCGAGATTTCACCGTAAATATATACTTTGAGGTCCCCTGAGTTCGAAAAAAGCATTTTTAGAGAAAGGTCCGCGTGTGTGTGTCTGTGGACAGCACAGCTCAAAAACCAAAAGTGGTTAAATACCAAACTTGGTATTTAAGTTCAGTATCCTCCAAGGATGTGACACGAAGTTTTCAAGAATAACCCCCCCATCCCCTACTACCCTTTATAGTAACCATTTTTCGAAAATTTGGATTTTCTCAGAAATAGCTCCAACGATTTTGACTAAAATGATATTGAAGCCATTTACATAACAAATAAAATGTATATCTTGAATTTTCTGGGAACAGCTTCTGAAGACCTATTGATTTTAGATGAATTTTGCTGAATTTTGGATAACTGGTAAGCCATAATAGATGGACAAACATTTACAACACTAAACATTTAGATCTCGTTAAAACACACAATTTATGTCATACACATTTTTTTGGTGGAGTTGGCTGTTTTCGAGATACTCCTTGTTATTGGTTTCAATTTTAAAACACCTAAAAACGTTTTTCATACGGGAACTTGTCAACACCTGGCCACGTAAAGAAACTGATTTCAACCCCATAGCATTTTATAACATTTGACTGTCAGTTTAGCCTAGTGCATTCCTTTATCTCCCCTCTACTCATAAGGAACTAAATAATAAGACCGTTTCTGCTAATGTTTATCTCGATTAGCATTAAATAAATAGAAGAATAAGATTATTAAAATAATTTGTTACAGAGATGTAGAGAAGGTCATGTGACTGGAACACATCACATTTTTAGAAAAAGTTCCGTGTGTGTGACTGTGGACAGCATGGCTCAAAAACTAAAAGACCGTTAAATACCAAACTTGGCATTTAAGTTTATTACTCTCCAAGGGTGCGACACGAAGATTTTCAAGAAATCCCACCGCAAACTACGCTTTATATGGAAAAACTGTTTAAAATTTTTGTTTTTCTCGAAAATGACTTTCACGATTTTAATTAAAACATCCTATATTACACAAATTTACATCACAAATAAAGTGTAAATATTGACTTTTCGAGGAATAGTTTCTGAAGACCTGTTCACTCTGGATAAATTTTTCTGAATGTTGCATAACTAGTAAACGGTAAGAAATAAACAAAAGCTTATCACACATAAAATGTAGATCTGGTTAAAGCACACGATTAATGCCATATGCATTTTTGTTGTAGAGCTGACTGTTTCCAAGACATTCCTTGTTATTGGTTTCAGTTTTAAAATACTTATTCTTTTCTCAGACAGAAAGTGTCCGTTTTTCTTTTGTTCTACGCCTGGCCAAGCAAAGCAGCGAATTTCAATAACAATCGCATAGCGATATCTTTTAAAAACATTTGACTATCGCTTTCGCATAGCGCATTCCTTCTACTTATAAGAAAGTAAGTAGTAAATACATTCTGCTAATGCTTATCTCGATTAGTATGGTGTAGTAAGAAGAATAATATTTTGTAAGAAGTTTGTTTGTCGT